>JAQOOD010000003.1:2669254-3055295 GCA_029633175.1 Citrus glauca | reverse complement strand
TAACTAGATGAGGATTTTGATTAAGGGGTTATTTTTCCAGTTCACAATGAGCTTTCATGTCACGTGAACTAGAAAACATATATCTTCAGGTTAAACCCTACCATCTCCCAGTGCAGCTGTCAACCTCATAGCATTTGCCTTCAAATAGTGGATTTAGTAGTTATCCTTTCCAGATTTCTCTAGTAACATATGATAGACTTGATGAATCAAATGGCTTATGACTTTGTTTTCATTTTTTGTCTGATTGGTAAATAAATAAATAAGATAGAAAAATAGATTCTGTGAGATTTTATTATCTTGGTGTTTTCATCCAAATACTTTCTTTAAGTCTTGTTGGCTTTGAACTGTTGTATTATGTTAAATTTTTAAAATTTAATTCACTGTATAGTATTGCTAGCCCTAGTTTCCCTATTATATTTTTTTCTTTTTACAATTGATGAATATTTGATGTCAATTTTTTATTTCCCAAAGGTGTTAAAAGTGTAATGATTAATTTGATATTTAGCACCAAGGGTACTTAATTTTTAATTTTTTTTTCACTATATACTATCGCTGGCCCTAGTTTCCTAGTAATTTTTTTTTTACTTTTTACAATTGATGAATATTTGATTTCAAATCTTTGTTTCCCAAGCGTGTTAAAGTGTAATGATTAATTTGATAGTTAGCACTAAGGGTGTTGAGGTCTTTTCTCGAATCAAGGGTATTTTTGACATATCACCGGTCAACTAACAGTCAAGGAGACTTAGTACAGACGGTAGGGGAGGTCTCTGTAATTACAGTTATATTTTCTATCTAAGTGTCAATGCGTCAAACTTCAGGGAAAGTCCTTAAAAATTACCCGTAATTGAAATATAGTGGTATAGAATACGCTGAAATTAGAATATAAAATAAAAATTAAAATAATTATTTACTTTAATCATGGGAATTACAATTAAAATGGATAGTTGTAAATTATTAATCTGACCTCATTTGATTAATGTTATTATTGTTATTGTTGTTGATATTATTATTTATTAACACTAAAAAGTATATATTTAATAAGGATAAAATTATTAGTTTTTTATTTGTTATGTCGATTAATGTGCGCATTATTTCTAAATTATCTTAATACTCTCTAAATATATTTTTATATTAAATTAATTTGTAATATATTAATTTTTTATTGTAAATATTTTTCAAAAATAAAGATAGAATTAGAATTAAAAGCCGAAATAAAAAAGAACTGCTGGAGTAATTTAGAATGCATCATTAACGAAATGTAATAAATAAATATTAAAAATAAAATAAAAAATAAAAAGAATAAGAGAGCAACAATGCTCTGTGATGGTCAAGGGGCCATCTTGGTCACATGATCATTACACCTTTCAACGAAGATATATATTATAAAATAAAATAAAAATGAGATAGTATTAAAATTATAGTTTGAATACTGAGAGTGGATTCTGTAACCTTAGAATATTTTTAAATTGATTTTTAATAATTTCTTTTCTCGTAATTAATTTCCTTTATTTAACAAATTGACAACTAAATTTTAAATTTTTTATGGTTCGACTCTACTCACCGGGTTATATTAAAATTAGACACTCTTATAATTAAAAAGTAATATACTTTTGGGGCGTGTCAATTATTATTATGATTATACCAACAAATGAGTAAATCAACTAGCATAAAGATTGTTCTAACTTAACCAAAGTCCTTCGTTAGAGGTTTGAGATTGTATTTGTGTTTAATTCTTATTGGGAGAGCTTTGTAGAGCTGCATTAAATACGAATCAGAATTTACATGAGTCAGATGGTAACAAATTACTAAAAATTCCTTAATAATAATAATAATCATCATCATCAAAATCCCAAATAATCATTATCAACAAAATAGTTCATTTCCAAAAAAAAATTAGCAGCAATATTTAAAATCAGAATCATCATCGTCATCAACAACAACAGCAACAACAAATCGTCATCGTCAGAAGCATCATCATCATCAGATCGGAACCATCACCATTAGAGATGAAAAAAATAACAGCAATAATCAAAATCAAAATCATCATAGTCATCAACAACAACGAAAACAATAAATCATCATCATCAGTAGCATTATTATCATCATATCAGAACCATGATTGTCAAAGATAAAATCGGAGATGAAATAGAGACGAAACGAGATAGGAATAAAACTAAGATGGAGATGAAGTTGAAATAGCCCAATAGAGACGAAACTGGCTACTAGCTGCTATCCACAACCAATGAAACAACAACAACAAAGATGGTGTATGAGTTTGGCTGCAATGGCAGTGGAAGCAGCTGCGATGACGTTTGGTTGGGAGACCAATGCCAAAGAATTTAGGTTTTAGGGAGTTTTTTTTTTTTTAATTTTTTGCTTTTTATATTTTTTACTTGAAGTAAGGGCATTTTCAAAATCATTAAAAATTAATGGGGGCATAATGGAGAATCATGAGAATGGGAGTCTAATTCCTAAGCCTCTTTTGGAAATTAGATTCCCTTTCCTGATTCCCACATTATTGTGGCCCGCTAAAATGAATCACATTCCTACCATTATTTCACCAAGTAAACGTGACTTTCGTTCTGATTCTGGATTCTCGTTCTTAAATTTGTAAGTAAATGCATTATAATTATTAATAGTTATGATTAATATTTGTTATTATTGCTACTACTACTATTATTACAACAATTACTGATAATAATATAATGAAGGATAAAATGAAAATTTCAAGATTTAAGTAGAGTAATATGATCACTTTAACTAATGAAATTCATATTCTCATTTCGCTATGCGAATGAAAACTCTAATAATTATTCTTAATTTTAAGTGGGGCTCGTCACTTTAATTCTCGTTCCATTTATTATTTAAAACAAGTAAATACATAATCCATTTTCTTTTTTTCATTCCTATGTCCATTTCCAATAACCAAACATACCATTACATTAATGATAGGCAAGAAACACTGAAAAAATCCACTATCGAAACTGCAGAAACGGCAATCTGGGACACTTTTTTAGACTAAATTGGAATTCACGTGTTTTGGCACAGTGTGGGTTGATGCAGTATTAAAACAAAGTAGTCTTGGTAATTTGACATGTTCCTATTTTTGGCTCGATTGATCCGATTCTAATATTTGGGTCTTCGGGTTAGATTCAGGTCAAAAGTTTTTAGGCCTGATTAAATTTCGAGGCAGGGTCGGGCTTAAACCAACCCGACCCGACTCCATTTAAAAAAACACACAATTTTTTACACGCGCACATCACAACATCGCACACACACATCACAGATTTGTCATTTGCATCACACACATACGCTTCACTCCAGTAAATCATATACCACACACTTACACAGAATCACAATTCACAATAGCAATCAGTGAAAAATCCAAAGTTAGCCACTCAGCTGCCGTCTCGTCAGCCAGCATCGTCACCATCCGCTGCGCGCCTACCACCCAACGACCATCCAATTAGCCGCGAACTATCTCCACTCTCCATTTGTCTCGCTCTCATTTGTAGCCTGCTCCATCTCCAATCGCAATCAGCTGTGTGACGCCGTGACGAGAACCAGTCGTGCATTGTCGCAGTCCTGTTATGTCCACCAGCCAACCAACGACCACCATTTCTTAGTCAGCCATGCACACATTCAGCCGCTGTCATTAGCTTTGGTAAATATTAATCAATTTTTTCATTTGAGCTTATAATTGAATTTATAATTTTAGCTAATTAATTATGTAGTTACTGTAAATATTATATTGTAGCTAAATATAAGGCTATATGTAAATTAAGTTTATAATTTCATAAATATTAATTAATTGTTTTCATTTAAGCTTATAAATTAAATTATAATTTTAGCTAATTATGTTCATGATGATTATGTAGTTACTATAAATACTTTATTTTAGCTAAATATAACCTTATATAAGGTTATAAATATTAATTATTATGTTGTAATTGTAAATTAAGTTTAATCATATTTTGAGTTTATAAATTAACTTAAAATTTATAAGTTCGATCATATTTTAAGTTTATAAATAAATTAATTTAAACTTTTTACAAATATAATTTAAGTTATAATGTCAAATTCGTATGCACGAAAATCAAATTCACGTGAGGATTTTCATGTTAGTGAAGAGAATAGAAATGACATCATTCAAGAGGCTAAAAGGGTCCAAGAAGTTGAAGGAGTTAAAGAGGCATTCTATGATGATGATGATGGAGTACAACAAAGTAGTAATTAAAAAAAACAAACAAAGCGTGCGAAAACCTTCTTATGGTTGAGAACACTTCACCACGGTAACCATTAATGATGAATTGAAAGCAAAATGTAATCATTGTTGAGCTAAGTTGGTAGCATCCAGTAACTATGGAAGCTCACATTTGGATTGACACTTGAGGGCATTTTCAAAATAATAAATTTTTATTGAAATTTATAAAATCCACGTCCCTTGTCCATTAACAAATCCCAAAACAAAGCATGTTAAGTAATGGGAGAAAGAGAATGGTGGAATGACTTATGACGGTTGGATTTACATCAATTTTAGAAATATTTTTCTCTCACGAGGCAACAGCAATCAATCATATCTGATAAGTAAGGATTCTGTTCTGAAAATGTTCATTGCCCTAATGCCACAGACACTGTGCCAGAATGTATACTAATTTTTATCTACAGAGACAGTTTCAATGAAAAATCAAGTAAAATGAAATTGCACCTTTATTCCATCTCCTTTAAGCTTCGCCAAAGTTGGAGATAGAGAGAAGCTGTGAAAAAGTACAAAATCTACAACACAGTTCTATCATAAAAACTATTCATCAGAGAATCGCTCTGCTCTCAAATTAAACTGCTCGGTCCCAGGCTTGCGGATAAATTAATCACCATCAAATGTGCTCAACTTAGTGACATTGACTTGCAATTTCCACTGTGTGGATGAATTACCTGATTGACGAGCTTCTCTGGCAGTTCTTTCTTTGCCTGCTAAACAAAGTTGAATCAATGACTCCAAATGGTTGCAGTGATATTAAATATTTGAGGGTATGTTGATTTTCTGAAAAATGTTTAACCTGGAAATGTCTCATGTGTAATATTGGCTCACACCCAACATCAGCAATTGATTTTCCTTGCAGGGTCTGCGATTTGAATCTTTCGGCTTCATAAGCCTTAAGGTTATTTTTCCCATGAGGCAGTTGGTGGCAGACTTTTAATAACGATGAAAGAGAATTCATCTGTCAGGTTCACAGTAAATAAATCAGAAGCCTACTTCAAGCACATATTGAAGAAATTATATTAGCAATGCTGAATAACTGGCACATTTGCCCATCAGTGAGTCACTTCACAAGCCCAGTGGAATCAAAATCTATAATGACAAAATGTCAAATTTCATTTTCAGTCCAATTTCACTAGCATAAGACAACATCCAGCCGAGATCTAATTACCAAAACAACTACTTTGACAAGAAGAAATTTAACTGATTTTCTTTGCAATAAAAAATTTCAGATAGTGGACAGTTACAACATTTTGGCTCGTCTATATTGGCACTTGCAGGAGTTTGAAGAATGCAGTGGAACATACGAGAGATTGATTAAACAATAGTAAATAAATGTGAAATATATGCAGACAATCTAATAAATGCGAAGATAGAATTCACCTTCATGTACGGACAGGAAGCACAGCCACCATTTGTAGAACACCCCTCCCCACTAGCTACTCCAGGTATAACAGGTAGTGTGATGTCGCCCAGTGTAACAGATTTTAGGTTTGAAGATGAACTTGTAGATGATTTTGTCATTGAGTCAGAAGAAACTGGAAAGACAATTTCAACATTAATTTTTGAATTCCCAGAAGACTTTGCAGAACCTAACAAATTGCAAACTGCTGCAACAATTGAAGTCACCATCCCTGATTCTGTTCCCAACACAAACTGGAGATGGTCATCAACATCTCTATCCAGTGCCTCTTGAACTCTCTCTTTTATGAAATCTAATATATTTTGAGTGGAACCCACTACCCCCATTCCTCTTTTCTTTGCTTCCATTGCCAAAGAGAACATCTCTCCAGGGACTTCGAGATGTGCAGTTAAAAATGCATCACAGTACATTTCATTGATCTTCTCCACGACTTCATGACCAAAAAGGTGATGCACAATACATGTCCCATCCTGATGAAAAAAATGAGGCATGTGTAATGTGTAATGGAAAGCTAGATCACCTCATCAACAAGTTAACCACCAAAGAATGCCATTCAAACAAGCTGTCAATATCTTTGTTCTTCAAGGACCAAAAAGAGACATTCTACCTGATAATAGTGCAGGCGAGGAAGCAACGACTTAATTGAGTCTTTGTTGTGTTTTGGATGGATCTCAGCAATCTCTTCATCGCTCATCATAGCTATTTGCTGGAATAACTCTGAAATATTTGCACCCATGTAGGAATCTGGCCCGTACCATATATTTAGATCTGGAATCTGCGCAAAAGCCTGCAGGGAAAAGCGAAAGTTACTACTTGAGCTGAAAGCAGATAAAGTTACTGCTACTGCTTAAGGCATGTTCCAAGAAAAGTTCAATACCAGATATCACTAGAAACATTTAATGAGAGCATCAAATATGCAGGCAATAAACAAAAGAATGAAAAAATCATTGTACTACCAACCTGCAAAAATCACTAGAACCATTTAATGAGAGCATCGAATATGCAGGCAATAAAAAAAAGAATGAAAAAATCATTGTACTACCAACCTGCAAAATAGTTTGCACAACATTAGAAGAAGTGCAGGTAATTGTAGGCACGAGTTCATGGGCATAAGCTTTTGTCTCGAGTGAAGTATTTATGTAGATAACATGCAAGGAAGGAGGATTTGTAGAAGCTAGCTCAAGATAATTCATATAAGCAGGAGTAGCGGCAGCATCTGCCAGCGAACAACCAATGCGTTCACCTGACATCCTATAAACACCAACCTGCATAGAATACCATCAAGAAAAAAAAATCATGAATTGCTCAAGTGCAAGTGTAACCTATACAAACAGAAAGTTAATGCTTGTAAGAAAGTGCACAAACATACATCTTGAAAGCCAGCCTGATCAAGGATTGCACGCACGTTTTCTGACATAAAATCTACACCCAAAACAGTTATGAATTGACATCCAGCTTTAGCCATCTTGACAGCTGTATCGGCCATGACTAATGAATCAGATATATATATGTGAGGCCAATACTTCTGTGCAGCAGTTAAGACACCTTGCACTTCAGGGTCCATGTAAAAATGCGCAACAATGCCAATTTTCTTCTCCTTCAGCACATTGACAAGTTCTTCAACCTTAGACTCGTCTGGGAACAAATATCTTGCCTGCAACCAAACTAGAGTGAAAACTTAGGATTTTAATACAGCCGCAAAATTGATTGGTTAAAGCAATTGTAAAAAGATCTTAACACTTAAAATTGATTAAGAATATAATCTGGCCACCTAAGAAAAGCACAACGTCATTAACATGAATGAAGATTCTCCATCATAATATAGTGTAGTGCACATAGCAAAGAAGAACTACAACAGGGACAGAAAGGGCCCATGTTTACCTAGAAAATAGATATTACCATGAATGAAGATATTCCTTCATCATTAAGGGGAGACTTCATATATCGTCAGTACATATGCAATTGAAAGCATATTGTTATCTGCAATGCAGATATTGAATAAAATCTTACAGGGAAAAAAAAATCATCTGTAGTTTTATGTCTCCATTAAAATCTTTGAAGCACAAAAACATACAGACAGGAAGATGAAAGCAACACACTTGGAGTCAATCCATGGGAATAATCATTATGAATCACATACATATTTACTCTAGTTAAATTGAACTAAGGAAATTAAAAAATCCAATTAAACAGATAAAAATGAAAGATAATTTCAGAAAATAAAAAATTATCCTGAAACTACAAAATCAACATGAATTTTCAGAACAACAGTGGTACTGTGGTAAGATGGCTGTAGTTTGGAAGCTGAGATGATTTTATCCCATAGCAATAGATAAAATACCTGTACTATCCTATAATTTATTGAAAATACAATTCAATTTCTAATTTTTAATAAATATTTAAATTTCATTACAACAAAATGAAAAAAAAAAAAAACCAACAGTAACCGTCGCGGGCCAAAGTTACCAGAAAAAGTAAAATCTACTCAATAATTACCGCAAGCACCTTTAGAATCCTTTTGTCGTGATCTATCCAACGGTGCAATTACCAGCACTAAAAAATATCATAGATAGAGCAATCACTGCCAAAAGCCACGGCTTAACCGTGACATTGCCATTAAATGGTGGAGATTAACAATTCACCACCACCTACAGATGGTAGTTGTGGAAGGCACTTTCAGATTCTTTGGGCAGCGATCACGCTGTCTCCAATGGCTTTTTGACTCTGTAATTGCATTGTTGAATAGATCACGGAAAACGGATCCAAAGGTATCCAATTTACCGTCTTTGAGGTCATCGCCGGTGACTCTTGTCGAGCGGAAGTTTTCCAGCGGCCAAATATATTATAATTATTTTAATCATTGATTTAATATAATTTAGCAAATTAAATAATTTTAACACAAATTCTTTTTAAAGACTTTTACACCACAGCTGATGGTGTTTACCAAACACCCTTGGTTTTTATCTTCACAGTGTAGCTTAAAAGCTAATTCACATCAATCCCAAATAGCTCTGAGATCATTGGAAACACAACTAAGTGAAGTTCAAGTTTTCTTCTTTCTAACAACCTAAGTAACACAACACTGTAGAAGCGCAATTAAGAGGGGTTCCAACTGCCTCGGACACAAACATGACTATTCAACTAAGCAACATCACATGTAGAGGAATCGAATTAATCATCGGCTCTTGAAGTTAATGTTTTGCAGGTAACAAACAAAAGAACAGGGTCCTATAACCATATTCACAATTACAACAAATAAAAACGCAGCAATCAACAGAGGTTGAACTTTAAAAGAGACAAATCACAAACCTGTGCTTCGGCATAACTGCCCTTAGCCTGAAGGCCATCCTTAGTTACAATCAAAGAAGGAAAAGGCTCAAAAGGCTTCTGCCCTTGTCTCTCAGCCACCAAAGCCTTAGTCCTCTTCTGCATACTAACAAACACATTATGCCACGTGTTGACCCTCGACCTCTCCCTTCCAACCAATCCCACATTCAAAGCAGCCAAATCCTCCGTCTTGACTCTCAACACCTCCTCCGGCGCCGCCCCGTCAAAAACGGAAACCAAGCAGTAACAAAACCCCCTTGTAATCTCGGAATCACTATCAGCTCTAAAGCGCATCTTGTTATCTTGATCCAAAGTGGCTTCGAGCCAGACCCGGGCCGTGCAGCCCATGACCCGGTTAGAGTCGACCCGTGACGAGTCCGGAAGACGAGGGAGAAGCGTTGAGTAATGAAGGAGACGGTTGAGTCGGTCAAACTGTTCGGGTAGAGACTGAAACTCGGAGATTAGTTGATGAAGCTTACATGGTAACAGATCAGTGGTTTCGGTGACAGCAGAGTAAGAAAAAGATGAAGGAAGAGGGTTTTGGGAAGTGGGTCCTGGGGATTGTAAGGATATGAGTGGTTTGGAGAAAAAACGCGCGGCCCTGCGTGGGTTGAAAAAGGGTTTTTTGGAGTTAAAGTTAGGGTTTTTGTTTTTGGAGATGAGAAAAGGTGAATCGGCTAAGAAAGAAGAGGAGGAAACAGAAGCAGATTTCATGGAGAGACTTGCAGCGGAGTCCATTTCCGTTCCGAGAGGGAGAGAGCTGAAGTGAAAGCGTGGCCTTGAACTTCAAGGGCGGGCTACTGACGGTTGGTTGGCCTTGGAAGTGAACGAGGAGAGAAAGCAGGGCCGTTTGTTAAATAAAGGGCGTAGAACGACACAGAAAGTAGAGCCGTTTATCAAAAATAAAACGCGCGAAAATGCATATTGGAGAGTAATAATTAATAGAAGGCGGATAATTTTTGACTCGGTGAATGCCGCCGCCCACTGTTGATCTGATTCTCTGGCATATCTTCCAATGGATTATTAATTTATTATTCGGGAACGGAGTTGGTTTAAAATATAATACAAATTGTATTATAACTTTTATTTATAAAAACGTAATCTATCTCAAAAATAATAGACCTTTATTATTTTTTATGATAATTAATCACATGAGGTTGATATTTCATCACAAAAACTTTCGGTTAACCTACTTGACGGGTCAATATGTTAGACTTTTCATGCTTTTAGGTTCTCATATGCCTTTTCTTCTAATTTTATGTGTATCTTTAGAGTGATACGTGTATTGCGTATACGTAATAAAGAATTTTTTTTAGATATCTCAAATGCATTTGTTTTTCTTATGTTGATCCATAATTTTTAGATTGTGATATTTGACCCCTCGTTATATCTCACAAACTCTACTAATTATTTTTATGCTAATAAATATTTTATTCTGTTTTGAAATGATTTAAAAAGATAAATAACTTTTAAATACTCCCACACAATAATTTTTATTAATACTTAATTTAGTTAATTTAATTTCTTTTAACTTTTTAAATTAATATCTCTTTTCAAATATTGTATGCTCTACTTTTACAATTATGGAAGAAATTAATTTGCGATATTCAATAGCGGATGACAAAGAAGTATCAAATCTTCTTTTATAGTTATGGCAACAATAAATAAAACATTTAAAAAGAAATAGACAAACTATAGTGATTATGAGATTTTTTATTTTTGAAAATAAATTTTACAAGTTTTGTTTGGTGGGTGGTAGAAAAAAACAAAATTATAATAAGGGTAAGTTCGGGATTTGGTAGGGTATGCTGATAGATAAAAATTAGTTTAAAACTTTTAATAAAGTTAGTTACATAAAAATTAGTTTCTATGTAAAGTATAAAAATCCTTTGCCCATGTTACATAGACTTTTTTGCATAATTTTTTTTTGCCTTTTTAAAATGATTTTATGACGAGCAATTTATGTTGAAATACAATAAAAGGTAATACCTAAGACTTTGTTTTTGAAAAAAAAAATTATGAGAGGAGAAGGACTCTTACCTGTAGAAATTTTCTTCCCTTATTAATAAAGATTATTAAATCCATAATTAGATTAATAAGTAATTTTAGAAAAGATTTACCCCTACCAAAGTTAATAGGGTTTCTTAAGGTTCCTTATAAATTTGTACTTTTTCCCTCTCCCATAACCCTAAATCCACAACTTTTTTTCGTTACTAATGCTCATTACTCTTTCGCTCATACCCCATAATTCAAACTTTGGCTTAGGGAAAAGAGAGTCTTAATGGTTCGTAAGTTTTACTTTCTCTATGCTTTATTTGATTTCTTATCGTTGTGCTCTATTTAGGGTTTTAATTGGTATGATTTTAGATTGTTATTGTAATACCCCAATTCTTCTAAGGGTATTTAAGTCTTTTTAATTTTTAGAGATTCTTTTTACCCTAGTATAAATAGGATAAGATGTCTTTCTCATTATGAGAGAGGAGGGAAGAGAAATCGGCTAAGGAAAAAAAATGACAGAGAGAAAAAAAAGATGGAGAAAAGAAAAGAAAAGAAAAAGAGAAGAAGAAAGTCTTCTTCTTCATTATGCCATGAGCAACACATTAAATCAAGTTGCATAATTTGAATCGAGTATTGTTGAGCAAAGATTTGGATTTGGAGGTAAGTTTTAATTCTTGATTTTTATTAATTTGATGTGGAGAAGCATGATTGCAATAAAAGTAGAAACCTAAGATTTTGTAGAAATATGCTGACAATACATTATAACAAAAATAATAGTAATTACTAATTTGTATAAATTGATTTTGATTATGATTTTTGGATAAGTTAAACTAGATATCGTTGAGAATTTTTTAAAACTTGTTTCAAGTTAATTGGATAAGTTTTCAATTAATTACGACTTTTCAAATTCAAGTTTGAAAACCTGAAAATTTCTTATTTTAGTTAATAATGTGAATTATGAAATTATTTTTAACATAACTAAACTTCTTCCAAAATTATGAAATTTGGATATGTGATTTTTATATATGACTAGTATGATTTTGCAAATTTTCATGATTTTATGATAAATCAATAAATATTTTTGTATTTTTAAAGCAAGTGTGTTCAAAATAGAAAATTGTTTAACAGTATTGATGATGTCTGAAATGTCAATTATTTTCAATAGATTTTGAAGGAATCAAGTTATGAAATTTTTATCAAATAATTTTCAATATTTCAGCATATGGTCTGTAAAATTTGAGATTTTTCCTATAAGGGAATAATTTATTAAAAATCAGAGAACATGGACAGTTCTTTTTTTAAGGGCCGAATATTGTGGAAATTTAAGATTGATGTTTAGGAGCTATTTAAAATGAGATATTTGATGACATTGGAATTTATGATTGAGACTTGATTATATCTTATAAGAATTTTATTGATGATTTTAAGTTGATGATATCAGTACGGATTTGTTACATGAGGATGACAAGAGTTAAGTAAACTAGACTTCAAAGCAAATCACAATAAACAATATGTATATGTTTGACTTGTTTGAAAAACTTATTTTTTAAATGCACATATAAGGATTTATATTTTTCTACCCATGTATTTATGTGATGTGTTGTTGTGTGCATGATTATGTACATGGGCATATGTTGTGTGAGGATTTATTGGCATAAGCACGAAAAAGCATTGAGTTTTCTATGAATGAGAAAATAAAATTTAGCAAATAAAATTTCTGTTTTATGAGAAGCTGCATTGGGGCCACCTCTTGAAGTTGTGTGGAGGCTCTTCTTGAGACTATACGAAGGCCACCTCTCGAGGGCCAACGTGCTGCAAAGTGTCATGCACAACGCAAAGTGCCATGTTGTAGGATACATATTTTATTAAAAGAAAATATGAAAGTTTGAAAACGACAAAAAGAGATTTTGATAAATTTGTTTTACAGTATTCCAAAAGATCATGGCATATCATCCATCCGCATTATGTATAAGTATGTTTGTATTTGCGTATAAGAAAAACTAGTTTGCTTACTGAATTTTGTATTTATTATAGTTTATTACGATTTAGTTTCCAAAAATCAGGAATAGTTCATAATGAGTGAGAAGATAAACTTGAATTGAGGATGATTGATAGTTTGGCTAAATTTTTAGATTATTCTGTTGCCTATTATATTGGAGGTTTGAATTATTTTTGATTGTAAAGAGTTGTTTAAATTCATATGTGAATTGTGGTTAGATTTACCCTCGGAGTTCAGGCTAGGGTGTTATAGTTATAGACATTATGCATGATTTATGATGTGTTTAAGTTGTGTTTTGTGTGCTAATTTATTGGTAAGTCATGTTAGTTAATCTCTGATACAATAAACACACTGAACAATTCTAGACATAATGAATATTCCAAAACAAAACATATATTTTGTGGACGATTTTGAAGAAAAACCTTATCTTTTTGTAACTAGACATGCAGGGCTTATTGAATAAATTTTGTTTCATAAGATTTGACTTTATTTTCGATTATATATAGATTTTCGAAACTGACACTATTGCAAAGGAAAAATGAGATGCTAGCATAACAACCACATTCACAAAATTATTCGTAAAGCTAAATGAACTTGAAAATTTTTGAAATTTTAAAAAGATGTTAATATATGTGTCTAGCATTTTCATTTTTTATTTCATAATTTTTTATTTATGCATAATTTTATAAGAATCTCAGAATCTATACTGTTCAGTTAAGGCACTGTGAGACAATTTTGAATTTGTTAAGAAATAAATAGTTTTGAAAATATTTTTGGTGTCAGATCCTCTTGAAAAGATTTACGAGCGATTCCTATGGATGTTCAAAGTAGTTTTGTAAAATATTATGTCATTTTAATTTTTTGATTAAGGTTTAAATTCTAAGAATCAAACTTGTACAGGTATGACTTAGAAAATTAGGTTTTTAGAATAAGTTATTAATAACTATATCTTGTATTTATTAAAAGTGTTGAAGGTGTTTAAGGTTGTTAGAGACTTAGCAGTGTGTTTAGATCATTTCTTTTATCAAGATACGTAACTTCATTCCTAATATACTGGAATTGTATGATTGATTTGGTCTATCATAAGTACATATGTTCTTATAGTTCTTTGAAAATTATTTGATTTTCATAATGAAATTAGTTTATATAAATATTTTCAAATATGAAAATTTTGTTATTTTTATGGTTTTAACATAATATTATAAATGCCTTTAAATATAATTTATTTTGCTAAGTGATTTTTTTTAATGAAATTGCCTATAGAATATTATAATAGAATTTATTTTGCAAGCCCAATTCATTATTATAATCTTTTATGAATTTGATAAGAATGTTTTGATCATATATACAATAGAAATTTAGTTATGATTATTCGGGGGGCCACCTTTTGAGACTATATGGCAGCCACCTCTCAAGGGCTAGAGTGCCGCGAAGTGCCGCGAAGTGCCACTCATAATACAAAGTGCCATGTGCAAGTCATTATATATAAAAAATGAATTTAAATATTTTAGCTCACTGTTGTTAGTTATTTTGATTTTGATTTTAATTGCATTATACGATATATATATTCTGGACCAATAATGAGTTTTTGTTTTGAGTGTGCACACGATATTTTGATTATGATTCTGCTTTTGGCTGGGTCACCGAGAGTTTAGGTGACACTATGTGACAAGAGCTAACATTTTGTTTTTTGTGTATCTATTATACTATTTCCTTTCATGATTAATTATGATTATAATATTTTGAATCACTTACAAAATTAAGTCCTCCTATTACAATATGTCATTTTATTTATTATTTCTAAGATATGTTTGATAAAAAAGGCTCGCAATATATTTGGTACTCGATAACTGTAGTGTGTTGGGAGTGATTTTTCTTATTGAGTTGACGACTCACCCCTCGTCATTATTTTTTGCAGATTGAGTAGCTTGTTGAGAGGTGCTTATTTTTGGAGCTAAAGATTCATTTACTTTTGCTAGTTGAATAAGAGAAAGATAAACTCATGTTTTCTTTACGTTTGTTTGTTTTATGAACTTGTAATGGGGGAGTTTTGAGACTTCTGTCATATTTATGTCTTCGGAAGAAAATATTTAGTATTAGACTTATGGATTCGTGAATTTATTTAAATGAAATTTAACGTATTTCAATTCGAGATTTTTGCATAAGAATTTTGATTTGTGAATGGCCTCCTTTATCAGGTGCTCCACATGC
This sequence comes from Citrus glauca, assembly GCA_029633175.1. Classification (NCBI taxonomy): domain Eukaryota; kingdom Viridiplantae; phylum Streptophyta; class Magnoliopsida; order Sapindales; family Rutaceae; genus Citrus; species Citrus glauca. Next base: position 3,040,079 of record JAQOOD010000003.1, on the reverse strand, counting down.
TTTAGATTTGGGATGTTAAAATTATGGTATCAAAACTCTAGGTTTGGAATTCTATAGACTTTTTTTTCAGGCTAGTTTTGTCTAAGCACAATATTAAATCAATGGTATTGTTTTACATGAGGTTGTCGGAGGAGAGAGTAGATCTCTAGAGTAAGAAGAAATCATCTGTACCTAGAAATTTGATTTAGAACCTTTTAACCTTTTGGTGACTTATAACTACGTGCTAACTACTTTCATAGAGAATTCCTAATATCAAAATATCATCAATTACTTATTTACTCTTGTTGACAACCTACAAGAGTAAATTGATGCCAATTTCGAAACAAATTTACAGTACATATTGGCAAAAGATGACATTATATTTATAGCTTTAAATACTGATAAACCAAAAATCTCGTGTCATCTTTTGTTCAATGTTTTAAGAATCCGAAATGGATTTTAGTATTTGGTTGTATACTTGATTGATAAAAAACTGATTAACAAATAAATAATGCTGGATCTATAGTCACTAAAACCTGAATGACCGAAATTATATATTTAAAACAATGAGGAAGGCCTGGCCAGAAAGTTACATTTAAACAAAAGCAAGCAATATGCAATAAATGATAGATCAGGCCATTTTTTTGATTCGTTACAAATGATAAGATAGATAGATATATTACAAGAAATGATGCCGTCCCAACAAATGAAGCTGCAACAAATGGAACACTGGGCAACCTATTATTATCAAAGAACAGACTCAAAAATCAGAAAACTTACAGATCAAGCAGGCAACACTGGTACAAGCATAAGGGGTATTTTCTTACGAAGTACAAGAACAAAAACATTGCTCATATCGAGGTCCTCACATCTTGCATCATCTGGCAATTTCCAATCAAACCAGCATAGGAGATTTGGCAACACATATGCACTCTCTACAGTCGCAAAATGAAATCCCAGGCAACCCCTTTTCCCAGCTCCAAATGAAATGTACTGGTTATGCTAGCCTTGCAAATCTCTCCGGGATAAACTCTTAAGAATTGTTCCAGAATTTGGGATCCCTTTGAACTGCCCAGGAATTCATAAAGATTTTTGTATTCGGAGGGATGCCATAACCTTTCAGTTTAGCACTAGCAGATGTTGCTCGAGTAATCATAACTGGAAAACGTAACCTCAGAGTTTCTTTGACAATCCACTTTAAGTATTCCGTTTGATTACCGTCGGCCTCATCTATTTTGTTGTTTCTCCCACCTCTCTTCTTACCTCATCTTGAGCTCTTTTCATGGGAAGGGGATTGGGTAGAGTTAGTTTGGTCAAATCTTGCCCCATTGTTGCAACAAAGTCAATGGATCCATCCTGTAAGAGCTTTAGTTCAATTTCTTCTCAAAGGAATTGATATGGAAGCTCATCAAATTCCTATAAGATAAAACCAATTAGTATTACCTATCGGAAATGCTGAATAGAAACATTTAGCAAATATTAAGCCCACACCACTTTTTTTTTTTTGAATGTGTGTGTGTGTTCTTGGGTTCTCGAAGTCTATCAATCTTTTTTATATAAGCAAATAATTAAAAAATGGCTTGCAGAGGAAACTGATTATGTAGATATTTTTGGGCTTACTTCAATTATGTATTTAATATTATTTTGTCCAAATTAACCAAGTCATAGAATCCCATTATTATTGAAGGCCTTATAATGGCTCAAGCAGAGTACATATTATAATGGCTCAAGCAGAGTACATAACTGGTACAAGATAAAGCGGGATTTTCTTAAAGACAGTGAGCCCAAAAGTTTCAGTCATGTCCAAGTCTTCCCCAACTGTATCACCAGGCAACTTCCAATCAAACCAGTACAAAAGATTAGCAACCACACCTTCAGCACTTGTAACCCCAAACAATGTCCCAGGGCAACCCCTCCTTCCAGCACCAAATGGAATATAATGGAAGTCTTCACCCATGAAATTAACAGGATTATTATAAAATCTCTCTGGGATAAACTCTTCGGGATTATCCCATAATTTGGGGTCTCTCTGAATTGCCCAGGCATTTGCAAACACTCTTGTTTTTGCAGGAATCTCATATCCTCCCATTTTAACACTTGAAGAAGTTTCTCGGTGAACCAAAAGTGGAGCTGGTGCATGTAGCCTCAGAGATTCTTTGATGACACACTTCAAGAACTCCATTTGATTTATATCGCTTGCTTCTACCTTCAATTTCTTCCCCACCACTCTTCTTGCCTCTTCTTGGGCTTTCTTCATCATACTCGGATGCTTCACAAGCTCTGCCATTGCCCATTCCATTGTTGTTGAAGTAGAATCAGTTCCTCCGACGAACATATCCTGCCAAAAGTAAATTAAAAATCACTGCTAGAACCAAGATTCTTGTTCAATCAAATGTGGCCAGAATGAAAAGAATACAAACTTATCTGACCAATCAAAATTATGTAGTTTAAGAGGTGGTCTAAAGGTAAGATCATTTGGAATGGGCTAATTTTTAATTTTTGCCCTTATCTTTTTTTTTTTTTTTCTATTACACATGGGGTACACCTCCATCCTCATCCACCCACCAACATGAGTCCGCCGCTCTGTGTGTGTGTGTGTATATATGAATTAGAGGGAGAATGAGACCAGTAAAATTGCTTTGAGATTCTCTTGAGTGAGCTCGAGCTTCGTGGTCGCGTCCTTTTGAACTTGAAGGAGAATATCAACAAAGTCTTTGGCCACTGACTTGTCATCCGGACGCTCTGAATTCCTGTGCTCTGCTATAACTTCATCAAAAAAGGCATCCAATGCTCTGAATGTTGCTTTCACGCCCGGTATCAACCCAGTAAGATGATCCATCCAGCCCAGAGCCGGAAACACATCACCGAAGCTAAAAGCTTGCAATTGGGTCGTCAGTCTTCTCGATATCGTCCCAAACTTGCTTTCCTCGTTGGCTTTTTTACCGAAGACACATCGACCAACTGTATCATTTGTGACGGTGAGCAACATCTCGCTTAGATTGACAGAAGCTCCTTTCAAAGAAGCACGTCGAAGCTTATTGATCATGTCCGCAGTTTCCTCGTCCCTTACAAATTGAAAATACTGCACTCTTTGGGGACTCAAAAGCTCATGTACCCCAATCCGCCTAATTTCTCTCCAATATTCTCCGTAGGGAGAAAAGGCAATGTCTGTGCATCCATAGAGAAAGATATCTGCTGCTGTAGTTTTGGGTCGATTTGAGAAAATGATATCATGTGTTTTCATCATTTCTTTCGCCATATCTGCTGATGACACTATGACTGTTGGAGTTTGACCCCACTGGATGAGCATTAGGGGGCCATATTTCTTTGAGAGAGCTCGAAGAGAGCGATGGGGAAGTTTGCCTAGCTGGTGAAGGTTTCCGATTATTGGTAATTTTGGTGGGCATGGTGGTAAGTTATGGTTGCCACCCTTGATGAACTTGAACAGAATCAGTAAGAAGAGAAGAAGGAGAGACAAAGGAACGGGCGTCAACAGTGTGGCAAAGTGCAGCTCTTGCATTAGTTGCACCAACAATGTTACAAAAGCCATTTTCGCTTGAAGTTCTACTACACACACAACTACTCGCCTTGCCTGTTGGGTCTTTTATGAGCAAATACCGGAATGCAAGTGTTGAGAACCATCGGCTATAATATATATTCAACTAAGAAATAATTATTTTCCGTTAAAATATGACTACAATTAGTGGAACATTAATAAAGCTTAATGAACTATATCTTGCATAACCATAATTGGAATGACTTACTGAACTTGGCTAGATATTATTTCAATGTGATAAAAGTGCAATATAATTAATAGTACTTGGTGCATGAACCACCATTAATTATGTTGGATAACATTTCATTTTAGTGAGCAAATAATACTAAGAATAAAAATTCTACTTCTATAGATTAATGTAGCATGTGTCAAGTGAGCATGTCGCCCGTGGCTGAACAATGATTTTGGTTCGATAAGAGCCATAATGCTAAAATTTTAAATTTGAGCAGGCTGAGAGGGCCAATGATTTAGGGACCATAGTGGTGAAATTATAAAATTAAGTAGGTCATGACGTAAAATAAATAAAATGATAAACTTTTTAATGAAAAAAATCTTCTTAGAAATTGGTAAAATTTTAATTTAGTCCTTTGTTTTTCCGAAATATTTTAGCTTGCGGGTCTGCCCATAGATATTGCAAAAAGAAAAAAAAAACATATTTTGAATGAATTTATTTTTAGTTGCGGTAAATATGCTAAAATTTTATTTCAAATAATATGACATTTATCAAGTGGATGGTATAATTTGTGAAAATCTATCAACTATTAGATGAATGACATATTAGATACCACATTATTTAAGATGAAATTCTAAGATGTCTACTATTAGTCTTCTTTTTTTCCTTGTGCATTTGATTTTTTTTGTAACTTTCTACATTATCCGTGTTTTAAAATCATGAAGAAGTCCGTTAGAAATATCATGTCAAGAGAAAATGGCACTTTGATGTTTGATCCCTCTTGGAAATTTCTTTAACTATTTAGGTCTGTGATAAATGTTTAATACTCCATTTTATGTACAATGTTTAAATAGTAACAAAAAAAATTGTTGAAAAGTAAAATGTGATTTAAACAAATAAATTAACTAGTTAAATTCGTAGAAGTTTTAGATTATTAACCTGTACATGAATATGTCACATATATCCTTTACCAATTTGTAATTTGTAATCATTGTTTTAATGTTATGGACGAAATTAGATACTAAAAGTTGATCAATAATCCAGTTAATAAAAATAAATTCTAAAGGAGGTGAAAATGTCATTCTCATATTGTTTTGTTACTGTAGTTTCGCAATGATTTGTATATTTCAATTAACGTTAGTGCTAGTTGTGACAGATTTACGTAAGCGTGCTTTAATTACTATTTTCTTCTCGTTTCTGCAATACGTTGCAGCTGAAATCCACTCAACTTTGAGAATAACAAAAGCAAAACATTAATTACGTTACAAAATTACACACCATTGATACATAAAATCACAATTCTATAGTTGGAATTTCGTAAAAGCTAACCATAAGCAACAGAAAAACATGTCAAGGATTCTTAAATTTTCTAATAGTAGGATTCAATACATCACAATTCTATAGTTGGAAAATTAAAGAAAATTAAAATAGTGATGAAGGGTAATGTGATTTTTTAACAAGTAAATTAATTAATTTTAATGCATTGAAATCTTATAATATTAATTTTGGCGCAAGGAGAAATATTACAAGTCAAATAATGTGAGTATGAGATCATGTGAACATGAGAGCATGAGAGCATGAGATCATGATAACGTATGAGCATGACAGTATGCAAGCTCATTAGGAAGCTTATTAAGTCAATTAAACACAACTACATGGGAGTTTATGAGCATGAGATCATGCAAGATCATTTAGAAGATTAAAAAGTCAATTAAGTATAGCTACGCGAGAGCTTGTGAGCATGAGAGTATGCAAGAAAATAAGTTTATTAAGCAAAATTACATGAGAGTATAAGAGCATGCAAGCTTAGTAGGAAACTTAATAAGTTAATTAGGTACAACAATATGAGATCATGAGACCATGAGAGCATGCGAGCTTAGTAGGAAGTATAGTAAGTCAATTACACACAGTTACAGAGCATGAGAGCAAGAAAGCATGCAAACTCAGTAGGAAGTTTTAATAAGTTAATTAAGCTCAACTGCACGAGAGCATAACTATAGCATGATAACACTTTATGAGTTAAGTAAACATGATGAGATCATGAAGTCAAATAAGCTTGCAGGAAATCCCAACTGCATGAGAGCATGATAGCATGAGAGCACAACTGAGATAACTTTAATTAAATAAGCCATGTTGCCACATTCAATAACTAGATTCTAATAATTACAAGCATTATCTAAACCCAGTAAAAGAGTCTAAAAGCTTTCAAAATGCAGTGTGAGTTTAAGAACGGGATAAATGCTGGAGATAAACATTGATACCAGATAAAGGTCAATTTCAAAAGCAGACAAAGATCGACATTGATATCAAATAACCCTCTAAATTAAGTGATACATATGATTAGAACAAGGAGTTATTTAAGATTCAAGATACCTCAATGGTATTATAAATAGAGAAATCTTAATGCAAGGGGGATATGAGTAAATAGCTAAACCAAAACGAAATTTTATTGTAATTCTTATGTGATGGTGAAAATGCTACACCCATGGACGTAGGCCAAGTGGCGAATTACCCAAATTCTCTGTATCTTTTTTTTTTTAATTTCGTCCTATTACTTAATTCTCTAGTTAACTAAAAATTAGCATCAACAAATTTATATGTGAAGATGTGACGTTTACTCTTTTATTAATATTACTCTTTTTTATGTCATTGATTTAATACTAAAATTGAAATAATATGTTAAAATTAATTAGAGACCCAATTAATAAAAATAAAATTTAAGAGGAATAAAATATCATTCTCCCATTTATTTATTGTCATATTGTAGCAAATGATTTATTTTATTTGGTATATCTCAATTAACATTAGTGCTAGCTAGTGATTGATTTATTAATGCTTGTGCTTCATTGGAACCATTAATATTTTCTCATCTATTTTATGATATGTCAATGAAGCAGGAATCTACTTAAAGGTGAACAAAATTTTCTACATGAAATAATTTAGGTCTATTCTTTATAAGAATAACTTGAGTACTTAGAATTACTAGTAAAGTGACTAAACGCAAGACATGATAAAATGGCTAAAGGTGGGATTCAACAAAAAATGACTTATGTTGTAGGGTTTCAGAGTAAGAACAAATAAAAAACAGCACACAATGAAAGTGATTCTTAATCCAGATGCAAGATCAAGAACAAAATAAGAACAAAACAGAATTAAGAATCAAAAGAACTAGTTCTAGGCTTTGATAATTGAAGGAAAAACTAGCTTACTTTTATTGATCATTTTGATGCGAAACAAAATAAGGATTACAAATGAGATTACACTGATTCCAAAAAAGTGAAAATCATCTAATGTTAACTAGAAACAAGAGGGAAATCATCGAACACTAGTTGTTGTACATTGGCCTTATATGCTAATGCTTCTGGAGACAACATAAGCAATATAAACCTTTGTGCGTACTATTGCATACATAGGCTTCTAACTACTTGAACATGTGGAATTTTATCCATCAAGAACTTATCGTTGTTAAGCCGCTAGTACTTGAGTTTTTGAGAGTTTAAATTGAAGACCTTAAGGAGTTTGGATATATTTGGAATCCTACTTACCAAATCTCTCAAAGATCTTCAAAATATACATTTTTTTTACTTAAAAACCAATTTTTACTAGTTCTATCTATGAAAATATTCATACTTTGTATTATCCTAGCATGGTCAAGGTCATTTATTTTAAATTCTCCACTTAATATACTTTTGATCTTCTCAATTTCACATCTATTGTTACTAGCAATTAATAAACCATCAACATATAAAATAGAAAATATATCAATTTACCTGAATTTTAGCCTCAAAGTAGACAGAGCCACCATGCTTACTTTTACAATAGCCATTAGAAGTCATGAATTCATCAAACCTTCTATATCATTGTCTTGGAGATTATTTAATGTTAAAAAGACAAACACGATCTTTTTTTCTTTAAGCTCAAACCCCATAAGTTATGACATATCATTTCTTCAGGCATTCCACATAGAAAAGTAGTTTTCACATCCATTTGTTCAAATTTCAGGTCAAACAAAGCAATCATGGCTAGCAAGATCCTTATAAAGCTATGCTTTATTATAGGAGAGAAAATCTCTTTGAAATTCTCAATTTCTTTATGTAAACTCTTGGCAACAAAGCCTTTCTTTGATCTGGATGCTCCAATACCTAAAATCCATTCCTTCTTTTTGAAAATCTATTTGCAACTAACTAACTTTATATTTATTTTGAATAAGTGTTCAGATTTGGTTTCTCTTTAAAAAGTCCATTTCTTCAGTCATTGTCATGAACTACTCTTTGTTATTACTACTTTTTAATGCTTCTGAGTATTTTTTTAGACTTTTTAATAGCTAAGTCTTCTACACTCATTAATGGTATGCTATTATTCTAGCAAAAGCATACCTCGTAAGTGGTTTGATATCCATTCTTCTAGCATAAGCATACCTAGCAGGTGGCTTGATGTCCCTTTTAGTTTTATCCCTTGCCAATTAATAGCCTTATAAATCAGAGACTTGTGTCCTGATTTTATCAACTTTGAAAATGTCTTAAGAACCTTTTATAACATCCTCAGAATGTCCATCATCTTCCCTATCACTCAATAACTCCACCTCAACTTTGAAACATTTCGCATCTGTTATGTTTTTATAGTACTCCTCATTAGAAGGATTTGCGTCAAAGGCTAAATGCCAGGTATGATTATTGCTTCCTCATGAAGCACAATATCTCCACTAATGATATACTTATAAGCAGCTCTACACTAGACTTTTTACATTTTAACTCCTTTTAGATACCCTATAAACACCCCTTTCAAAGCCTTTGCATCGAACTTATCTTGCTTAATATGGACATAAGCTGGATGTCCAAATATCTTTAGGTGTTTGTAGTTTACAGGCATTTTAATCCAAATTTCCTCTAGTGTTTTGAATTTCATAGCAACTGAAGGGCCCCTATTGACCACGTAACAAATTGTAGTAATAACTTCAGCCCAAAATCTTTGTGGCACTTTAAAGTTAATAGTAGGCACTTGGTTTTATCGATGAATATATTATTTATTCTCTTAGCTAGACTATTCTGCTGAGGAGTAAATCTAACTGTCTTGTGTCTTAAGATTCCTCACTGTTGGTAATATTTATCAAATTCTTTATTGTAAAACTCAAGACCATTATCAGTCTTTAATGTTTAAACCTTTGTATCAGATTAAGTTTCAACCAAAGCTCTCCATATCTTAAATGCTTCAAGAGCTTGATTTTTGGTTTTAAGTATATAAACCCATACTTCCTTGAAAAATTATCTATCAAGATCATTAAGTACCTTCCACCGTTTATGAATGGAACTTGAGCAAGCCCTCAAAGATTTGAATGTACCTGATTCAACATATCCTTAGATTTATGCAACCGTTACCAAACTTGATCCTATAAACTTTTCCAAGAATGCAATTCTCATATAAATTCAGCTCTTGAATCTTATCACCGTATAACAATCCTTATTTACTCAATTCTTACGTGTTTTTAAAACTTAAGTCGCCAAATTTAAGTGCAATAATTTAGTTCTATCAACATCATTCTCAATGTGCGATATAGACAATATAGATATAAATGAATCTTGTAACATATACAGTCCATTTATTTTAACATATTTAATTACTACAACAGTCTCTTGCATTATTTTTAAACTCTTATGGTTTAATTTAGAGAAATAGCCTAAACTATCTAGCATTCTTAAAAAAGTCTGGTTCTTCTTTAGTCAAACACATACTTTACATGCGCTAGAGTTCTTATAGTTCTATCATGCGTTTTAATTTTAACAAAATCGATACCAACAATTTCACGTGCACTGTGGTTTCCCATCAAGACTCTTTTACCATCAATAGACTCATAATTTTGGAAAAGACTCTTATTATGACTCATATAGAAAGAATATTTTGAGTTAAGCTCCCACTAACCTTATATCTTCCTATTTGATACAACCAATAGATTAGCATTGTGATACCCCTCATCATAAAACTCACTTGAAGCTACAATAGCATCATCAAACTTCCCTTTGTTGTATTTCTTCTTCTCAGTACAATATTTTATGTGATGACCTTATTTCTTACAATAAAAATACTTCCTCCTCTTCATTGGTTTTTTTACTCACATTTTATTTTAGGTTGATTTTTGTTCTTCCTTTTCTTCTTGTCCTTCTTCTCAGTACATCACCAATCCGCATATTTTCAACTTTTTCAAGATCAAGAATGATCTTGTTGAAGATGTCAATATGTTTTTGCATTAATGTCATTTCTTTTATAAAAAAAGTATACAATCTTTTCTTCTAGAACAACCTATAAGCAAGTGATTTGTTCATACATAAGGCATTAACATTGTTCTAAATATCCAAAGTAGTCATTTCATCATATATTTCCCTTAAGATTAAATCACAAAAATTGAAAATTAGGATGTTGCGGGCTTCGTTGAGAATTTATTTCCTCTTTTCATCAAGCTTAGAACTTGTTGCCCATTTGGATCCTCTTCTTCCAAGGTTGACTCAATTCCTTGATGAACAAGTAATTTTCTTATTTTCATCCTCTAGAGAAATAAATCTCCACCAATGATAAACTTCTCAATCTTTGGTTTGGCAAGAGACATCTTTGTTTAAGATCAATTTAAGCTCTAATACTATTTGTAGAATTTCACAGTATGAACAAATAAAAAACAAAACACAATGGAAGTGATTTTTAACCTAGATGCAAGACTAAGAACAAAACCAGAACAAAAACAAAATTAAAAAAATAAAATCAAGATTCGATATTTGAAGGAAAAATTAGTGTTACTTTTATTGATTAATTTGACACGAAATAGAACAAGGATTATAAATGAGATTACGCGGATTATAAAAAAAGAATAATCTAATTTCATCTACAAACGATGGAGAAAATCATTGAACACTGGTAATGTACACTAGCCTTATATACTGATGTTTCTGGAAAAAAGTGGAAACAAATTAACAACCTTATAATGACTTTTGTCATATCAGCAAATATTTGAAAATTACCCCTCAATTGAAGTAAATTTGCATTAAGGCCTAGATATTCTTCCTTGATTGCAATTAGGTCCATCAAGATGCATTAGTCTTCACATAAGTCCATTATTTCTAAAGAATGACTTACGTCCATTCTTTACAGAAAAATGACATGGGTACTTGAAAAGTATTTTAAATAAAATGCTTAAAGAGTAAGTTTTTGACAAAGTGCTAAAGGTGTAATTCTTTAAAGAATAGTCTTGGTTAATTTTTTTTTACAACTATTTAGAAAATATTTCTAACTAAAATGCCTAAAGGATAAGTCTTCGATAAAATGTCAAAGGTATAACTCTATAAAGAATACATAGTTCATTCTTTACAAAGAATAACTAAGCTATTTAGAAAATGTTTCTACATTAAATGTCCAAAAGGTGAGTATTCGACAAAGTGCTATAGGCATAATTCTACAAAGATTGACTTTAAGTCCATGCTTTACAAAAAATATTTAAGTTCATTCTTTATAAAGAATAACCTAAGTATTTAAAAAGTATTTCTAAGTGAAAAAACCAAAGGATGAGTTTTCAACGAAACATCCAAGGGCATGATTCTACGAAAAATGACCTAGTCCATTCTCTACAAGAATGATCTAGGTTCTTAAAAATTATTCTAAAAAATTGGCTGGGGGCAAAAATTTTAAAAATACCCAAGGGAGTGATAATACAAAAATGACTTAGATTAATTCTCTAGAAAAATGACCTATGTACTTAAAACTTATTCTAAGTGTTTAAGGGTAAAATTCAACGAAAACGCTAAGGGAAAGTTTGAAAAAATGCCTAAGTGCATGATTATTTGAAAAAAATTTAGATACTCAAAAAGGATTTTAAGTACAATTCCTAAAAGTAAGAATCAACAAAACACCTAAGAGTGTTATTATACAAAAATGAACTAGATTAGTTTTCCACAAGAGTGACCTAGGTACTTTGAAAGTATTATAAATAAATTGCCTAATGGCAATAATTGACAAAAGGCCTAATGGCATAATTCAACAAAGATGACCTAGATCTATTTTCTACAAGAATGACTTATGTGTATAGAAAATACTCTAAGTAAGCGCTTAAGAGCAATATTCTATGAAATGAGCCTACAAGCTAACATACTTTATACATAATTCGCCTATGATCTACAAACATTCTACAAAGTGCACTATAGGGCAATATTCTATGGAATGAGCTTAGGGGCCAAAAATACATTTCACAAAATAAGCATATGACCCGACAAACATTATATGAAATGAGCCTATGAGTGAACATACATTCTACAAGTAAGTTTTTTGGCTGACAAACATTCTATAAAATGAGCTTGTAAACTAATAAATATTCTATAAAATATGCTTATAGGCAAACATTCATTCTACCATATGAGCCTAAGAAGATATTTTACGGAATGAACTTATGGATAAACATACATTCTGTGGAATGAGCCTATAGGCCAACATATATTCTATAGAATGAGTTTACAAGCAATAAACACTTTACAAAATGAGCCTATTGTCACGGGATGAGTATTTTGCGCAGCTAACCCGTGCGGCACCTAGACAACTTGCCGAATGTTGCTAAGTAAGCCTAGAGCTTCTCGGACTAGAGAAGAAAGCAATTGAGCCAAATGAGAGACTTGTATTGCACAAAGAGAGATTACAATGCTTGTTGTGAGTTTGTTGGATACAAATGCCAAATGCCATCCCATATTTATAGGGGAGGCTTGCCAAGCTCTAGAGAATCTAGAGAATTCTACCACTTCCTAGCTATGTACATGTGCTGGAATTCTATGGAGAATTCTAGAGTATTTACAAGCTCACATGTGCTAGAGTTGCCTAGAATATTCCGGAATTGGGCCAAGCTAGCACTCTTGGCCTTGTGTTGGCTCTCTAGCCCAAAATTGTGGGCATTTGGGCTAGCAAATTGGGCGGTCCGCGACACTATGGACAAATATGCCTAGAGGAAAATTACGTAAAATCAGTTCTCTTCATGAGAAACTAACTTAAGGGCTAAAGTCAAGCCCAATTAAGGGCAAATGCCGATAAATTAGGACAAGCGTCCAAAGAATACTTATCACGAACAAGTATTCACACACATGGATATGTGTGGATATGTGTCTCCATGCATGAGATTCGATTGATAATTGTCACAAGGAAAGTGCAACATGACCCCTTCATTTGACTTAAGTTGCCTATATAAAATCCAAGAGCTCCTCATTTGAAGGTAAGAGGAAAGAAAGGTATAAAAATACTACCCATCTCACCCTAGAAATTGAACAAAAAAGTACTTGACTATTGGAGGGTTGATACCGATACGCTGGCCCGTGGCAGTTGTTTCTTTTACTGAACAATTAACCACATAAAATTTCGTGATTGGAGACACTTGCCTTGAGAAGGAAATGAGCCACAAAGCTTGATAGAGAAGAAAGTCCAAAATACAAAATTAGTTATTGTAGATTGAGTAAAAATTTATAAGTACTAATCGTGTCAATTATCATCATTGATGCAATAAATCAAAATTCTATAAACAATTGCTAATTTCATAGACGACAATAACCATAAGCAATAAATAACGTGTAAAAAATGGTTAAATTTGCTACGTACTAATAAGCAAAATGAAGTTATACGACAAAGAACATAGATTATGGTAGAGATGCATAAATGTTCCATAGATATAAAGAGCATGATAGAATAACCCATATCCTAGAAATTAACTGCAGATATATATATATAATCCCATGTCTACTTCTCTAGATTTGCAATTAAATATTTTTAACTCAAATTGCATTATCTTTCAGATTTCCTTCCAAAAAGCAAAACACATACTTTTAGTCCATCTCCATATATATAGATATTAGATTGTGCAAGCCCTATGCTTGAAACAAGTAACTAAGAGAAAAATTGCACCCTGTTTATCATCAAGTAGAAGTGCCTTTGCCTTGCGGCGGGCAACATGTCTATTCAAGCTCCTCAGATTCCGTCCCAAAATGCTAAAAGCCAGGTTATGCGACGGACAGCAAATTTTCACCCTAGCGTTTGGGGTGATCGCTTCACCAACTACACAGCAGAGGACAAGGTATGCTTTTCTAATAAAGTGGTGGTGCTATAGGGCAAACTAATTATTATGACCTTCTTTTTTCATTTTTCAGATTATAATTAGTGGTATTAACAAACAAAATGCACCATTTTATTTGTATATGCGCATAGATGAATCATGCCCGTGACTTAAAAGAGCTCAAAGCACTGAAGGAGGAAGTGGGAAGAAAGCTATTAGCCACTGCTGGTCCTATACAGCTGAACCTTATTGATGCTATTCAGCGCCTGGGCGTGGGATATCACTTTGAAAGAGAGTTAGAGCAAGCATTACAGCATTTATACAATGAAAAATATTCCGATGACGATACCGAAGATGATCTCTACAGGATTTCGCTTCGATTTCGCCTTTTAAGGCAGCATGGCTATAATGTTTCATGCGGTATGTGTGTGTGTGTGACGAGTCCATGGCACATGCATGTTATACACTCTCTAAACTAAACATATATTCTCAAATTGTATATATGGTACCAGTAACGTTATGTATCTTCATATAATATAATCTACCCAGCCCTTTTATTTGGTCATGGTATATATCAGATAAATTCAACATGTTCAGAGATGACAAAGGTAATTTCAAGGAGTCATTGGCAAGTGATGCGCTAGGAATGTTGAGCCTGTACGAAGCAGCGCATCTTGGAGTGCATGGAGAAGATATACTTGACGAGGCCATTGCTTTTACAACCACTCACCTTAAGTCCGTGGCGACCCATTTAAGCAATCCTCTGAAAGCACAGGTTAGTCATGCACTGCGGCAGCCGCTGCACAGGGGACTACCCAGGCTAGAACACAGGCGTTACATTTCTATCTACCAAGACGATGCTTCTCATTACAAAGCTTTATTAACACTTGCAAAGTTGGATTTCAATCTAGTGCAATCTTTGCACAAGAAGGAACTTTGTGAAATCTCTAGGCAAGTTTTCAGATTTATAGCATTTCCATTTTTTTTTTTTGGGTCTTGAGATGATAATTAACTATAATTAAGTTCTATTAATTAATAATTACTGCATTTCAGATGGTGGAAGGATTTGGATTTTGCCAGAAAGCTGCCTTTCGCAAGAGACCGAATGGTTGAGTGCTTCTTTTGGATATTGGGAGTGTATTTCGAGCCCAATTATTCTCTTGCTAGAAGAATACTAACCAAAGTAATTGCCATGACATCAATTATAGATGACATCTACGATGTATATGGCACTCCTGAAGAGCTCAAGCTCTTTACAGAAGTAATTGAGAGGTTTGAACTTTTGAATATTGGTCAGATTTTTCTTTTGGTAAATTAAAGACGATCATGTCTTTAATTAATTAAACCTCCAAGAAAATTGGACTATATATATACTTTTGATTTTTAGGTGGGATGAAAGTAGCATGGACCAACTCCCTGAATACATGCAAACATTTTTTGGGGCATTATTGGATCTTTACAACGAAATTGAGAAAGAGATCGCCAATGAAGGATGGTCATATCGAGTTCAATATGCAAAGGAAGCAGTATGTCACTGTTAGCTCTCTTTGCGATCTTCCATTTTTTGGCAGATTGACATCTCTTTTTTTTTTTCAATCCCTCTTAGACTTTTTTTTAACTATTACTTAGGCATTTAAATATTTTGTTATACCTCATTTTTTTTAGAGATAATTTTTTAATAGAAAAAACAAATTATTAAAAGGTAAATATGACTGTTGGCAATCAACTAACTCGTTTTTATTTGTGAATGTCTCAATTATTAATGAAGTTGTGGGTAAAAATATAACATTTATCATTCAAAAAAGTATTTTTCTCTTAGTGTTTTAAGACCAAGGATAAAATAAGGTATTAAAAGTTTATGAAAAAGCCAAGTGCTGAAAACAATTTATGAAAGACCAAACTGTCCAAAAAAAAGTTTTTTTTTTTTTATACCGTTAACATGTTAGCATGCATATGGCAGATGAAAATTCTTGTTGAAGGCTATTATGATGAATCCAAATGGTTCCATGAGAATTACATTCCTAAAATGGAGGAGTATATGCGTGTGGCATTAGTGACCTCCGGTTACACCATGCTCACAACTGTATCTTTTTTGGGCATGGACAATATAGTAACAAAGGAGACTTTTGATTGGGTGTTCAGTCGACCTAAGATAATTCGAGCTTCTGAAATAATTGGAAGATTCATGGATGACATAAAATCACACAAGGTAACAAATTGAATTTGGATTTTCTTATGTGCATAATAATTAAATTTTTTTGGGGTTATAATGCATAATATGCGCGCGTGTGTGTAGTTCGAGCAAGAGAGAGGGCACGCTGCCTCGGCTGTTGAATGTTATATGAAGCAGCATGGACTCTCAGAGCAAGAGGTTTGTGAGGAGTTGTATAGGCAAGTTAGTAATGCATGGAAGGATATAAACGAAGAGTGCCTCAATCCTATTGCAGTTCCAATGCCTCTGCTTATGCGTGCTTTGAATCTTGCGAGGGTTATAGATGTGGTTTACAAGGAAGGCGATGGATACACCCATGTGGGGAATGAAATGAAGCAAAATGTTGCAGCATTGCTGATAGATCAAGTTCCAATATAAGAATGGACCGTGATGAATCTGGTCTCATTAGCTCTTTTTCCGTTGTAATAATCTAATTCCTTGAATAAATGTATTGATTTTCTATCTTTATTATTTGGTAGCATAAATCTAAAAAGTTTTTGGGCATGGAATTTTATAGTTGGTAGAACTAATGTAATTGGAGAAATTGGTTTTATTAGTCAAGTCTTTTATAAATTTTTAGTATCCCATGTAACCCACTAGTGTTAACGCAATCACTGAAAAAGCTCGTCACTTTTAGCTACCTAAACTGCATGCAAATTATCTCTATATCGTAAATAAGATTAAACTTCATAATATATGGTTGGTTCATTGTTTGTGAAGCAAAGAAAACGCAAAAGGGACTGTTGTTGTCAATTGTTCTCTGAATACTTAGACTTGGGGTGGGTAAGTTAGGCTAGGATTAAAATAAGTTGCATTGGATTTTTTTTATTTTTTTCTTTTAGTTTGTCCCTTAGTTTGTTAAAGTAAAGTATTCCCTTATTATAAAATTGCTCATATGTATACATGAAGAACTAATTTACTATGCGCAAATACATATACATACTCAATTTTTAGTTTGAGATTTTATTAATATTCAAGACGAGTTTATAACATTATAAATTATTTATAATATTATACACCAGCTTATAACGTTGTAAATACATCACAAATTTTAACAAAATCCAAAATTCTCATAATATATATATATATATATATGTATGTATGTATGTATATAGTCCTTTTCTAATGTAGGTGCCCTCATTTTTTTTTCCATGTGACCATGCTTTAAGTCATGTTATTTAAGAGAGTTAATTTTTAGTGTTATTAAACCTCACGGCTTAAAAGTGTATTCATAAAGAATGAAGGCGTTCGCACCTGAGAAGACTAGTATGTACATGTGTGTGTATATATAATAAAAGTCTAGTTTATTTGTATCACAAGGCATGTTACATATTCTGGATATATGCTTAATAGGAAAAATAGAAGAATGACCCTATTTCTCTTATGCATTACGTATATTGACATCAGTATTTGATAAAATACGTACTTGTACAAGACACAGCATAAGGAGGACAACTTTTATTGAAAGACAAAATTCTGAAAAACTAAAGCTTGAGCACAAACTGACTGAACAAGACACAAACGCTAAGCAAACAAAGACATAGCTATCGGAACATGACTACCTTTGACGCACAACGAAGGCTGGAAATGAATGATCTTGCGAGGGTTCTTCCACTTGATAGCGACCACCCTCTGCAAACCCCTTGAGCAAACTGATTCCTGCAATACTAAGGTAAATACAATGTTGGCACAAGAATAAGAGGGAATTTCTTACTAACAGTCAACCCGAAAACTTCAGTCATATCCAAGTCCTCATTAACTGCACCACCAGGAAGCTTCCAGTCAAACCAATATAAAAGGTTGGCCAACAGATACTCAGCTGCAACTTTTCCAAACGACATCCCAGGGCACATTCTTCTCCCAGCACCAAAAGGAATGAAGTCGAAGTTTTGGCCATTAAAATCAATCGTGCTGTCAATAAACCTATCCGGCAAAAACTCTTCTGCTCTATTCCACACCTTTGGGTCCCTCTGAATGGCCCACGCATTTATATATGTAGTTGTGTTGGCAGGAATATCATAACCTCTTAGATTGACACTTGTTGACGTCACCCGAGGAAACAAAATAGTACCTGCTGGATGTAACCTTAGAGTTTCTTTGATGACACATTTTAGGTAATTCATCTGATTGATGTCATCCACATTTATACTTGATTTGTGTTTCACCACTCTCCTTACCTCTTCTTGGGTTTTCTTCATCAACTTTGGATTTTTAACCAGTTCAGCCATTGCCCATTCTACTGTTGCTGAAGTTGTCTCTGTCCCTCCCGAAAACATGTCCTAAAAGATGAAATAATAAAACCTCAATTTGCCGCCTATGTATTATTATCATGCAAGTGTATAAGTAAGTGAGATTGTAATTGATAATTATTTAATAAAAAAAATCTTGTTACTATATAATATACAGCTAATAATACATATGCTTGTCTGATATATTTTTAAATGTAGTTGTCCTTAAATATGCAGAAATTCTAAATCAAGGGGAGAGAGATACCAAGAGAAGTGCTTTAAGATTGTCTTGATTGAGTTCTATCCCAAGCCTGCCATCCTTTTGAAGTTTGAGGATTGTATGCACCAAATCTTTTTCATCAGACTGGTCATTATCTTCATCACTTAATTCTGATATCCTGTGCTCTTCAATCACCTGACCAAACAAAGCATCAAATTCTCTAGCGGTTGCTTTCAAGCGACCAATGCGTCCCGTAACGACATCCAGCCATCCCAAAGAAGGAAACAAGTCTCTATAACAAAAGGATGCTGATTGAATCATCATCCTTCTTGATAACTCCCCGAACTTATTGCTATTACCTCCAGCAGTTTCTTCTTCAACCCTCCGACCAAGAACGGAACGGGCTATTATGTTGTTGGTAACAGTTTGTAGCATCTCAGCCAAATTAACGGAACCTCCATTGAAACACGAAGAACGAATTTTTTTGGTCATGATCGCAACCTCCTCCTCATTTACATACTGCAATGATTGCATTTTCTTATTACTCAAAAGCCCAAGAGCACAAGCCTTCCTAGCTTCTCTCCAGTATTCGCCATAATTAGAAAAACCAATGTCTTTGCAGTCATAAAAGATGATGTCTCCAGCTGTGTTTTTGGGACGGTTCGCGAAAACAATATCATGATTCTTGATAATTTCTCTAGTTATCTCAGCTGATGAGACAACAAGAGTTGGAGAATGACCCAAGTGCAGGAACATCAAAGGGCCATACTTGTTGGATAGAGCTTTGAGAGAGCGATGACGGAGAGTGCCTAGCTGGTGAAGGTTTCCAATTATGGGCAACCTTGGTGGGGATGGAGGTAAGTTGAGTTTGTTTTTATTTCTGCTGTGTTTGAGGCGCAAAAATAGAAACGGAAAAAGAAGAAGAAGAAAAAGAAGAACAGACAGTAACATGTTGCTGTAACGAGTTGATATAAAAGAAGATTGCTTGAAGTTGCAGATCTTCACGTGGGATTACTACTCACCTAAAGCTTCGGCCATATATATAGAACGAAACTTGAATCTCTCAATTTTTAGTATTTTTCATTTCGAAAAGTCCAATTTTAATACTTTAATTTATTGATATCTTATGTAAATACTAATCTTTGGTATTTCAATTGATTGATTATTCAATATCTCTACAAATCAATACCAGTTAGTTTATTTTTGTAGGCCCGCATCAGCCTAATTCACACTTAATCTTAAGGTTTGTCGCATTAAGTTCTAGTCTGAGTTGTGGTATGTGTTTAAAAGTGTCTCTTACAATTGGTGCCCTTCCCAAAATTCCTCGTGATAAGAAAAAAATAATAATAATAGTGTAAAGTTGATGTGGGGATTCAGTATCGATAATTTTGCACTAATTTCAACTATGACCGCTGGCTTGCAATCAACATCCTTTTTACTAAAGCTATCCTCTTCAAAACTTCCAGAATCTTGCATTTTAGTATAAATTAAACCACAAAAAAATACTTAGTATATCTGTAATCTATATACAGTTTATAATGATTGATATATATTGCACTGAAAATTATGTGCATGGGGGGTGTTTATTAAATAATTATTCAAGATGGTTGTTCTATAAATTGATTATAATATTGCCGATCAGATGGCCGTGGCCACCTTTCAGTTGGACGCTTTCGGAACTAACAAAGAGGCCATTTTCAGCCACAGCGTTCACTTGGGAATTTTATGTGATTGTATTGCAAAAGTGATCCCATTGGTGGTTCGTTTCTTGTGTGTACGAATTAGACGACAAAGAAGCAATTGACCTATATAATTATTGTTTTTGGCTGCTTTTATTTCACATGCATGTATGTATGTATGTATGTAATATAATTCATCTTGTGAACGTTTATCACTTCGATATAATGCCGGCCCCCAGGCATTCGGAGTCAGATTGCCCTGTACGTACAGTGACTGCTTCGTTAACATTGCTGCAAATTCAATTGCAATCTTCGCAGCCGTGTGATGATGCCAACTTTCATGATTTGATCATCAACTCGCTAGTCTTGGAGTTAGGTAGACTGTACACATATTTTGTGTGCACTAGGTGCAGGCTGCAGGTGATATATATAATATAATGATATACCTACGGTAGCCATTAATTATCATTCATCAATCTTGTAAATAAATCAAAGAAAGTTTGACAGACTACAGTACATAAGAAAAAATATAGTATGAATTACAAAAGCGAGCCGCTCTTACATTTTATTAAAGTGTGGGATACTTATATATACACACGCGCGCGCGCGAAAGTATTTGAACTAACATGCCCATACTCAATGGATGTAGAGACTAGAGTTTTGGTTGACAATGACATTGAGCTTTATGGGAGTTTTGAAAATTTTAACAAAAGCTACGAAACAAATGAATTAATAGTATTTTAAATTTAGTCACGTATTTAAGCTTTGTCTCCGTCAAGGAATGAGATTTATTAAGTATTTTTCCATCATCCCGTGTGTTGACTTGTCGGATAAGTTTGACTGCTCGTCATTTGTATTGTCTAGCAATGAAATTCATTTGTTGGTAATGATTCCGTGGATTAAATAGTGTGCTCGTAACCAATAGTTGTATGAGCATGCGGTGATGGGGCCTCAACAGGTTCTTGCACGAAAGGTGTATGGAACTCTTTTGAAGGTGCAAGGCAGGTTTCAAATTTCCAAATTCTGAATAATAATGCTACTGCTTGGGAGGCGTCACTGTCACCTAAAGGGTCGTTGAGACTTGATGTTGCTGTTGATGTGCGCAGGAGAATTTTAGGTTATGGGGGCAGTGGTGCTCAATCACGAGGGAATTATGATGGTATCAGGTGTTCATATATCAAGGAGTTTATTTGGATGATACTGATCTGGGGGAATTTGAAACCTCGCGCTTTGGTATACGGATTGTTAGTGAGACTGATTTGTTTTCATTGGTAGTTGAGTCAGATTTTCTACAAGAGCTTAAGTTCGTTTTAAGTCAAAATGGTATTCGTAATGAGTTGTTTGGTTTATGGTGCTGATATTCAATGTTTGCTTATGCCAATCCGATCAAGAGTTTGTAATCAGGCATTGGTCGCGCTAGCCAGATTTTCTTTGAATTGTTTTGTGTCTACTGTTTTTGAAAAAAATACATATGTGCAAAGTTTATATCATAATATCAAATAATTGTTGATATTGATATTAGATTATATATATTATGATATATAATTTCATTGCGCTTATTAATCATTACTGATTATACGCCACGTCATTTAATTAAGATATAAATACGTATCGTAAATGCACAGGATTATTGTGGGTTATTTGATTATTTTTTTAATTCTTTTTCTCAAAGTTGGATCCTACTTCTTTTTTTCAACTCTTATGTGCCCGCCTCTTCAAGGTATGAATGATAGCTCCATATATATATATATATAATAGATGATACATCTTTTGACTTGACTTGTTTGCTGAATTGTCGCAAACTGATTGCATGTGATTTTTTTTTCTTAATAATGCCAAAAGTTTACAATTATTAAATCTTGATCGGTTATCAGTGATAATATCCCTTAATCTCGATTGCTTGTGGTCCTCAACGTGTCAAGAAAGTAAAAGTCTTCTTCATATGAGGCAGTTGGCGTTATAATCAAATTCTTATTAGTAGTAATTAATTATCTATCTCCCGTCAACTATGGGTATTGATATTTTAAGTATAGTTATTTTTATAATCAATTTTCGTCAAGTCCGTTTTATTTTTTATTTTTTTTCCTTTTCTAAAAGAAGAACTCTAGGTCTTGTAGATTGTAATTTTGTCAACAATTTTTAGTTAGAATTAATCTCCAGTCAATTCTATGGCTATTATATTGTCAGTATACCAATGCTATTATTTTCAATAGAATGACCTTAAAAAAATTATATCTTAGACATATTTTCAATTGCTGAGAAGATAACAATGCCCAACAAGTTGAAAAGAGATTAATTCGAACGACCATTACAGAAAAATTAGCAATATCCAAAGTTGATGGAAGATTAAGAATAACCACAGCGGGTCATACTTTAATGCCGTCACGACACCAACGACATGACAATTCTAAAATTACATATAAATTTAATACAGGTACAAATAAAATGTATAAATGTAATGTAAAATAAGTTAGTTAATGATAATTGTTCAAATTTATCTAAAATTAAACATAAACTAAGCAAAAGACATGTAAATATAAGGTAAAATAATTGGTAAGTTATTATATTATATTTGTAAATACAATAAAAACTTACAAATATGTTATAAAACTTATAAACTAACTTTGAATTTATATCACTAATTTAAAAAATGAACTTACTATAAATAATAGGCAAGTAAAACACGACATAATATTTGTAAAAAAAATAAAAGAAGTATTGGTGATCTATATCCCAATATAAAATAAAATATAAATTTTATGCATACATATAAGACATATAAATATAAGGTAAAATAAGTAAATTAATAGAGTATTGTTAGATTGTATTAAATAAAACTAAAACTTAATAGGCCACTAGTAAATCAATGGTGCTTACATGTTTGGCATTAAATTTTTCCTCTTTTTTTTAAGTTTTATATATTTATGTGTATAATGTTGATTATTAATAACGTTGTTTTACAATTATCAGTTCTTGATAGTTGTAATTAACCTCCAATCAATCAGATTAATAATATTATTGATTTTTTTTACTGTCAACAATTGATTTATTGATAAGCTCTATGCTCGGGAAAGCACCTACTAATTGGATGGTAAATTTTTTCCCTTCACATAAGGTTCAAGTTCCTCGTGTGTATGTATATGTGATAAAATAAATTAAAATATAAAAAAATTTGAGATAGATATGGTCGTTCTGAGCTCATAAATCACATTTTTGCCATTAATCTAGGAGGATCCAACATAGTTTCTATTGTAAATGAGTATATTAGGGGAAAAAGAAAAAAAGAACTTGCAATTCACTGTGAATTAATAAGATTCGACTTGCTCGATCACGACAAATTAAAAAGATTCATCTATTTTATGCTCATATATATTAGTTTGATCACCATTATAGTTCTAACAGATTTGTGATTGTAACTATCAATAAATTTGTAATGTAATACGAATATAATTTGTAAAATAATATGATTGGTAAGTCATTCACTTTCACCAATATTGTCTTTTTAAATCAACGTATTTAATTATGGGTAATATCTCACAATCGGCTGACTCAAGCATGGATGAAGCACAGTTGAGCTAGGAACAACTCTATAAAAGGCTAAAAAGGGACCACTTTCCCGATAAGCTAGGTGGTACCAAGAGGCTATTTTTTTTAAACCAAAGAGAAACCTCCCACAGAAAGCAGAATGAAAAATACCAAAGTTTATATATATATATATATATATATAAAGTTGAGACTTGAGGAAATGATGTGGTATTACTATTTTTTATATTTGTATATTTTTTATTTTCTAATAAATAGAGAAATTTTCTTTTAAATTTGACTTTTTATCTTTTCATAATTAATTTAATTGTTATTACACAATAACAATTGTATAAAAATTTTAATGAGACATATTTTTTGTAATAAACATTTAAAGGGGGAGTGTTATGAATTTATTAAAATAACAACATATATCTATTAGTCTTCTCACTATCTCTCATTAACAACCTTTAGTTTCCTTATAACTCTTACTATCTCACAAGAAATTATGATCAATAATTTTTCATTAATTTCATGGAGTAATTATGTAACTATAAAATGAGAACTCATCTTTTTGTTTTGTACACACACAATTGTAATGAATAAAATTATTCTATAACATATTCTCTCATTTTATTCTTTATCTTACGTTGCTTCTTTATTTGTATTGTTGGTTAATAATTTTTTTTTGTTTTTCTATAAGACTTCCTCATCTTGAAAGAAATCAATTCATATTTTTTTTTATCAATTTTATCAAGTGTAAAATAAGAAAAAATGATAATACTAAATTTTTTTTCAAAACCGCATGAAATGCGGTTCTATTTTCTAATTTAATTATATAATTGGGAGAAAAAATTTGTATCTTTTCAACATGTGTAGTTAAATTATCATAAAAACACAAACCGAGTAGTTAAAAAGGCTAAGGCTATGTTACATTTTATTCAACGTACATCACATACAAAAGTTACAACCAACAACCTGAAATAATTGCAACTAAACAACACTTGAACATTATTAACACAATTAGTTTATTATAATACAAATATTATTTCACTAAATATAATACAATTTTAAATCTACATATATAATTTTATTATTATAAAAGTACTATTTATTTACTTTTCATTAAACTTAAATTAATATCTAAACTTTTAGTCAATTTTATAACGATAAAATTATACATACGTTTACATTTAAGTTCAATCTTATACTAAATCAAACAGGAGACATCACTAAATATAATTTTATCCATGACCTATCGACTCATTCTATTATGTTATAACTAATTGAGCTTACCAAATATGTCCACGCGACAAAGCTTTCTAATCGAGCACACAAAATATGTGCATGTAATAGAGCATGACCCCATTAATAATATTTTTACGTCAGATCAATTTACACGAAGTTATTATTATTATTATTATTATTATTATTATTATTATTATTAGGGATGACAAAAATTCTCACCGAGATGGGTACCCTCAGGGATTTTCTCTATTTGGGGAGGGTATGAGGATAATTTCATACCCAATTTCTTATTCGAAGAAGGGACGGGAAAATTTTTTTACCCACTTTCTAATTCAAAAAGGGGAAGGGATGAGGTGGAATCCTCATCCCGTACCCATTTCCTCATTTTAATTCTTAATTTCATTTTAATTTTTTAAAATTACTAGTAAATAAATAATAAAATTTAAATGATATAATTATAAAAATTGTAAAAATAAAAAATATCAAAATATTTATATTATTAAACTTTTGGGCCTAATTAACTAATTAAATTCATAAATTTTTATTGAGGACATTAAAAAGACCGAGTAGATTCTATTAACCCAAATTTTTAAAATTTTAATATTCTTTCAAAATTTTGAACTTAAATTTATTTTTTTATTTAATTTTAGATGTTATAATTACCCACAACAAATCACAATTTTAATATCTAATCTAATCTAATATAATATCTGCTCTTAATTTGTTCCGATTTAACTATTGTGTTGTAAAGAGAATAATCCACATTTATAAAGTGTCTACGCCACCATTGAAAAAGTTAATTTTGAATCTAAATTCGATTTTATTTGTAATAATTTTGTATTAGACTATTAATTTATTCATAATAGTTTGTAAAAGAAGTTTGTCTCCCTTGCATGCTACGTTACTTACTAATTTAACGTATGTGACTTTTGTAATAGATATTAATGTAATATATATTTTGAACTTTACTTTTATTTAAATTTTTATTTTAATATTATTAACTCAAAATCGAAAACAAAAAAATGTATTAGTTATTAGAGGATGGAGAACTCTCAGAGATCTCCTATTATTATTTGGAAAGAGAATGAAGATCCCTTAAATAATTTTAACGGAGATAAAAAGAGACAAAAACATACACAAAATATTAAAAATAAATAAAAAAAATTGACCCCTCATCATTGCCGTCCCTAATTTTAACTCAATTAATACACAGATTACAGAGCCGATTGTTCACACTACACAAGTGATGCGCGCCAAGAGAAAGGAGATTCCATTAAGCTATTATCGTGTTTACCAGAGAGTATGTCCTCTACAATTTCACACCGTGCGACTTCCCTCGTAATCCACACTTTATAAATATACTGCACAAGATACACCAATAATTACGCGCCACGTTCATCCAAAGACCTTGGGAACAAATGAATTTCACTAAATTTCAAGATTCACCAATCAAATCCACCCTACTCGAATTGACTATCCAACAAATCTGAACCGCCCGATCGTACATACGATGATGAAAGACGTGTACATCACGATACTCCATTGATCCTATTCCCTAGACACGTCGACATCAGTACCATGTGGATCCCACAAAGAAATAGAAGATCAAACCATCATAAGCCTCGCGCTCAAAGTAGTCTTCACATCATGATTTTCCCGCCCTGTCCAGTCGTTAATCCGATCCTTTTGCCGTTTGATGACGGCGACCGAGAAAACACAGTGGTCCCGCACGTAGGGTAGACTTGGGATCGATACTAGATCTTTATTTAGCCAAAAGAAATTCGACACGTATGGGTAGTGGTGGAGAAACGCTGGCAAAAGATATTGATAAATATTTTGTCAACATTATTTGTGTCTGCTTTAGATGACGTAAGTTTGGACCACCGGTGATAAGGGTGGATAGAGAGTGGTCTGATCCTCTGACCAGCTTAATGGATGTTTTGATTAATTTGACTAAATTACTTTTTCGAAGCTTATCAATTTAACTTACATGCGTTCAAAAGAATTGAGGTACATCTCTTAGTCCTATATATATAAATAAAAAAAAAAAAAGAGCAACGCAAATTTCAAATACCCTCGGCTATTTGAGGAAAACTAGTTACTGATAAAAGTAATGCTCCATGAAAGTTCGAGCATGACTCAACCGGAAAGTTAGAGGACGGTCACACGAGGAGTATGAAAATATTAGAAAACTAAGGGCTCATAGAATACTAATAGAAATAACGGTACAAGAGATTTGTTTTATACTTTTATTGTGTTAATTGGTACTTTTCAATTAGCACTGTAAGACTGTATAGTTATTTATTAGCATTCTTTCATAGTTTTTTTTTTTTTGGGGGTCTAAATATCAATGCTCACATAGCTTCTAGGGGTCTTAATTTTTTCTAAAATTTTATTTTTTTAATTTCAACTAAAAATTGGGGTTTTTCCGTAATAAAATTTTTTATTTGGTCGCTTTAAATAATATTAAAAAAATTTCAAAATTATATTTTCATCACCAAAATCTTTCTGAATGAATGTTAATTTAAAATTAAATAAAAACACCCTAAGAAAATTAAATTCTTTATGTAAAATTAAAATGAAATTATCCCTCAAGAATATCCAAAGATAAGTAACCACCACAAGTTTTTGATAATATCTCTACGTCTCCCTGAGTTTTAATTTTTTATTGACCAACTATTTTCCTGTTAACTTCAATAATCATTGTTAAATAATCTAAGATAGAAGCATATTTGCCTATGAATTTAGTTAAGAAGGTGAGATAATAATTTTATCATTTGTTCTTTATTTCAGGGTAAAATAATATTTTATCTTAGATTTTTTTGATGTGGTGATTAATAAAGTTAATAAAAAAGTAGTTAGTTGATATAAAATTAAAATTTGTATTATTGCAAAGATAATAGTAGAAATTCATAATAGCTACTTGCACTTTGTTGAGGTGATTAGGAGATTATTTTTTTTAAATTAAATTTACCCCCACTAAGTTTAAATTTTGGCTAGGACACTAAGTACAAAGCATGCATGAAACCATGATTCCACAAAGAGATCCATCCGTTAACTTTCTCGCCTCGAGTAAATCGCATCAACATGTGACATACACGTAATAAAGGTCGTCCTAAGTTATAAATAATGTAATTAACAGCTGCCACATAATAATTAGAAAAAGACTAAAGTGAATCAAAGATTTATAGAACATTCAAATTTCCAATATATAAGGGACGTGCTAAGTGCATCAGTTGCACTGTACAATTGTAACAGATTTCTCGTTGTTTATAATAATTTTTACGTTCATAATCACTGCATCAGCATTATATGTAACAAGTTTTCGTGATACACATGTAAATATTTATAAACTATATATAATAAAAAATTGTTAACAATTAAAAAAATTATATGTTACGATTGCACTGTCAATTAATCCAACGACAACAACTTTTATAATGTTCTTTGGACTTGGGTTTTGGAAAGCCGAAGGTTGAAGCTCATAATTACTTTAAAAGAGACTAATATGGCCTCAGCAATAAATAGTGTTAATTTAAAGTTTCAAAAGAATAATTGTGATTCCAAGCTTCGACTTCATTACAGATTTTTTAACTAACAGTGAAGCAGTTCCCAATATTTATAAATTATAATCAGGCAGCGGTATTCACTGAGGAAGTCTCACTTTTACAAGGTTCCAATAATTTATAATCTTTTCAACCCAGTGAATTACTTAATATTAGAGCATGGATCCACGGACATAGGATTCGGACACCCGAAACCATATAAAAATCCTTCCGTGCACTTTACTTTTATGCCTTTTTTTATACATTAATTTTATTTAATTTACCTTTAATTAATCTTGATAAGGCTACTAAAATTTGATCTTTCTCTATCTAAAGTTCCATTACATCCCAAATTCTAATTTACTGATTGTAACCATTAAACAGGAATTAAGCCAGGGATCAAACCAAGGCATAGTTGAATCCCACCTTTTCACATTATTGGACTAATGCAATATTAAAAAGTAATGAACTTCATGTAAATAGCATCTACAATTGCTAGCCAATAGTAAGGCATTCCTCATATATAATGATGAAAAATAAATAAAAGACTATTTATTATATTATCAACTCATATTTATGATGAAAAAAGGATTATTTGTTAGATTAAAATCTAAGTTCTCCTGAATTTTTAATAATTTTATTCTCTGTGTCATTTACTACTAATGTATGGATAAGATTTAACTTTTCTTTTAAATTTATTTACTACCAATCAACATGTGAATGATTATGAAAAATTTAGATTAGGGGAGGATCTTAATATATTTATTATATAATAAAAAAATCATTGATAATCGTAGAACAGTGAAACGTAAATGATACAATTTTATCGAAAACATATAAAAACATTTAAAGGTACAACCTATTTACATTAGATTTTAGTTTGGTACTTAAACAAGGTAATTACTTATCTAAATTTTGATAGACCTAAAAAAACAAATACAACTCAAATAAATAAAAAAATAATAATAAATGAACCAAAATAAATTAAAAAATAATAATAATAGTCCTACATAATCAGTTTAGGTGAGTATAATACTGGTACAAGAAGAGGGAATTTCTTATGAACAGTTAAGCCGTCAACTTCAGTCATATCGAGGCTCTCATCAGCTGCACCATCAGGCAACTTCCAGTCAAAATAATATAAAAGGTTGGCCAGCAGATACTCAACCGTAGCTAATGCAAACGAAATTCCAGGGCAACCTCATCTTCCAGCACCAAATGGGATGAACTCAAAGTCTTGGCCTTTAAAATCAACTGTGTTGTTCATAAACCTCTCCGGCAAAAACTCTTCTGCTCTTTTCCACACCTTTGGATCTCGTTGAATGGCCCAAGCATTTAGGTACACGGTTACTCTAGCAGGAATATCATTATAACCTCTCAGATTGATACTTGTGTCTCGCGAGGAACCAAAAGAGGAGCTGGCGGATGAAATCTCAGAGTTTCTTTAATGACACATTTTAAGTAGGCCATCTTATCCACGTCCTCGATAGTTATATTTGATTTGTTTTTTTATCACTCTTTTTACCTCTTCTTGGGATTTCTTCATCAACTTTGGATTTTTCACCAATTCAGCCATTGCCCATTCTACTGTTGTTGAAGTTGTCTCAGTTCCTCCCACAAACATGTCCTAAAAGATGAAATAAGGAAAACTTAATTAGTCATCTATATTATATACATATGTAGTACATGTAGGAGAGGAATCCGATATGAGCATCCACTGCAAAAATAGACCTATACATTTATAGTTAAAAGAAACACAAATCAAAATAAAACCCCATATATGACTAACTGAAATCTTGTGTCACATATTTGTTTGCAAAAGTATAAATATGATATTTAATTAATTACAGATATACTTTTACCAAACTAACCGTTTTCTGAAAAAAATTAATATAATGTTAGGCAAACACTAAAAACAAAATCATGCACGATAAATGTCAAAAAATTGATTAACTATAATTGTGAGAGAAAAGAGAGACCAAGATTATTGCTTTAAGATTGTCTTGAGTGAGCTCTATCCCAAGCATGCCATCCCTTTGAAATTTGAGTACACAAGCACCAAGTCTTTTCTATTAGGGTGGCCATCATCGCTTCCTGATATCCTGTGCTTTTCTATCACCTGATCAAATAAAGCGTCTACCTCTCTAGAGCTAGCAGTCAAGCGACCAATGACTCCCGTAACAACATCCAACCATCCCAGATAAGGAAGCATGTCTCTAAAACTAAAAGATACAAATTGAACCAATATCCTTCTTGATAATTCCCCGAACTTATTTCATTTACCAGCAGTTTCGTCTTCAGCCCTCCTACCAAGAACGGAGCGGGATACTATGTTGTTGGAAACAGTTAGTATAACATCTCAGTTAGATTAAAAGAATCTCCATTGAAACATGAAGAACGAATTTTATCGATCATAATAGCAAGTTCTTCATCTCTTACATACTGCAGTGATTTCACGTTTCTGGTACTCAGAAGTCCAAGAACACAAGTCTTCCTAGCTTGTCTCCAGTACTCGCCATAGGGAGAAAAACCAATGTCTTGGCATCCATAAAGGAAAACATTTTGCAGCCGTGGTTTTGGGACGGTTCGAGAAAACAATATCATGATTCTTGATAATTTCTCTAGCTATCTCAGCTGATGAAACAACAAGAGTTGGAGAATAACCTAAGTGCATGAACATCAAAGGGCCATATTTTTTCGATAGAGCCTGAAGTGAGCGATGGGGGAGAGCGGCTGTGCCTAGTAGCTGGTGAAGGTTGCCAGTTATGGGAAACCTTGGTGGGGATGGAGGCAAGTTGAGTTCGATACTACATGTGCTGGGCTTGAGGCCAAAAAAATGAAATGAAACGACAAAAGCAAGAAGAAGAAGAAGAAGAGAGTATTATGGTGGTTGTAAAGGTATGATGATAAAGCAATTTAATCGAAGCTGCAGGAATAGCTACTCTTCCAAAATTTCAATGAAACGACAAATAATAGCAGCAGCGAATGTGGTAAGCAGAAACTTGCCCCAATGGACTTTGGCTCCACCATCACGCTTAACCGCCTACATTTTTGTCTCATTAATAATTAGTACAAACTAACAGACGTTACCAGCTGAAACCAAAGAGATAAGATGGGCATTTCAAAAAAAAAAATAAAAGATAAGATAGGACAGCTGCCGGACACCTATCCTTGATGAAACAGCCCGAATCACATTGTAACGTTCGGAGAAAGCTTCTACATCTGCCATGCATACACCTGCAACGAACATCGACAAGGTTCAACACTTCCTTGAATTTTTTGGTTATTTTGAGTGTGTGTGTATGTGTGCGTGGTTAAGGCTTCGGCCTAGTGGGCTTGTTGTCACAGAATGAGTGTTTTGCACAATGAACCCGTGTGCGGCACTTAGACAAATCTTGTCGAAAGTTGCTGAGTAAGCTTTTGAGCTTCTCAACTAATAAGCCTAGAGGTTTTTGAAAGAGCTAGAGAGAAGAGAGCAATTGAGCCGAAAGAGAAAAATTGTATTACTTGCAAAGTGTTTACAATAGTGCTTGAGATGTTTGCCTTAAGTTTGATACTCAAATGCCAAATGTCATGCCCTATTTATAGGGAGACTTGTCAAGCTCTAGAGTTCTAAAGAATTCTACCAACTTATCTAAATATCTATATATTTACATATGTTAGAGATGTGCAGATAATTATAAATATGTACAAGCTTGAGATGTGCTAGAGTTTGCCAGAAAATTCTAAAATCGGGTCAAGCTAGCACTCTTGCTCTATTTTTGAGCTCTTAAACTAAAATTGTGGGTACTTGAGCTAGAAACTTGGGTGATCCATAACATTGTGATGTTTTATCTCTCACAATATTAGTGGATTAGAATTTTGCGGTACACTTTTTGTGCTATGTCTATATAATAAGTATATAGGTTAGAATTTTAAGTATTGATTACGTTTGTTTCTAAGCTTATGAAAATGGCATTTTCGCCGGGGCGACAACCATTGGAGTCCAAATCAAGAGTTCGTCCATATATAAGAAGAAAGTTTATTAAAGGGAAGGATCAAGATTCTTGTTTTCCTAAACTTTTACGAATCGTATACTTTATATAGTTTATGGGTATAATTAATTTTTTATTTTTTATTTATTTACCACTAATTATCCACATGTACTTTTACAAATATACTAAAATCACTAATTTTCTCACCCACGAGTATTTTGGATTTGTTATCTACTGAAGATTAGAAATCAAAAGAAATAAAACGTTACCGGACGGTGGTGAAATTTGATCATTTTGTAGAAGCTTGGAAAATGATACATAATATATATTATATATGCTCAATCTGACATCTATACCCTAAATTACATCGCTTCTAAGACATACAATATCATGTACTACACCAAATACAAACAAAAGTATGTCTTTTGTTTTTTTTTTTTGGCGATCTTGATTTATTGAGGTTTTCATTAAAACAAAAACAACATTACAACAGACAATAACACATAGTAGTTAGTGAGTTAGGGGAACATAGGTCCTATTTTGAGGTGTTATACCTTTTAAGTTGCAGTTGCTGTGGAAAAAAAAATGTAATCATAAAATAAAAGTTAATAATATGTAGTAAATATAAATTTTAAATAATAATTTTGACAAAATTATTAAAGATATAATAAATTTTTTATTATACAAGTGAAAAATCATATCAACAAAGCTTTTAAGCTACAACAACTAGTGTTGACCAAACACTTTAATATTGTAACTTTTAAGTTACAGCTACCTAACATCAATCTCAAACACACCTATAATAAATCTTACTCTTAATAATAAATTAAACATAAAACAAAGAAATAAAAATTAGTGGAACAGTTAAAAAAATAAATCTAAAAAATTGTAGTAGGACAAATGAATTTATAGCTAGGGAAGAGACTAACTTTTTTGGAAATTAAGGATACTCATAATTGAATGAGGCTGCTAATAAAAGTGGGATGCTACATATACAGTAGAACCTCCAAATGGAAATACTGTATATAAGAATAACCTCTTCATAGTAATAAAAAATAGTGGTCTTAATTTGGGACCAGTTATAATTAAGAATAAACTCCCTATTATAATAAGTTATATTTTTTTATAGGTCTCGTCTTAATAAATTTACCTTCACATAGTAATAATATTTCAAAACTATATGACATGTTACATTAAATAATTAAGATAGAACAAAATATATTTCTAAAGTTGTTTGTGACAATGATTTGTTCTTTAAAGTTGCAACCACATCTTTCAACTTACAAGTACTTGTTAATTGATCAGTATAAGCATTTTCTTATTGAAACCAAAACATTTTTAGCTTCTCAAGTATGTTTGTAGCTTTCTAGCATGAAACTTTTTGTATTAGCTTTTTTGAAATTATACGTCTTTTTGTATTAATATCTATTCATTGAATTTGACTCATTTACTAATTAATTTAGCAATATCCATACATTGAATTTGACTCACTTATTAATTTATTAATGCATGACATAATTTACCTTTATATCACTTGCATTGGGGATAATTAAGTAAAGACAATAATTTTTGTCCTATACATCTATTGAGTTGTAACCTCTTTATAAGAATAAATTTCTCTAATCCCAACAATATGAGTATATAGAAGTTTTACATGTTTTATGTACAATTGTTTATGCAATAAATCGTGTGTGTGAATTGTGTTACTATGTGTATGATTTTTTCCACATAGATGTGCCTAATAGTTTATGCCAACCCGCCAATTGGGGTCAGATAAGATAAAACCAGGGGTTAGAATATATTCATAAGTAATGATATTTTGATTTCGAAAGGGCCGAGGTTCCGGTGTATACGAGTTATCAACATATTTTATTGATTTGATCATCATTTCTTCTCCTTAACTTTAAGATAGAAGGTTCAACTCTTCCCCAAAAAATATGACTGAATTTAATTAACTCTTATGTTTTAACTATGAACTTCATGTTGGCTTCATTGTGCGCATTGCTTGTGATCGTACTGTGGATTTTTTGTGGGATTATAAATGCACTTATACTTTACATAATTTTCAAAAATAAAAATTCTTATGTGTTATGGCTTTTTTTTTTTGAGAATATGTAAAATAAAAATATGTGTACAAGCCCCTTAAAAATTCACAATTAAAGCCTAACAAAACATAACACAAAAATAAATAAATAAATAAAATAACTCCCATAATCACATAGGGAATACTAAAAACCTCCACCTCAAAGATAAAAAAAGAAAGTGTCAACAAACCCAATTAAGGAATTATTAACAATAATGTAAAATATATTTTTCTTGGAGTAATTATATGTTAAGATTCAATGTTTGTATCATAAATAATATGCACATAATATGTTATTCATTCATCGGTACTGTGAAATCTCCTATTAGCAGTGATAGAAAAAGTACGTGTCATTTCTAAGCACATATTATTATTTACTAAGTACGTGTCCTTTCCAAGTACTGTCAAATCTCCCAATTATTATGTATTATCTTTCTTAATAATGCTAGCTTTACCATTATCAAGTCTTAATTAGGGGATTACTATTATTTACCTATTATCCACATGGCTAATGAATAATTTTTGTCATTATTAATGTCTTCAAATTTATTATGATTAAATTCTAAAATAACTTAGAATTAAATTTTTTATTCCCTTCTTGAACTTGATTGGTGTTGTATGGTTTAATATCTTTGAAATATCATGTTAGCCTTATAACAAAATAATCAGATTTAAAATTTCAACATTCGATGTGCTAATAAACTTTGTGTGTTACAATAGGTTAACATACCGAAAGATAAGTTTTTTTAAAAAAAATAATAATAAGAAAGAAAGAAAAGAAAAGTTCCAAAAGTTGCTTTGCCGTCCAAGACATTTCTTAAGTGCCGTTGATTGCACCATTTCCGTTAAATTTTACAAAACAGAATAGAAAGACGGAAAGAATATCATCAACCTCACTCTTTCTTTTTCTTTTTTTAACAGCACTGAATTATTTTTATTTTGTGATTACGATTTCATCCCTAAAGTCTTAACTTTTGTTTATAGACATTGGCGTTAGGTTTCATACTTTCGTCCGTACTGATGAATGAAATTGTTCTTTTGGGGCAAGAGAAACTTTAAGTTCTATTAACTAACAATATTATTATTCTTAGCCTGATTAGTGATTATGTTGAAACCGTTTTAAAGTATAATATTTTTTTATAACCACACGATCAAAGTTATAATAATGTTTTTTACTATTTGTTACTTTACACGTATGGTTGTTATTCATACTCTACCTTAAAGTAGCTCTAAACTAGTCATAACCTATTATTATTAGTATTATTATTTTTTTTTTGATACAAGACGGGCTTAGTTTAGAAACTAAGCAGTGACCAAACGTGAGTGAGCAGTCCCATATATATCATGCAACAACCATCCTTCAGCTCCCGTTGGTGGTGTTGGAAACTCATGGACCCCAAGAGGCAACAAGAGAGCTTGGTTGGCCAGATAGTCCGCTGTAAAATTTGTTTCTCTATAGCTATGCGACAGAGAAATCTGCCACTCCTTGTTAAGAAAGCTTTTAATTCCTTGGATAAGAGATGAGTAGGCGTTTGGAGGGCTGGTATCTGCCGCTACAATTTCAGTTATGCATCGGCTATCCACTTCAACAAGTAAATGTTTAATCCCAATCTTCCATGCAAGCTGCAGCCCTTGAAAAAGTCCCCATAGCTCTGCCCCCGTAATAGTGCAGTGGCCAATATTCATACCAAAGCCGTGAATCCACTCCCCGCAGTAATTCCTGATGAGCCCACCCGCACTTGCACTTCCGGAAATCTTCCTAGCACCATCTGTGTTAAGCTTAAAGAAAGGCCAAGGAGGGGCCATCCATTTCAACCATTTGATTGTTCTTTCCTGGTTGGGTTTACAGATCTTCTCCATATAGGCCTTAATTTCAGTCGCACGATGTGTTTATGTCCAGCACCATATTTGCAGCATTGATGTTTACATCATTGTGAAGGAGCTGATTCCTCCAAAACCAAATTCGCCATATAGCAACTCCAAAGATACAAGGCCAGCTCTCCTCTCTCATAATCAAGCCTCTGTTCTGGAGGTTGTAGCTAATCCAACTTGTCAAGTCCAAACCGAAAAATCTACTCCACAAAGTGTTAGGCACCAGTTTCAGCCACACTTGCCGAGCAATGATACAGTCCCTCAACACATGGATAGTGTCTTCTCGATGATGTCCGCAGCTGCAACAGGTAGCCTCCATGGTAATGTGCCTTCGAAACAACTCCGACTTTGTTTTCAGCCTATTGCTTATTACGAGCCAAATAAAAGTTCTAATACTTTGAGGGCCATTCCATCTCCACGCCAAGTTCCACCACGGTTTATCGGCCACATTAACGGGCTGGTGCAAAGCGAGGTAAGCCGATCTTGCCGTGAAGAGTCCTGAATTAGAGTAAGCCCAATAACATTGATCTTCACCACCCTCAGCGCAAGGAGCTTTAACTCAGGCGATCTTTAGAATAATATGATTGGGAAGTAGATGGGCAAATAAGTTCCATTTCCAGTTGCCGTTAATATCTGAAAAATCAGTCACATATAAATCAATCAACTGTTCCGGAATTGGGGACTGGGCGTATGAGTGTAGGTTATCCTCATCACTTATCCATAAATCCCCTTAATTGTGAATTCTTAGTAGAAACGGTAATTCGCTATTTAGCCTCCCTATATACTCCTCTAGTTGACAACAATTCTGGCTCGCACTGAGTCGGTTGCTTCCATTGTCCTCTTCTTCAAAGCATGCGCTCACATTTCATCGATTTCTTTAGTCACCTGATTTTTTTGAATCTCAAATTTCTTATTAATTTGAAACAGAATAGGTGAGAGACCATGCTACATATTGCTCACTACATCATTCGACATTAGTACTCAATCAGCATAGTCCTAACACTTTGAATACTTCTAACGGATTTATACAATATTTACTCAAAAGTTTGGCTGATAAATTTTTTAAACAATTTTCTGTGATTGATCGCCCAAGGATTTATATTTTGAAAGAGACTGTATGAAATAAAATTTTGATTAAGACTTTGTCCAACTCTCTTTTTTTTTAAATAATATTATTAAAAAAAACACACTTCTAGCGGTGATACCTTGGCCCTCGAGGATGGAATTTATTTAGAAAGATCAAACAATGAATTGTTAGACCAGGAACGTAATACCTTGGCCCTCGAGAGTCGGGAAGAAATCCAAGAACACAGAAAAAAAAAAATCACATCAAATGACTGATCGTGCAGCTCAGTTTAAATACACATATAATGGAAACTTAGGCGTATATTAGAAAAGGAGAGTAATGATAACAGCATGAGCATGAATACTTTCTATACAGGTCAAGGGGAATATAAAGTTGGTACAACATGAAGAGGTGATTTCCTCTGGAGGGTTACCCCACTAGCTTCAGTCATGTCCAAAACTACGCCAAAGGGCAATTTCCAGTCAAACCAGTATAAAAGGTTAGCGACCACGTACTCAACTGAAGCAATTGCAAAAGACATACCAGGGCAACCTCTTCTCCCAGCACCAAACGGGATGAATTGGAAATCTTGACCTCTGTAATCGGTCGGGTTATTCTCAAACCTCTCTGGCAAGAACTCTTCTGGTCTGTCCCATACTTTGGGTTCCCTTTGAATTGCCCATCCGTTTACAAATACTCTAGTTTTTGCAGGAATATCATAACCATTCAATTTGACACTCTCTGCTGTCTCTCGAGGAACCAAAAGAGGAACTGGTGCGTGCAATCTCAGTGTCTCTTTGATGACACACTTAATGTAATCCATCTTATCGATATCCTTCAAATCTATGTTTAATTTCCCTTTCACCATACCTCTAACCTCTTCCTGGGCTCTCTTCATAATCCTTGGATTTTTCAATAGTTCTGCCATCACCCATTCTAATGCTGTCGCAGTGGTATCAGTTCCTCCCACAAACATGTCCTGACAATATAAAACATGAAAACTTTGATTAGCCATGGTTAGTACCACGTAAGTGCCGATCTGTGTTTTGTGCTCAGCTTTTACAAGGTTGTGATTGTTAGTTATCATTAAAGAATACATGTGTTTTTAAATCACTAATCTTTAAAAGGTTTGCACAGATTACATTTGTACTGAATCCAAATTCATCAACATGTGTAAAAAGAGACTAGGAAGAGACCATGAGGATTGCTTTAATAGTGTCCTGAGACAGCTCAATGGCAAGATTGCCATTTGCTTGAAGCTGGAGGAGTATGTGGACGAAATCTTTTTTATCTGACTGATCATTATCAGTTAGTGATACCCTGTGCTCTTCAATAACCTGATCAAGCAAATCGCCCAAAGCTGCCGCAGTTTCGTGTAAGCGACCAATGAAACCTGTAAGAACATCAATCCATTTCAAAGATGGATAAAGATCTCCAAAACAAAAGCTTGTCATGAGCATCATCTGCCTTCTTGTTAACTCCCCAAACTTGCTACCCCCATTTCCTCCCCCTCCTCCTTCTTCTTCAACCTTCCTACCAAACACGCACCGGGATGCTATATTATTGGAAACAGCCAGTAGCATTTCGGATAAATTAATAGCCCCACCGTTGAGACACGAACGACGAGTTTTATTAATCAAACATGAAACTTCCTCAACTCTAACATGTTGAGCTGATTGCACTCTTTTGGAACTCAGGAGTTCAAGAACACAAATCTTCCGAAGTTGTCTCCAGTACTCGCCGTAATTAACGTTCCCGAGATCTTTGCATTCGTAAAGGAGGATGTGGGCAGCTATGGTTTTGGGCCGGTTAGAGAAAGCGATGTCATGGGTCTTCATCACTTGGCTAGCCAACTCAGCTGATGAAACCACAAGAGATGGAGTGTTGCCGAAGTAAACGTACATCAAAGGGCCATAACGTTCCGAAAGAGCTTTGAAAGAGCGATGTGGGAGATTTTGCAGGACCTGGTGAAGGTTACCAATTATGGGTAATTTTGGTGGGGATGGAGGCAAGTTTAAGTTACCCCTGGCTCTGGTGAGCTTGAGCAACTGTACAAGTATAAACAGGAGGATTGGAAGTAGAAGTGGAAGAGAGGGGAACATTTCTAATTGTGATATGTCTAGAAAAGGCTGTAATTGCTTTAAGATTGATGGCAGAGCCATTTCAAATTCGAGATTTTCTATGCGGACAAAGCGCACTAGGCTTCAATTCTTCTTAGCGCACTAGGCTTCAATTCTTCTTATATCTACAAAGTTACTGCGCCGAGTCAAACACACCCGGCCAAAACCTAAACTTGATTTGAGCAAACAAATCCCCTCGTTTTGTCCTCAATTTCCCTCTAAATCTCAGGAAGCCAATACCATTTATCTTCCTTCTTCTTCTTCTTCTCCTTTTTTTCCCCTTCTATTTTTCCCCGTTAAAAAAAGAAAAAACAAAACAAAGAAGTTGAATTTTAGAAAGCGATTTCCAAAGTGAGATATACAGTACCCATTACGTGGGCATTCAATCTCTGTCGAGGCATGAATAATAACTATTTCTAATAATAGATAGTATATTTCTTACCTTTTTTTGAATTAATTTTATTTTAAGGGTAAATTTTAGATTACCGCCTATTGAAATAAAAAATTTTTAAATAAGATTAAGTTATTGTAAACTTCAATTTACCATTATCTTTGTTTAAAACATAAAAAAAATAGAAATGATTGAAAAAGATAATTTTATCTTCTTTCGAAGGTAGGAGTAAATTAAAATTATTTAGATATATTTTAAAGATTATTTGAGTAGGTAATCTAAAATTTATCTTTGTTTTAATTAATATACTGTCATCACTCCATCCCCGAATTGCATTATTATATTTTTCGTAGCCGTCAACACGTTTAAAGTACAAATTTATTCCACAAAAAACAAGTATAATTTTTTTGATAATGACATTTTTAATTAGTTACAATTGATCTCCTAACAACTTTGTTTGCTATTAACGCTCGTTTATTGGTTGTCAACATGATTTTATTAATGACCTTTGTCTTTAACTCTAAATCAAAGATGCTTTCCGGCCGATGGATTGATGTTTTACGTGTCAACTCTTTAGGACTCCCTTTCGGCCGTTCTAGAGGAGGCAAATAAGGATTCGTTTATTATATTTTTCTAAAATGGTGTAATGGTGCTTAAAAATAGAAACTGAGAAGGAAAATATGTTTTTAAAATTATATTTTTTTATAATAAAAGCAAATTTGATGTCATTTTCTTAATAAACAAAAAAAAGAGTTTTGAGTTCATTTATTGAAATGAATCAGTGAGACATAATTGAAATAAGAGTAATGATACAGCCACAAACTCTTGTATAAATTTATTTTGTACAAACTGATGTGGTACTAATTCATTAGTTGAATGAAAATATAAATTAATAATAATAAATCATGTGGACCAAATGATATTTAATTCAACCAATCTTATCATGCCACATTAATTTGTACAAAATAAATTTGCACAAGCGTTTGTGACTGTATCGTTACTCTTGAAATAAATTAATGCTGCGAGACCAGCTTTTCTATTTTCTTCTAAAATCATCTTTTAATAGTTTTTCAATTTTTTCGTTCTAATTTTCTAAACATGTAAGATTGCAACCATCTTTTGCAGCATTTTGTTTATTTCGTTTATTTTTTTAAATGAAAATTATACCACTCACCGTAATTTTTTTTCCATCAACTTCTTTCATGGAAGTTGTGATCGTATAGAAATATATATAATTTTTGTTTTTTTTGTTTGTTTCTACAGTTATTCCAAATTTTCGTTCAGGTTTGAACTCCTAACTAGTTTTGACTACGATATTTATGGAATAACACATCCCACGTACAGAAGAATATGATCCGATGGTCAATTAACTTTTGTAAATCCTCACCACTCCAGCCCACTTTGCTTGGCCCTTCCATCATGCAAGCTATATTGTTAACATTTGTTTGTTGTGTCTACAGCTACACCATTTTTCAAGTTTCTAATGTAGGAACTTCTAAGTGAACATCCAACATTGCACTAATTGATAAGGCCAATTCGTTGAAATAGTAGTATCGCATGTTAGTAGTGAACAACCAACATTGCACTAATTTTTCAAGTTTCAAATAGATTCTGTGCACTTCGTGTGAAATATACTAAATTTCCCCTCTCATGAACCGGATCATGAGAACCCACCTCAGTAAACCGACATTATATACCGTATTCTAAGATTGTGCTCTTAGTGCTCTAGCAATTCACAAATCGAGAAAATGCACAACTCATGCTGCCTAGGAAGAATGCATCAATGCCATATATGCCAATCAAGGTAACCTTTTTGCTGAAAATAGGAAAAATCAAAACCCTCAAACAAGAAGAATTCATTTCTGGGTATGAAAATAATTTCTGCAGATACAAAAGAACCAATATTTTACACTTTTGTTAGTCACATTTGTAGGCAAAATCATGCCAAGAAACTAACTCCACCATGTACAACACATACCTAGGTCTTTTGTTGGGTAAAGAGAAAATCCTCCACCCTTTTTCCCCCACAAATTCCATTTCTTAATGTCAATTATTCATAGTGCTTCAGATTTGGGTTAGATAAGCAAGAACATACAGCAGCACAACAAAATAGAACAACCCAG
This sequence comes from Citrus glauca, assembly GCA_029633175.1. Lineage (NCBI taxonomy): Eukaryota > Viridiplantae > Streptophyta > Magnoliopsida > Sapindales > Rutaceae > Citrus > Citrus glauca. The sequence continues at coordinate 2,998,029 of JAQOOD010000003.1, read as the reverse complement.
ATCCCACAACTATGATACTGGGCTTCTAACCACTGCATATTGCAGCCGGAGAATTGTGTAACAAGCATATGGGTACCTATCTCCTAAGATGATCTCTTGCAAAAAAGGGATGCCTAAGAGCTTCACGCGCAGTTAGCCTGTCCGTAGGATCATACCTAAGCAGTCCTTGCAATAAATGTGTAAGATCACCAGCTGAATGGTCAACGTGCTGCATTATTAGGTTCTGGCAAAATGAGGCAATGCAGTCAGTACACCTAAAAGCAAGACAATAACCCTTAAATCCCACAAAAGAACCATATAAAAAAAGGAACCTGAAGACGAGGTAGCTTCATCACAGATTTAATACTTTCTCTAGAGGCTGCACCTTCTGGCCAGTCCAACCTACCCCTTCTAACATACTTCTCTGCATGTCGGCTGAGAAAATTCATGGCGATAAATACTATCAGTGGGTTGAGATCAGTGAGCACTTAAAAAACTTTGGAGAAGATCACTCACTCTACTCTCTTCAGCATATGTTGAGGCAAGGGACCAAGCACCCGTTCCATCATCGCAAGGTGTTCCAAGTTCTCATGAGTTTGGAATAATGCCTCACCCTGTGAGAGGATTACAAAAACTCCATAGAACTCACAATGCATAAAGAAAAAACAACAAACAGATTCCAAATAAAGAATACACATACCGTGCATAACTCCACTAAGATACAACCAACACTCCATATATCACATGGGTAAGTCCACCCAAGTCCTAGAAATAAAGATCATAGTCAGTCAGCAGATCAACAACAATTCTATGGTACAACAAGAAATAGGTGAGAACATATTTACCAAGGATAACCTCCGGCGCACGATAATGTCGGGTGGATACAATGTAGTTCTGATCTGGGCGCTCATAAGTTGTGCTGCCAAAATCAATCACCTTAATAGCACTTGACTTTGGCATTCTTTTAAAGTAGGAAGAATCTTTTGGTGTGTGTGAAGAACTCTGCAAATTCAAGTACATTTAGAAAAAGAACAATGTCAAAAACTCGAAACGTGAAAGAGTATACTAGCGAAAATAAGTAAAGAAAACCATAATAATACCTTGTAGTCAGGAACCTTAATATACTCAGAAGAAACAAGTAGAACGTTCTCAGGCTTTAAGTCAGTATGTATCATACACAGATCATGCATAACTGCAAACATTCATAAAATTAATATCATTAGGAAACAGTCGAAACAGCACCAGGTTAACAGACAGGTTTGCTTAGTGCAATAGTGCAATTCTTAAAAACTCCAGCCAAGGTAAAAACTATTTCTGCATATAACGGTTGAACAGGTATAAAACAAGAAAACCCATTCATTTCATTGACCATAGCTAATTGACACCAGCAATGGAAAAACGGAAACACATGATTAATTGAAAGAAACTAGCTTTAAGTAATTACTACACACATGCTATACATTCCAACAGTTGTCTGGCAATCTCACGGACAAGATCAATGGGAAATGAGCGATAATTGTTTTTCCGTAGAAAATCGTATAAGCTAGATCCAAGCTTCTCAAACACCTGTTGAAACCATTTGAATCCATCCAGAAGTCTTAACCCCCAAATTATGTGTAAATTGGGGAAATTAATTCATCACAAAACAATCATATACTTACAATACAGATATGGTTACGATAGTCAAACCAGTTCCGTATTTGCACACAACTGCAAGGAATAAACCCATTCAACCATCGCACATAATTTTAGGCAAACTTATTATTCCATATCCAGCGATGTCAGTAAAGCAGGAAATAAATTAAACCAACTGTTAGCACTCACCGGTTGCCACCTTTATCATGTTTTGCAAGTTGTTGAAGTACTTCAATTTCTATCATAGCAGCTTCACGATATTTCTTGATCCCACGAACAATTTTAATGGCTACCATTTCTTTCCTCTCACGATCCCAGCATTCCAAAACCTGACCGAAGGTCCCTGTAAAAGAAATGATCAAGAATAAGATGCATAACATCAGAAAGTGAACAGAGAAACCATTGGTAACAAAGGATTTGAGGCCTGTTCAATAAATGTACCTTCACCCATTTTGCTGTGAATCTTATCTGCAAATGCAGAAAAGACAACGTAAGTAATCAGATTGAACATGTTACACATCAGAACTCTATTTCTGAGTGCCATGGTTAGTAAAATATACATATCTACCATTAAAATACAAGAAGAACCTCTCATTCTCATAGATAGAAAATTAGGTTCACCAAAAGAGGTATAACATTATTAACCCAAATAAAGTAATTACTCTCATTAAGGACAAACTAATATTATTGATTGAGGCAGATAATGGTAAAAGTGTAATTACAGCGAGAAGTTAAATTTTCTCCAAGCGCAAACATATAATGGCCATCTTTGTCATCCTCACGCCTTGGGGGAGAACCATTTCGAGCCACTCCCTTTACAAATAGAGAAGAACTAGTGACATGGTCTGAGGGAGCTCTTGGAGGTGCAAAGCTTGTTACATTCCCAACCTCTTGTCCACAAAATAATCCTACCTGAGCCTACACACAGCCATTCATTCATTTGTACCACTTAAAACATATATCAAATTTCCTCCCTATAACTCCATCCCCTTGGTACATCATACAATCCACGCAGTCATTGGCAAGTATAACCCAAAAAAAAAAATCATAAGGAAATATAGATCGATGAATTAAATACAACAGATTAAAAACACAAAATATATTTCAAGTTATGCAAAAAAAACTTCCAATATCGCAGGCAGATCATTTGGGGAATTAATTATATATGTTTTCAAGGCATTAACATATCTAGCAATGATTTGAACAAATCAACAAAATATTCGACCAAGATATTTTTGCATAACTATTTTGATTCGATACTGCTAAATAGTCCATCGATCCTAATCCTCCAAGAAAGAAATAAAAAATTCTAAGATTCTTATAAAAGCTATCCATAATCTATCATAAACACCCAAGAGAAGGGGGGAGATGCTACGAAATAATTCAGATCCAAGCAAAATAGGAATAAGCTTCTAATTAAAACTAAGATCATATAAAATACTAAAAATTAAAAAAAAATAAAGAAATATACCAGATCCATACGTAAATTCAGGAAAACTAAAAATCGCAAACAGAGACGAAATCTGATGATACCTTAGGTACCTGAGGCACGTCCCAGCCCAAACGCGCTCGCTTACGAGGACGCCGATCCAGATTCGAAAAAGGAAACCCCGTCACGCGCTCCATCTCCATGATCACAGGTCACGGCTGGGAAATAAGAGAGAGATCGAGATCTTGATGCGATTGAAACGAACGAATAAAATAACGAAGATAAGAATTTTCTTTGTTTTGTGCGGCGAATAGGGGAACTAATCCTACTTTTAACCTACCCACCGATAGGTGGGGGCGGTTTACGCGAGATCAAGCCGTACGCGTGTCTTGTTTGTAGCCGTGGGTTGGACTCGGATTTTGTCTAATCAATGCTTTGGAATGGAAGGAATCGGTTTGGAATTAACCATGGTAAGGTTCGGGCTTAGGTTAGGTTTTATGGTGGTTAAGTTAGCTTTCGGTGATAAGAATAAGTTTCTCCATTTTTTGGCACGTGCCACACGCGCCGTGAGAATAAAGGTGGGTTGGCTCCACTCAACATCGACAGCAAAATTTTTTGGGCTAAAGATACCCCTTTCGTACCGTGGCTCCAGCCTCCAGGTTAAGCGTTAAAAACTTGTTCAGACCCCGGTCCATTACCTCATGATGAAGTGGCAGATCATGGCACAATCACAAGTAGGGTTGGCAAATTAAAGACTTAAGCCAGATTTTTTCGAGCATAAGCCCGGGTAAGTTATTGAGAATAAACTCGAAATTGGATCCGTGCCTGAATTTTTAATAAGTAAAAAGACGAAAATCATAAATACAAACACCCAAAATCTAAATGAAACCTAAGACTGTGTTTACTTTTTTGAAATGCCAGTGAAGAGTATCGAATTTTTTTATTTTAGTATTTATTTTAATAAATTAGAGAAAGATTGAGAATCTCATTTCATGGACTCCACTTATTATTGGAGTGTAAAGTGGAAGTAGGACTCCCATAGAGAAAGGTAGGAGGGGGAATCAACTTCCACCTCTCCCTTTTCTACCTTTTAATTTAATTTAATTTAATATTTAATAAAGTAAAATAATTAATATTATATTTAACTAAATAGTAATTTGTATTGATTATAAGTTAAAATTACTTAAAAATAATAATATTATATTAATAAAAATTACTATATGCTATCTTTATTTAAGAATATAATATTATTATATTTGTTTTAAAAATAATAGTACTATATTTATTTAATATTAATAATTAATAATAATAATAAATAGTTCATCTACAAAAATATTATTTTGTACTAAATAATAATATATTATTAAATAATAAATTTAATATAATTATGTAAAATAAAATAATGTTTCATTTTATATCTATCCTTCTTTTTATTAAATTTACTATAATTATATTTAATAAATATTTAGATAATATTATTATATTTAACTAAATAATAATTGGGTTTGATTCTAAGTTTAATTTACTTAAAAATAATATTATTTTATTAATAGAGAATTAATAATATTACTATTATACCATCTTTATTTAAAAATATAATATTATTATATTTATTTAAAAATAATAGTATTATATTGATTTAATATTAATAATTAATACTAATAAATAGGTTTATTCTAAGAAAATATTAATTTCATACTATGTTAATAGTAAAAATATTTAATTTATATTGCCCTTATCAATAATTTTTAATTTATATAATTAAAATAAAAATGAATAACAAATTGTGATGTTCATAGTTAAGAATATTAAATAATTATTATAAATTTACAAATATAATAAAATAAATTTTTATTCATTAAATATATTTTTTTATTAACATTGTAATTAAAAACTATAATTTTTTTAAATAAGGATCAATTATAATTTAAGACTATTTATTCTCAATTCAAGATAAAGTAAATAAATAAATTAAATTTTAATTTCTATTTTCATCATTTCACTCAAGTACAAATAAACAATTTATTCTCACTCTCAATCTTAAAATTCTAACTCCAATCTAAAAAGTAAACCCTACTTAAATTTCTTTCGATTTCTTTCGATAACGAAGCAAAACACAATCAGCGTTGCTGACTGCCGCGGCTCCAACTCTCCAGCCTCTATGCCTGCACGAACTTCCATGCTTCACTCCATCTCCAGTGTCACTGTCACAACTCACAATGTCCATCTTTCTCAATGTATTGAAACGATAAGCTATTCTCTATGTATTAAAAACCAGCATCGGATCGCCAAAAAAAAAAAAAAAATCGTGAGTGCTCTGACCACCATTTTATAGGCCTTACGAACTGTTCTCTAGCTTATGGTTTTATTGTTTTTTTTTTTCTGTTTTTGGCTCTAGCATGACAAATGACAAAACAAACATGGGCATAGTCCAATTTGCGTAACATGACAAATGACCAAACGCTTCGGTTATTATAATCCTTTTGCAACGTAGCCTCATCAATGCATAAAGACTACTTTGAATTGATCAAACCACTAAGATATTGATCTTTGTTAATTTTGTCAAATGCAATTTGCCCGCCTTCTCGATCTCCTGCAAATATTATATATCAACCCCACCGCCCAAAGCAAATAAGGGTCGATAATGTAAACTTAGAATGGATAAAAAAAGATTTTGCAAAAAATTAAGAATATTATTTTATTTTAATTTTGAAAAAGATCAATAATAATTTATAATTACCTGTCTAAAATTTTCTATGTGGTCGGATACCTGGTGAAAGCTGATGAAGAGCCGAAGAGGTGTTCTACTTGTATTTAAATGAAAAGCCATTAGGATGAAATTCGTAACCGGTCCTGGATTATATTTCAGAAGAAGTTAATTTACAATCTACATCTTATGATTCTAAGAATAGGACCGCGCTGATGATACCCGGACATGAATATTGATCAAATGACAACAAAGGGGATGTTGCAGCGGGAGCAGGGGGTTACTGCCTTATTAAAGATAAATTAGTTTAGTTAAATGAGAGAAGAAATTTGTTGTTGCAGCTGAAAACTAAGAGCTAATTGCGGAAAAGCAAGAACAAAAGAAAAGAAAAGGCATCAGAGTCGTTTTTATTGGGAAAAAAAAAATCTTTAGTTTGGTCTACATACTACATATCTATGGGCCTGAAAAGAAAAGAGAAAAAGAATATTTATTTCACTCCACACTTTATTTGACTGTTTAAAAAGACCCTAATATTTAAAAAAAATGAGTCGGACCTAGTGCCACTTTGTGAATGCCTCAAAGTTAAAACCCCTTTCTAATTAAATTTATTAAAATATTTTAACACTTTCAAAAATAACAAAAATATCCGCATTCAAAACTTATTCTTTTAAATCTCATTTTTCAACTCTTATTTAATTTTTTTAGGATTTTTTCATGATGCTATATGTATTTTTACAACACTAAGTGGGATTATCATAGACGTTTAAATTTAAATATTTTAATCTTAGTCATTCATTCAATATAATAGATAAATAAATAAATAATTAATTAATTAAAAGATATCATGTAATTCATAACTTGCTGGTAAATTTCTTATCCTTCCTGCTACAATTAATTTTTAATCAAATTAAATCATTAATTTTATTAAAAATTAAAGCATTTGTTCATGAATGGATGAGATGATATCAAATAATTTCTTGAGCCGCAGTTCTAGCGTCTACCATACTTCATGAAATAATAAATCAACACCAATCATATGGTTTAAATCAATACCAAAATGTAATGGAATAAGTAATACTTGACAAGAATTCAATTTCAAACAAAAGAACTAGAGATATTGTATTTTTTCATTTTTATTTTTAAATTTAAAATCACTTGTTTAATGATTTATTAATTAATCTTATTATTTTTAAAAATAATTACATTTTTTATTTAAAAAATGTATACTATTAATTAGATCTAAATATACATATCTTTAGAGAAATTATTACATTAGATAATCATATATATTATCAGTCATTAAATAAAAATTTAATGATTGTGGAAATAAAAAATAATAAAATTATGTTATTTTCACAGCCGTTAAATTTTCTTCGACTGCTTTATTAAATTTTGATCGACTGCTTTGCAATCATGTATGTTATATGAGTACGTATCATAACAAAAGCTTATCTTTAGCATGAAAAATTACAGCATCGTAGACGCACAAAAGCCAATTCAACATTTTTTTTTGTTCCCTCTTTTTCGCAGCCAAAGTTTTTTTTTTTTTGGGGACCCTGAGTTTCTGCCATCGATGGTAATGGAGCTTCAGTATCACTCCCCAGCCATCTTTAATTTTGTTTTGAGGATTATTGGCATGGTTCGGTGTAGTGGCAGCCATGTGCATGGCTTGTGATTTATTGTAATTATATGGGTGGTGACGTGGCAGCAATGGTGGTGGCTCGGCTTGCTATATGGTCGTCTTGATGGGGAACGTGCATATTAGTCCGGTTTTGTGGGGGGCTGGTGGCGTGAAAGATTTCCGCCACTGTCAAGAGTGGGATTGGCGACATCGACTTGATGTGGAGGAGTGGCGATTCGGTTTTGTGGGGGCTATTGGTGTGGCGGCTGCATGGTGGTGTTTTTTTAGATGGCGGCGGTGGGTTAGAGTGTGGAATAGTTTTCGGGTTAGAGCATGTGGCGGCGGTTTGGATGGGCTGATGATGGGTAGACGGCGGTGGCATGGTGGTTTGGTGAGTGTTCAACTGCGGCGAGAAGCCATAACGGCCGAGCAAGGTGTTGGGTCTGGTTCGGCCGTGAGGCCCAGAAGATTTTTTACTTTTGGAGCAGGCTGTCGTTAGAAATTGTCCTCTTAAAGTTATAAATTGCCAATAGTCCGATTCTTTAAATTAATTTTAAATTTTATAATAAATTTCAATATAATATTAATTGTAAAATATGTCAAACTAGCTAAAAAATTTAAATATTTAATTTTAAAATATAAATTCTTTTATTTATTATATTTATTTTGAATTTTACCACCTTAAAAAATGACACCCACAATAAGTACTCTGAAAATGAAACCACCACCTTGTGACATAAGAATTAAGAAATATGGAAGAATTTGCGGCTAAAATCGATCTTAATTCATCCAATTCTTCTTCTCTCACTTGTTTTGATCATCTTTGTTAACAAATTGCTTTTCTCCACCTTCAAAACAAGGCAACAAAATCGTACCACCTTCACCATCAAAGCTTCCAATCATAGTCAATCTCCATCAACTAGACTTTCTCCCGCATTGCTCTCTCTATGCCATGGCTAAACACTGCCGCCCTGTCATGCTTCTGCACTTAGGCAGGGTGCCAAACAGTTGTAGTTTCCTCTGGTGAACCAGCTAAAGTGATCTTGAAAACCCATGACATCGTCATTTCAAATAGGCCCGACTCGAGTATCTCAACGGGACTTTTGTATGACTACAAGGATGTGTCCTTGCTTCATTACGGCGACTACCGGAGGCAAATGAGGAGCATATGTGTTGAAAAAATAACATATCTATATGCTATTTTGAGGGCACATTTTGAGTGGGTCATATTTAGCGAAAGTGAGAAATCTTATGATGTTTGGATTATATTCTGTTAATACTTCAAAAGTGTAATTTTATTTTCTCAAAATGGTGCTTCGATTAATGGGAAATTGTCTCTCAAAGTTCACATTTGAAGTTGTAAATTTAAAAGAAAATGAGCCTTATCTCACATGGGAAAAGAAAACCAAAGGATTAGTGTTTCAATATAAACACTTAACTATACATGAACAAGAATTTTAAGAATAGAGGCTTTCTCCACATGCACGTGTGCAAGGGGGTGCGAATTCATGATCAATTTGGTTGAACTCATGAGCGTCCGCGCATCTTGCGTACGTGAATGTCAGCCCAAAAACGCTCAAGCTTGTATGACACGTTTTTAATTTTTTTTAAAATTTTTTCTGACAGCTTCGCAATTATTTTTGTGCTGCTATTACCTACCCACATGAGTATAAAAAGGCATCATTCTCTTCTGTTTTTGAACACACTGAAACCAGCACATAAAGCACTTGCCATTTTTCTATCATCCTTCTTTCGTCTTGTTTTCTGATCGAGTTTGCCGCTGTTGTGGTTCGCCGGAATTACCTGTCTATACTTAACGGGTATCATAGGAAGCAGTTACCAGCAGACCTAAAGTACTTCAGTAGGTGATAAATATGTTTTAAAGAAACTGAATTGCAAGCCTTGGGTTTTATTTTCTGTTTCGATTTTCTTTTCCCTTCTATTTTTCCAGTTCATTCATGATTTTCAATTGCTGTTTATGTTGCTTCAGTTAAATTACCTACTGATTTTATTTATTTTAACTTACTGTGTTATTTTTCTTACAATATGCGCTCCGCATCTTCTTAATCTGAAAAGGGTTTAGTAGTTTCGATACGTTAGAGATGAAGAAATAAGCTCAATGACCCACAAAATCAAAGAGTCTTGTTCATCTTCTTCTCCTATGAAGTGTTGTCTTCGCTCACAAATTTAAGAAGCTTGTGGATGATTTTAGTCAAATGTTGGGTGTTTTTACCGCACAAGATTTTATTCCGTAGCTTGGTTGGCTTAATAATGTGACAGGTTTGAATGCAATAAGTAAGACAAGGTTTACTGATATCTTTCTAGATAGAATTATTGATGATCATATGACAAAACAAGGCGCGGATAAAACAGAGGAGCAAAAGGATTTTGTGGATGTTCAGCTTAATATTCAGAAAGATGACAGCACCACGGCACCGTGGAGAGAGCATAAAAGCCATCATTCTGAGCATAATAGCTTTGAATCTTGACCTTTATGTATCTCTGTTTGATTTCAGTTAACATTATTATCCATCATTATTAACATGATAATCTTACATATCGACCAATTGAGTATGCAGATAACCTAAAACTCGGAGAATATAGACCATGTAACGTGTTTGTTATGTTAGGAAATTGGTAGTGAAAGCAGACACGCAGCTAAAGTAAAATTGTAATAAAATAAAGAACAAGTGTAAAAGAGAGAACACCAGAAATTACGTGGTTTGGCTTTTAGCGTACGTCCACGGGCGAAGCCAGAAGGAAATATTTTACTAGTGAAAAGGAGTTACAAGTATTGTGGTATTTTAGCTCACTTCCCAAAACCCCAATACACCCAAACTCTCAAGACACTAAAACAAGAGCTTATAACTCTCTAACTCTCAAATCCTCTCAAATGGAATTCGATCTCTGAATTGGAATTGCTTGAATTGGGATACTAAATGAGTGAATAAACCCCTCTATTTATAGCTAACATCTTGGCACTATTCACCAATTGTTTATTATTTTTTTCTTTTTCAAAACCTTGTCGTGTGCTTCTCATTTTCTTCTTCTAAATTCAAAGCCGTGCTGCCAGAGTCTTTTGAATTCAAACCCTCAAGAAGCACAGCTTCTAGAGGCTGCAAGATTTTTCTCATTCTCCCACTTGGAGATTAGATTGAGGATTAATCAATCTCCACACCATCATTTCTGCTTCGCCATTATCTTGTTGCCTATGTTTCTGCTAGGCCACAAGAGGATTTACTCCAAATAAACTTATCAGCATTTATCGCCTTGGTCATAACATCTGCTAGGTTCTCCTTCGTATGGATTTTCTGTAAATCCACACTTTCATCTTCCACTACTTCTCGAACGAAGTGATACTGAACTCCTATTTTCTTGTTTCTGAAATGAAAGGCTGGATTCCTTGCAATATGCAAGGCACTCTGACTGTCAAAAAACACAGAAATGTTCTCTTGTTTGTGCCCGAACTCCTCCAATAACCTTTGTATCCAAATAGCTTCCTTGCAAGCTTGTGTAGCTGCCATGTATTCTGCTTCTGTTGTAGATAAAGCCACAACGGTCTGCAGTTTCGAAACCCAGCCTACAGCTGCTCTCGCAAGTGTAAACACATAACCAGTAGTAGATTTCCTTTTATCAAGGTCTCCTGCAAAATCTGAATCCACATATCCTCTGACAATAAACTCTGATCCTCCGTAACATAATGCAACATCTGAGGTTCCTCTGATGTATCTCAGAATCCTCTTCACAGCTATCCAATGCTCTCCACCAGGATTCGCCATGTAACGACTAACTGCTCCCACTGCTTGTACAATGTCCGGTTTAGTACATATTATAGTGAACATCAAACTTCCCACTGCTGATGTATACGGTACTCGAGACATCTCCTTCCTCTCCGCTTCATTGCTAGGACACATACTTGAGGATAATTTGAAATTAACAGGAAGTGGGGTAGAAATTGACTTACAATCTTGCATGTTGAAGCGTCGCAAGATTTTCTTCAAGTAATTCTTCTGTGAAAGCCAAATCTTCCTGTTATTTCTGTCTCGGTGAATTTGCATCCCTAGAATCTTGTTTGCTGGTCCCAAGTCCTTCATTTCAAACTCCCTAGCCAACTGTGCCTTCAATTCTTGGATTCGATCTTTGTTGGGGCCTGCTACCAACATGTCATCCACATACAACAACAAAATAATGAAATCATTATCTTCAAATCTCTTGTAATATGCACAATGGTCTGAACTGAGTCTGTTGTATCCAAGGCTCATAATGAAGGAATCAAATCTCTTATACCAACACTTCGGCGCCTATTTGAGACCGTATAGAGATTTGTTCAACCTGCAAACCAAGTTCTCCTTTCATGTTTCTACAAAACCTTCTGGTTGGAGCATATATATTTCTTCTTCAAGTTCTCCATGAAGAAATGCAGTTTTCACATCTAACTGCTCTAAATGTAGGTCAAATGTAGCATACATTGCCAAAACTACTCTGACTGTTGTGAGTTGAACCACCGGAGAAAATATCTCATTGAAGTCAATACCTTCTTTCTGAGCATATACTTTCACCATCAATCTTGCACGATACCGCTCCACTTGGTCATTGCCATCACGTTTGATCTTGTAGACCCATTTGTTTCCAATGGCTTTTCTTCCACGTGGCAGTGGTATAAGTTCCCATGTCTTGTTTTTGTGTAGAACTTCAATTTCTTCCTGCATTGCTGTCATCCACAAAGCAACATCTGAGCTGTTTAAAGCTTCATGGAAAGTTAAAGGCTCTCCATCCTCTGTTAGAACACAGTATGCAACGTTGATATCTGTGACATACTCCGAGTGCCATGTTGGCGGTCGTCTCTCCCGAGTTGACCGACGAACTTCTGGAGCCTCGGACTCGACTGGTTCTTGTCCCTTGTGCTCTGGTGCTGCTTCAGAAGAATCTGAATCTTCTGGATTATTTTTCACATATACCGGTACAGTCTCTGACTTTTCTTTTACAGTACTATCATCCTCATATTTCCTCTGTAGTTGATATTTTAAAAAGATAACATCTCTGCTGATGACGATCTTGTGGGTAGTGGGGTCCCACAGACGATACCCCTTTACTCCATCAGCACACCCTAAGAAGATACATTTTCTAGATTTTGGATCCAGCTTTGTTCTTTCTTGAGCGTTGTACATCACGTACACAGGACATCCAAATGCATGAAGGTAGGAATAATCAGCTGGCTTTCCAGTCCACATCTCTATCGCCGTCTTTAACCCAATAGCTGTAGATGGCGCCGATTTACTATATAACAGGCAGTTTTGGCTGCTTCTGCCCAAAATGAATTGGATAGACCAACAGTCCTCAATATAGCTCTTATTCTTTCTGTAAGAATTCTGTTCATCCGCTCTGCCACTCCATTTTTGTTGAGGAGTGTATGCCACCGTGAACTGTCTTTGAATACATTCTTGCTTACAGAAAGTAAAAAACTCACTGTTTGTATACTCTCCACCATTATTTGTCTTCAAGCACTTGATCTTTTTACCAGATTCAAGTTCCACCCGCGCTTTGTATTCTTTAAACACTGGAAATACATCTGACTTTTTCTTAATTGGATACACCCAACATCTTCTGGAATAATCATCAATGAAAGTCACCATGTACTTTGCACCTCCCATAGATATATCCGGTGATTCCCAAACATCAAAATGAATCAAGTATAGAATATATTTACTTCTAGCAATATATCTACTAAACTTTAATCCATGCTGCTTACTAATAACACAATGCTTGCAAAATGGTAAACTTACCGATTTGAGCCCCGGAAGCAATTTTCGCTCAGAGAGAATCTTCAAACCTTGTTCCGACATGTGGCCAAGTTTGAGATGCCACATCATCGTTGACTCTTCTCTATTTGATGCAACACATGCATCACCCTTCTGTAGTGTTTCTCCTTTAAGCATGAATAGATTAGCACCGATCTTTTCTGACTTCATCAATACAAGCGCGCCTTTAACGATTTTCATAATTTCATTCTCCACATGAGTTTTGTACCCATGACTATCCATTTGTCCCAAAGACAATAGATTTTTCTTCAGGCCATTGACATGTGGTACCTCCCCAATTGTGTGAATTGTACCATCAAACATTTTTATTTTGATAGTACCAATACCAGCGATCTCCAAGGCATGATCATTACCCATATATACAGATCCTCTTGAGATAGGTTCATATGTGTGGAACCATTCTTTCCAAGAAGTCATGTGCCAGGTAGCTCCTGAGTCTATAAGCCAGACATCAGACAGTCGTTTTCTGCCTTCTGAGACAGTTATTGCCTCACTGTAAAGAATTTCACCATCATCTGAGGTACTTGCTACACACCCCTGAGCAGTTGATGACTCAGGTTCTTTACCCTCTTTTCTCTTCTGGTTACTCCAACACTCTTTCTTGACGTGCCCTTTCTTGCCACAATTATAGCATTTCACATTCTTCTTACTTCTGGATTTTGATCTACCATAATTTTGACTCCCACTGGGGCCACGTTCCGTTGATCTCCCTCTCGTCACCGATAGCGCCTCCGCTTGCTGCGAACTTGCTTGTCTGTTTTCCTTATTTTTCCGTCTGCTCTCCTCATTTAATACGGAGGCTGCAACATCGTCGAAAACTAGACTGTCCACTGGATTGTTGTTCGTCAGGTTGATGATGGGTTGATCATACGAATCTGGTAGACTTTGAAGTTGAAGCTCTGCACGTTCATTCTCCTCTATATTATGACCCAACGTTGTGAGTTGTGAAAATAGAGTCTTCAAGGTGTTGATGTGGTCAGTCATCATTGTAGATTCTGCCATTCGAAGAGTATAGAGTTTCCTCTTCAAGAAAATTTTATTGTGTAGTGACTTGGCCTCATATAATTTTGTGAGAGTATCCCATATTTCCTTCGCCGTATTTTTCTCTGCCAAACTGGATAATACTCCATCTGCAAGTGCCAAGTGTAGATCAGAAATGGCGTTGCCGTCTACCTCGTTCCACTTGTCATCAATTATCTCCATGAACCTTTCTCCAATTGTTGCCAAGCAATTATTTTTCCTCAATATAGCTTTCATCTTCATTTTCCACAACGAAAAATTATTTCCGTTAAACTTCTCAATTTCATACTTTGCAGCCATTTTGTTGATAAATACCGCACACAAACTAGTGTACCACCTTGAATAGTTGTAAGTATGTGTGAGAATGTACACCAGGAAAGTTCCCAGGAAAGACTGGAGGGGTCACAATGGTCTCACTTAAAACCCAGACTCCTTAAGCTCTTATCGCCTTTGTGACAGAACTTTCCTAGACATGTAAAAAAACCACACAGTTGCTTTACTCACACCACTATTCCCTGCTTTGCACCGCCAAATTCTTTGGTCGCTCCCACTGTATCTTATGAACAGTACCGTATATGTGAATAGTATAGTATAAGTGAATAGTAACGTATACGTGAATAGTATCGTATACGTCAGTACCCCTTACTTAAATAGTACTCGACTCCAAAAATACAACGAATAGCTCTGATACCAATGTTAGGAAATTAGTGGTGAATAGCTCTGATACCAATCTTACATATCGACCAATTGAGTATGCAGATAACCTAAAACTCGGAGAATATAGACCATGTAACGTGTTTGTTATGTTAGGAAATTGGTAGTGAAAGCAGACACGCAGCTAAAGTAAAATTGTAATAAAATAAAGAACAAGTGTAAAAGAGAGAACACCAGAAATTACGTGGTTCGGCTTTTAGCCTACGTCCACGGGCGAAGACAGAAAGAAATATTTTACTAGTGAAAAGGAGTTACAAGTATTGTGGTATGTTAGCTCACTTCCCAAAACCCCAATACACCCAAACTCTCAAGACACTAAAACAAGAGCTTATAACTCTCTAACTCTCAAATCCTCTCAAATGGAATTCGATCTCTGAATTGGAATTGCTTGAATTGAGATACTAAATGAGGGAATGAACCCCTCTATTTATAGCTAACATCTTAACACTATTCATCAATTGTTTATTATTATTATTTTTTTTTCAAAGCTTTACCGTGTGCTTCTCATTTTCTTCTTCTGAATTCAAAGCCGTGCTGCTAGAGTCTTTTGAATTCAAACCCTCAAGAAGCACAGCTTCTAGAGGCTGCAAGATTTTTCTCATGTTAAATATTTCTGAAACAGGATATGTTTGCAGCTGGGATTGATGCCACATACAACAATGACAGAGCTAATAAGGCACCCATGTGCAATGAAGAAAGCACTGAATGAAATGCGAGAAATCATTGGAAGCAAACCCAACATCTCCGAGGATGACATGGAAATATGCAAATACTTGAAAGCAGTGATCATTGAATCATTTCGATTACACCTGCCACTCCGCTTACTTGTTCTGCGAGAATCAACTAAGGATGTCAAAGTTAAAGGGTATGACATACTTGCCAAAACAAGACTAATTTTCGATGCTTGGGCAGTAGGAAGGTATCTCATGGAACGAGCCAGAAGAATTTAGACCCAAGGGGTTCTTGAATTCTTCCATAGATTTCAAAGGACATGACTTTGAATTCCTTTTTGGGGAGGACGAAAGGGCTGTCCTGGAATTACATTTGTCGTTGCCACAATTGAGCTGGCATTAGCAAGTCTTTTGTACCATTTTGACTGGACAATGCCCGGTGAAGCAAGTGGGCAGCATTTGGAGGTACCAGAAGCAGCGGGAATATTAGTCCATAGAAAATTTCCTCTTGTTGCTGTTCCAACTCCTCGCTAGTTGCTGGAGTTGTGTGCAAATAAGGGAAAATGCAATTTGTTAACTGTTAAAGAGTTGTAAGGTCTTGTGTTCGTAATCTAGTAATATTGATGCTAATTTCTGTGGCACTGTTCTACTGAATTAACAATAATTAATATATAAAAATTATGAAATTGTCTTTCACATATAACGCCAACAATATTACACCACGTGTACATAAATTAATGGAGACAACTATTTTTTTTTAAGAATGGTGTACTGCATTGGTTAGTGGTCATTTCTGAATTCTAATGATTGGTCTGCGTGATTGCAAGCACCCTGTTTCCTTCGAAACATTTTACATATCTCAAATTAATTAACGCTTTCGATATCTCAAATTTCACTAGTAGTAGGCCAACTGAAGGGACGCCAAAAAAAAACTATTAAATCTGCTTCTATAAACGATACAGACTTATCATTTCTATCTGTATCTGTTTGATTCCATCAATTCTACGAATTTGGCAAAGCTTAAATGCTTAGTAAATGGTTAAACGCCTATAAATGGTGTAAAGCATGACGAGGGATGTTCATAATGTTATGAAAACTCACAAAACCAAAGAATCAGAAATGACCATTCCTATCCCATTCCATGTCCATTACCAGCTACAGGAATTCTTACTGCTGCCCTCCTTTATTATTTCCCTTATTCTGGCCATGTTTGTTATCAAATGGGTATTTTTCACCAATCCAAGCAATAACAACCTTCCCCCCTCACCATCAAAGCTGCCAATAATAGGTAACCTCCACCAATTAGGAATGACCCCACACCGCTCTCTGACGTCCTTATGTCACGGACCGCAATCGTGACACCCAAGATATGCGCTTGTACGCTAGTATCGTTGCTGGTTGTGCTGATTGTTGGAGACGTGCTTCAGGGGCGTGCGTGTGGGGAATACAATGGCCCTAGACTCTTTGGAGTTCAGGCAGACCGACCCGGTTGAGTTTGGGGAGTTTGTCGCTAGTCGAGGACTTAACCTTGAAAAGGGGTCTAGGCGAAACCCTACACACACTGGTTGGGAACTGGAGCCGTTCTCCTGATGAGCCCAAGGCAGGGCGAAACCAGTCGATATTGTGCCACTTCCACTAGGCTTACTCTCGTAGTATGGGATGCGGGAGTGCCGCACGGGTTCGTAACCTCTCGTCCCGTGACAGATGGTATCAGAGCCGCGCTTGTCATCTCTCGAAGCCCTCGTTGCGAGCTCGCCAAGCGCTCCAATGCCGCACCACGCAGGTCCCCACCCTTTTGTCCGCAAGGGTCGACAAGCGGGACGAACAGGCGGGTTCTCACACCCCCAAGCATTCGCACTAAGTAGGACAGTGTCTGCACGCGGGTCCTCTCCCCGGATTGAGGACGAGTAGGCAGGGAGTTCATAGGTGAGTGACAAGCCGATCTTCACGTTTTCGCGCGGAAGTGCACATTTGCGAGGCGTACTCTTCATGCACGAGGACGTGCATGGTCATGGCGGTGGGAGAATGTCACGGACCGCAATCGTGACACCCAAGATATGCGCTTGTACGCTAGTATCGTTGCTGGTTGTGCTGATTGTTGGAGACGTGCTTCAGGGGCGTGCGTGTGGGGAATACAATGGCCCTAGACTCTTTGGAGTTCAGGCAGACCGACCCGGTTGAGTTTGGGGAGTTTGTCGCTAGTCGAGGACTTAACCTTGAAGAGGGGTCTAGGCGAAACCCTACACACACTGGTTGGGAACTGGAGCCGTTCTCCTGATGAGCCCAAGGCAGGGCGAAACCAGTCGATATTGTGCCACTTCCACTAGGCTTACTCTCGTAGTATGGGATGCGGGAGTGCCGCACGGGTTCGTAACCTCTCGTCCCGTGACACTTAGCTAGGCTACACGGCCCCATTATGCTGCTGCAACTTGGCAGAGAACGTACCTTTGTGATCTCGTCACCAAACTTTGCTCGTGATATAATGAAAACTCACGACATAATATTTGCAAACAGACCGTATTCCAGTATTGCTAGAAAACTTCTCTATGATTACAGGGACTTGTCCTGGTCTCCTTATGGTGAATATTGGAGGCAAATGAAGAGCATTTGTGTAATGCGGCTTCTTAGCACAAGAAGGGTACACTCATTTAGGTCTTTAAGAGAAGAAGAAACAATTCAAATGATTGAAAAAGTAGCATTACGATCTTGTTCGGGTTCGTCTCCAATTGATTTAAGTGAAATATTAATTTCGCTTACAAACAATGTAATATGCAGGGCTGCTTTTGGTATGACATGCGGTGAAGGTGAGGCTGGGGGTAAACTTAAGAAACTTTTAGAAGAACTCGGGGAATTGTTAGGTATGTTCTGTGTTGGGGATTTCATTCCATAGCTGGCCTTTTTAGATAAATTAACCGGTCTGGATGCTAGGGGAGATGGTTCAAACATTTGGATAATTTTTTGAATTATGTTATTGACCATCACATGACTCGTCAACGTCAAGATGTAGCGACCAATGGTGGTGTGATCGTGAAGAAGGATCAACAGGACTTCTTGGATGTTCTTCTTGAAATTCAAAATGATGGCACAAATGGCATTAGCATGGCTAGAGAGAACATGAAAGCCATTATCCTGGTAAGCACATTTTGCCTAATCAATCCAAGCTAGCTCCAAAGGCAGATTATTTATTTACATACAAACGCACAAGTATCTTAATACAAGATCGCTAAATATGCTATGATCAATGCGTTATAATCAATTTCTTGTAGGACATGTTTGCTGGTGGAACGGATACCACTTACACTGCTCTATAATGGGCACTGACAGAGCTTATAAAGCATAGCAAAACTATGAAAAAGGTGCAGGAAGAGGTGAGACGGATTGCTGGAAGCAAATCTTACATTAATGAAGATCATATAGAGAAAATGTTTTACCTCAAGGCAGTGATAAAGGAGACTTTACGACTACACCCTCCAGTTCCATTGCTGCTTCCGCGACAAGCAACAAAAGATGTCCAGGTAGGAGGCTACAACATTCCTGCCAAATCCAGAGCTATTATCAATGCGTGGGCAATAGGGAGAGATCCTGCTTCATGGGAAGAACCAGAGAAATTTAAACCTGAGAGGTTCCTGGACAACTGTTCAAGTTTCAAAGGGAATGATTTTCAGTTCATTCCTTTCGGAGCTGGTAGAAGGGGGTGCCCTGGAGCTACATTTGCTATTGCAATTGTTGAGCTTGTATTGTCAAATCTATTGTAGAAGTTTGATTTGGCGTTGCCAGGTGAACAAAGAGAGGAGGACTTGGATGTCGATGAATCAAATGGTATAACCATTCACAGGAAGTTCCCGCTTGTAGTTGTTGCGACTCCTCATCGTTTCTAGAGCCAAAGGGATAATAAAATGTCTGTAAAAATCTATCTTAAAATATTTGGTGAATGGTTATACCATTTGAGGTGCTTCTACCCTTTTCTTCACTAAATAATTTATAAATGAGTGCTTGGTTAACCTTTTTTGTCTAGAATGTGCTTTGAGTTTTAAAAATGGAACGCGTGCTTTTAAAGAGTATACCAGTCTTCCAATTTACATGCTAGATTTAGACATCATTCTTGGAACTTGGTGTGTGTTTTCGAAATCACTTGTTTACCATTAAGATAAATTAATGCTGAGGAATCTCCACCAAAATTGACAAGGATAGCTCCATTATTGTCTATCACAAGCCGGGATGGTGATCTCTTGTCATTATGCAAACAAGATTAGGCATCCGACAATGACATTTCCGCAAGCAGGACACGTAAAACCTGCAACTTGAAAAAGTTTTGAGGAATACAAACCATGGAAACTCCTATTGACTATCATTCACACATCTTATCCTATAACAATGCAGCTAGATTTAACTGATCTTGATAAAGTGTTAAGTGTCTACAATAAATGGTATTGAACTGTAAAATTAAAAAAACACTTCCACTATCAAGAGAATCCCAGACCAAGAACTTTGTTTTTTTATAAACAAATATTAAGACATTGAAAATTGAAAAAAGAAATTTTTTGTTTCCTTAACTCAGGATATGAGCTTTTGTTAAAGCTTCCTCTTTTCTCTTTTCTTGATTTGATACATAATCGGCCCACTAACCATTGAAGCAAATGTCTCTATTTAGAACAAGTGAGCCACCGCTTCTGACAAGCTGCATCATGCCATGTTTCTATTGCTTTTAGGCGGCCATTTGATGAATCAACGCCTATCCTTAATTTGCCACCTCATGCATACATAATTGAGCAGGTTTTTATCATTTAGTCAAGCTACTTTTGCTTAGCATGTGATGACTACATTTGGCTTTGATTCGATGTATTTGATTGATACGCATCACATCTTAAAAAACTTGTAGCAGCCGCCGTAATTTTTTAAATATTCCGTTGGGTTTATTCTGTTTATTTCATGTTCATAGTCCAAGCATATAATCATCCACCAAAAGACTAGAGATTGGATGCTACTATGTATAGCAGTGGATTGAGTTGAAAAACGTGAATAAAGAAGTTGACAGCCTAGCTAGATCCTATAGTATAGATCAGAGAATATGGAAAAACTTAGAAAGATAGACTGGTGGGAGATTAAGCATATAAATGAAGTGGCTACCTTTAATAAATGAATAATGATTTGCACCAAAAGGTAGAAACCTGTTAAGAGAAAACTCTGATGGCTTTCCATCAATGGCTTGAGGAAGGGTTCAAACCTTCCATGGTCTTTGCAGCTCTTTTTCTGTTGCTGCTGCTCAAGTTTATCTTAAAGGAGAATTCAAGAAAAAGAAAGCTTAATCTCCCCCCAAGCCCTTCAAAGCTTCCAGTCATCGGCAACCTTCACCAGCTTGGTAAAATGCCCCACATCTCTCTCTGCCGTTTGGCAGAGAAGTTTGGTCCAATCTGTTACTTGCAACTCGGGGAAGTTCCTACAGTAGTGGTTTCTTCGGCTAAAATGGCAAAGGAAGTGATGAAGACCCATGATCTTGCACTTGCAAGCCGCCCTCAGATTTTTTCAGCCAAACACCTCTTTTATGACTGCACTGATGTTGTGTTCTCCCCTTATGGAGCTTACTGGAGGCATATACGAAAAATTTGCATGCTTGAGCTACTGAGTGCCAAACGAGTCCAATCTTTTAGCTTTGTTAGAGAAGAAGAAGTAGCTCGTCTGGTTCGTCGAGTAGAAGAGTGTTATCCTAAAACCACCAATCTAACAAAGACTCTTGGACTGTATGCAAATGATGTTCTTTGCAGGGTTGCACTTGGGAGGGATTTCTCGGGAGCAGGGGAGTACGATCAGTATGGTTTCCAGAAGATGCTCGAGGAGTATCAAGCATTACTAGGCGGTTTTAGTGTTGGAGATTTCTTCCCTTCCATGGAGTTTCTTCACAGCTTAACCGGCATGAAATCAAGGCTCCAAAAAACCTTTCGACGCTTTGATCAGCTTTTCGACAAGGTAATAAAAGAACATCTCAATACCGATAGAGAAACGGAAAAGCAGGACCTTGTCGATGTTTTACTAGATATACAGAAGAATGAATCAGCTGAAATGCCTCTCACCATGGACAACGTCAAAGCCATCATCTTGGTCAGTGAAAACTTCTTTATTTGCGGCTGCTTTGCTTTATCCCCTTTTAGCTTAAAAAATGAACAGATGTCTAAATGTATAAAACGTGCAATTTTTGACTTATCATCTCCACGGAAACTGAAACGGGAAAGTGGCTATGTAAATGTTGCAGGACATGTTTGCTGCAGGAACAGATACAACCTTCATAACTCTCGATTGGGGAATGACAGAGCTCATCATGAACCCCCGTGTCCTTGGAAAAGCTCAAGCTGAAGTTCGAAGGATTCTTGGAGACAGAAGAGCTGTACTAGAAAGTGACCTGCCTCAGCTGCACTACATGAAAGCTGTCGTCAAAGAGATATTTCGATTGCACCCTCCTGCTCCTGTCCTTGTCCCAAGGGAATCCATGGAGGAAGTTACCATTGATGGGTATAATATCCCAACCAAAACACGATTTTTTGTAAATGCCTGGGCAATAGGGAGGGACCCAGAATCATGGGAACATCCTGAAGCCTTTGAGCCAGAAAGATTTATGGGTAGCACAATCGACTTCAAAGGGCAGGATTTCGAGCTTGTACCGTTTGGTTCCGGTAGAAGAAGCTGTCCAGCTATTGCATTTGGAGCGGCAACTGTTGAGCTAGCTCTAGCTCAGCTTCTCCACAGCTTTGATTGGGAGCTTCCCCCTGGTATTGAAGCTAAAGATGTAGATATGAATGAAGCTTTTGGCATCACTATGCACAGGACAGCTGATCTGATTGTTGTAGCCAAGCCTCACTTTCCCCAAGAAAATTCTCCATCGAGCTAGGTCAATATTTTCCCTCTTGTCATATGAATTCATTTTGCTACCCTGTATGTAATAAGCAGAAAAGAACAGAGAGTAAAGGTTAAAATTTATGGAAGTTTTTTTTTTTTCTGATTTGAGTATCCCTGGCAAGTGTATAGAACTGGCACCCTGGTAAGTACTTAAAAAATTAATATTCAAGATACTATTGACTCAGTAGGAACGCGTTACCTAAAAGTTGATGAGCTCAATCGTTGAGCTTGCAGTACAACTTAAAACCTGTACAAGGAGAAAAAGCTGTTTTTTATAAAAAGGAAAATAAAAGAGTCTAATGGGGTTTGCCAAGAGAGCTCGAAATGGATTTTGGTTTACTTGTCTAACACTGACAGCAGGTCAAACCAACCCAACATCGGCGAAGACAATGAATAATATACGTGATATAAGATGGTTGCGTTAATTTGGCTATAAGTGTTTGTCTTGAGTGTACGATATATAGTTTTGAAGCTTGCAACAAATGAACCAAAACTCCAAATTATTATGACTGTTCTGCCCTATGATCGAGTTACAATTCTATTTGTTTCTTAATTGTTTTGCAATATTAAGTTATTTTTTTTATTAACTTTAGTATTTTATTCTTTTGTTTAGATATCACATTTGAATTCTGTTTATTTTATTTTTTATTTCAATTAAGAAAATTTTTATTATAAAATAATATTTTAATAAATTCACAACATTTAAAATTTAATAAAAATCCCAAAATCTTAGTTATGATTTTTCAAACTTATCAATAATATTTTTATTATTTAAAATTTTTGTTTCTATTAGTTTATCAATTTTTTTTAACTATTCCGCATAACAATGCACAAAGCAAACCTCCAGGCGGGTTGACTGAACCCAATTCGTACCGACAGGGCATTATCCGCTTTACATTATCTACCACCAGACAAAAGGATAATTGTTTCTTGATTCGTTCGTTCAAAACTTTGCTAAGTTGCCGGTGCACGATAGTTACACACCCATACTACATATGGACAAGCAATCTTAAGGTTATAAGAAATTATATTTAAAAAAGATGTAGGCATTGGAATTCACAGAAGACTTTTTTTTTTTTTATGTTATACAATCATGTAACATACATGATTATGTAACAGCAGTTGAATTTCATTCAATAATTATGGAAATAATATTATTTTATTATTTTATATTTACACAACCATTGAATAAAAACCAACGGCTGCTACATAATCATATATGTTACACATGATCATATAACATAACAACCTCCTTCACACAAACATACATAGCTATGCAGTAGCAATCTCAAATTCTATTTAACTGGTTAAGCAAATTTCCTTTGCAGCCAAGCTTGCTTTAACAAATTACAAAAATTTCCTTTGCAGCCAAGCTTGCTTTAACAAATTACAACGAGGCAATCGCTGCTCAACTAACTCATCAGAGCACATGAAAGAAAATCACAACGCGGATGAAAAGCATAAAAAACACACGATAAGAAAATGATTCTATAGCTGAAATTCGCGAATGTCATTAGCTTTGTGAAGTACTCTAGCTTCAAAATTGGGATCCTCCACAAATAGCTGGTCACTTTGAGGTCAAGCATAACCGAGACTTTTGTCTCTCACACGTCTAAATCGTCTGCTTCAAGTGCAGCCACTTAATGTCAGTGAGATCTTATATCCTGGATATAACGGCCCACTTGCTGAGCTCCAATAAGCAAGGCATCAGCAGCCAGAAATACTCCGACCTGTTTCCGAAACAGATGGATATTAGTCTCACTCAGATAACTAATAAATTTAAGGCTAAACAACAGAATATTTTACTAAGAATCTAAGACAACAACTTCATAATTACCAGACGTGCAGTGTATAGTAATCGATAACCCCACCCTTCTCTGGCAGCTTGAGCTCTTTGTTGATCGGTCCAACTGAAAACAAAATAAATGCGCAAAGAGTAAACTTTAATAAATCATAAATTTTTAACATCATGGGGACTAGTATATTTATTACCTCAGCTGGCACATTTTATTAGAATGGTATTTGTTGCAGATGGTAAAGACACTTCAAGCAAACAATTTTTTAAGTACTGAAAAAGTGTTTTAGGAGTAGGCCCTAAGAAAATCCATTGAATCATGAAAAGATTTGTGATCTATCACCAAGAAGACCAGTCCAGGCATTAAGTCAGAGCACGTTTAGCAATGTTCTAACAATTACAACATTAAATGGCATTTACGGGATTTATTTTCCATCCATTTCAGCAAGACACAAGAAACTGCAGTAGATAGAATGATACATCTGCTAACTAATTTTCGAACAAACTTAGCACTTGGTGACAGTGAGAATTATTGAATCCTTAATTCCACTCTCTTGCATGTTAAAGGAATGTTGCAGATGTACAATAAATTATCAGAAAAGAGTTTTAGAAATTATAAAATTATCTTTGAATATTCTCTAGATGAATGAAAGAAGAAGTGGAATATTTCTGGAAGTCTCCAGCCTGAATATTATAAGAGATTAACTGGGTGTTTAGGCCTTCAGGTTGAATGCAATCAAGACAAGTGCCAAGGGATTTCATAAACAGGAGATGTATTTCAGATTCTCTTTCTATAGCTTTTCAGATTCTCTTTCTGTAGCAGTAAAACTGCATTCAGATTCTCTTTCTCTTGCAGTAAAACTGCACATGGTATTCCTTCTTAATATCTATAAAATTCACTCCTCAATATCTTTTATAATTTCCAATATATTCCACCAATTTCTCAAATTTCCCACATATAAACCGCCCATAGCATGGATTATGACATATGTCGTTTTCGAAAAAGAAGTACTTGGATATGAAATGTGAAGAAACGGGTAACAAAGCTGAGATGTGTACCCAAGGAACTCGGAAAGCCCTCCAATTCCAGCAAACTTCAAAGGTTGAGGACCTTCTCCGACAAGATCCTAATCCAAAATACATTCAGACTAGATTAAAAAAAAAATTCATCCTATTGGAGCAAAATGAAAGAAAGAAAAGAAGAAGTCAGTACCAAAAGAAATATGAACACAAAATAAAAGGAAATCTGGAATTAAAAATTAGAAACATGTATACCTCTTCTTCAGCAGCCTCTAAACCCCCTTGAACCCAGAAGAGGTTTCTGTATCCAGCATTGTAAAGTAGCTCACAAGCAGCAAGAGACCTTTTAGAGAACTATTGTTAGTAAAGAATTTGCATGAAAAAGTGTGCACTGAGGCACAGATTAAAATTGATTGATCTTAAGTGCCAATAAGTTCATCTAAAGATTCACCTCAATCCTTTCTGGCATGCAACAATCAGGTCAGTATCTTTTGGGAGTTTCTCCTCAACTTTTGATAAGAATTGCCTATAAAAAAGAAGAAAGAGCAACAATAACCATGAACCATACCGTTTACGCTTAAATAGATGCATGGACCCAAAAAATTGAGAACTTCAAAAGTAATTTAAACATACTTATTGTAAGATAATGTGGGGACACCGCTCCACCAACCTCCTACACAATGATAATTCAATTTAAGAAGAAACATCCACAAAGTTAGGAATCACTAGTTTCAGTGTTTTCACTCTGTTGGCCAGTAATACCTTGAAGGGCATAAGATTTAATTACGCTAATACAGAAATAGATTCAACTAAAGTATAAAACAGCATGATATGATACCCATTACAAAATTGGTGACCTTTTGGGGAAGAGATCCGGCATCAAATGTGTCATCAATATCAAAGATAGGAATCCAGATTGAGCCTTTAATCCAAGCCTTTAAAACATAGAAAAAAGATTAAGAAAACTTGATGATGATGACAAAGAAAATAGACATCAACAACGCCGTGGACAGTAAAAAATATGTTCCAAAAAATGAGGGAAAAGAGAGAAGCATAAGTAGCGAAAAATTCTAATGACAGCATCCAACTAAGGAGTAAGGACTAGCCTTATTTGACACAATAAAATATTTGAAATCAATCAACTTAACTAACATACGATTATGGCTCTTTTAAGCTGGAAAATTAATGGAAATTACAAGCATATCATGAAAATCATTACTACCACCAGCATACACTACTGCAAAATGGGAGAAGTCCATCTGCATAACATTGAAGAACAAGAAATAATTTTCACCTTTTTGCGCTCAGTAGATGGACGGACGTCAAGCAAGGTTTTGCTAGAGAGTTGAACCGCATAACCAGCTTCCCTAGGTGTAAGAACTTTTACTTTTCCTTCCCTGATCTACAAACACAAAACAGTTGAAACTACTAAATTAAGAGCTTCAAGATCAAGAGCATTATGTAAAAGAAGCTGAGGCAATGTCATCAGTATAATTGTCCAATAAACATAGCTGATATGTGTATTTTAGCGATTACCATATCGTAGTGCAATAATTTCATATAAACTTTATATTATCAGATTAGACAAGTAACATCACCATTTGAAATTTACTTTAGAAAAAAAAAAGTGTGATTCTAATACATGAATCACTAAAAGGCAACGAACTTTTGTTCCACAGAACAAGATTAATAGCCCCTCACTGACAATAATTAACAATGGGGAAAATTTTTCATTTCATTAAATAAATGGGAATACCAGAGCGTCCCATCTCTTCTTTGCAGCCACCATATCTCTCATTTGCTTCAGCTCATACTCTTCTCCACCAGCTTGCATCCGAATACCACCCAAATTCTTTAAAAAGAAAAACATAGAAAAGAAACAGAAGACAACCAATCTCAATTTTCTATCTCCCCATTTTCCTTGGTTTTCTCGAGAAACAAACAGAGACAGTAAGAAAAGAGAACAAAGAAAATAATGAGAACCCATTAATCAGAACAGCGAATAAATGGAATATATGCGTACAAAAGAAGGAGCAATGTAATATGGCGTAAGTCTGAGAGAAGCTGGCTTTGAAGAGTTCAAGTAACGAGCTTTAGCCAACAGTTTGTTGCTCTGTTCTTTGTGAAAACTTGCACGCGAACTCGTAAAAGAATTCAGCCAAGGGAGTGCCAGAGATTCCATTTTTAAGCCTCTGAGATTGAGAATTGAAGTCTCAGGCTCTACGCTTCGAAATTGCCTGTGCTCTGTTCTTACTTCACCTTTTTTCTTTTTCCCTTTTTTTTTTTTTGAGATAAGTATGTCGTTCTTTTGTTACTAGTTTTGATAATGTTTTGTACTTCTTTTCTTACTGGTTTTGATAATTTTTTTATAGAGTATTTTTTTGCTTTCACAAAATGACAAAACCTGAAAAGAAAGAAATTTATCTGGATTACCTTTGGACTTGGGTGTTCCTTGGTGCTATTCGCAAGAGTATGGGATTATCCTAAAGAAAACAAAAAAATAAAGAAAAAAATATTGAAATCATTACATAAACATTATATTATTTATAGTATGCGATCAATTAGTTGAATCATTTGCTGACCCTTTTTTTAAAAGAAAGATAAATATTTTTTCTCAAGGTTTATTATATTTTCATTATGGTAAGTAATACGACAAAACAATTCATTGCGCAAATTATTGAAAGGAAACATTCACTACATGAGTTTTTTTTTAAAAAATTACAGTTCACTATAATTTCATTACTCTCATTAATTGATCTGTTAATTAACTTATAAAATATTTATTTTATCCTTAATGAATAACTCCTAAAATCAAAAGAAAATAGCATAAAGTAATATTATATGAATTTATAATTTTGTCCTACTATTAGTGTGAAACAATATCATTGCCTTTATTTGAACCCATTTAAACACTCAATAAACCCAATTTCTCATGACACCCATCAACAAAATTTTAATTTCATAATTTTTCTTTAAACACCCATCTCAATTCCTAAAATATCCTATTCACATATATGTCTTCACCAATATCAGAGAACATCAAAGAACATCATGTCTTTTCCAAACTAATTTAGATATGTAAACTTAACAAGTGATTCTTCCAAAATTATTACTTTTAGAAATGATATAATTTTATTCATTATAAAGATTGTAATGGGGCAAGCTTCATAATTTTGATTTGGGAAGAGACTTTTGGAGTCTGCGTATAAATGAATTCAAAATTACCCTCTGCAAAGAGCAATCAAACTGCCACTTATATTTTGATCATAATTTGTTAATTTGATGCAATTTCTTCCCCTCCTTTTTTCCCAAATCTATTAAGGATTTTAAATTCATGAAACTTGAAAAATATCATTGTTACTGGTTCAACAACAATTGAGATTTCATTTTGCAAATGTTTCATTATAAGAAATGTTAAAAAATCTTCCCTAAGTAATTCACAATGAGAAATGCTTTATTTTGTCAAAATTATCTTCCAATACGTGTAAAAATAATTTCATATGCATTTAATAGAGGAATTTATAAATTTAGATCATGAAGAAGAGACAAAGGGTTTATAAGTAAATTTGTTTAAGGGTATATTTGTAATATAATTTTTTGTAGAAAAAATGGGTGCCAAAATTATTTTATTGGGTTCAAATAGCCTCACCCCCATTTTAATTTATAATAATAATAAAATGACAATATTGGCCCTCCAATTGATCTATCGCATGTTTAATTATAAATGGGATATTATCATTTTACCACTAAAGTTATTCTGACATATCATGTCAGTATCACAATTTGGCGAACATAACATTTTAGTACCAAACATTTGCACTGTTATCAATTTACCACCATTCCGTTAGAAAAATATTAATGTTTAATAGAAAATGAGTTAAAAGTCGATTTTACCCCCAAGAGAATAAAAGATAATTTTACCCTTTGAAAAGAAAGAAATAATGAACAAAACTAAGATTTAGAAAACAACTAAAATTGTAATTAATAAAAAAATAATGAATAATATGTAGCATTACGATAAACGGCAAAGAACAATTAATAAAAATTTATGTTTCAAAATTAATATTATAACCTATGAAATTCAAGTATTAATCACAACTAAAAATAATAACAAATTAACAATAACAATTAAAAAGATTTAGAAAACAATTGAAATTTCTAATTAATAAAAATAATGAAGAATATGCAAAATTATGACAAATAACAAAATAATAATAATAAATTATGCTTCAAAATTAATATTATAATCTATGAAATTCAAATATTAATCACAACTAAAAATAATAACAATTTAATTAAAGGAAAAAATTAATGAGAGAGAGGGGCCAAAAATAGGGTTATCAATTTCTTAATTCTCTAATTATTTCCCTTGAATTTTTTTACTGTTTTATCGTTTATTTTACACTTGCAATAGAGTTTTTTTTTGCTTCAAAAAGAAATGTCTTTGATGCACTTATGACATCAGCAAAACATCAGCAAATTTTTAACTTTTTTAACGGAATGGTGGTAAATTGATAACAGCGTAAACGTTTGGTGCTAAAATGCTATGTTCGCCAAACCATGATACTGATATGATATGTCAGAATAACTTTAGTGGTAAAATGATAATATCTCATTGTAAATTAATGGATACATAGTAAATTACCATTTTTTAAAAAATCAATATAGTGATGTATTACTTTTCAATAATTTATGTAGTGATTTGTTATTTTGCAATATTTGCTGTAGTAGAAACGATAATAACCCTAAAGCTTAATTACATATTTAGGTTTCATTTGATGAAAATACAATTTTTATCTGTATGACATTATCATTAGACTAATGGCAATGATCGAAATATTTCAAATTGTTATTTTTAAAACGTTAAACGTAACGAAGTGTTACTTTTAATAATTCATATAGTAATTTATTATTTCGCAATATTTGACATAATAAAGGACAATCATTTTCTTACAAGTCACGCCATGTGATTATTTACTGAAGAAATAATGAAAAAGTAACTTTGGAAGTTTATGTCCTAAATATTATTTGACGATGATAAATTAAATTTATTTGATAAGTTAGTTGATGAAATTATTGTGTAAGTACTTTAAATTAAGAATTTTTAATATAAATATCAATTATTGGATTAGCATTTTATATCATTTAATTTTTTTCCAATTCAAATCAGGGATATTTCTTACATTTACTTAAATTTCAAACAACTCCGTTAAAATAACGGTCAAATTAACGGAAATGGGTGCGGGGTGAAAATTATTGAAATATTTAAAGGTGCAGTGGAAATGTTGAAACATTTAGGGGTTAGGTGGAAATAACACTTTTCTTAAAGAATAATCATTATTTAGCTTGTCCAATACAAGTTATTTTTAATAATAATCAAAATAACAACGACAACAACAATACACAAATATTTATACTCCTTATAAGTTTCTTGAAATATTTTTTACTCATATCAAGTTATAGACGGAGTAAATTATGTATGTGTCTTGTGAGTATATGTTTTTCAATTGCCACAAACGTACTATCTGTTCTAATATTGATAGCCTTAGTATTAACAGGAAGTAAAAATAAATGATAATAACGTATATAGAGAAGAATGAAAGGAGCTGATTGTAAGAAACTTTATTTGAGAGAGAAAATGAATTCTGTTTTTGAATTCATGATGATTTAATTGCATTAGATCATAAAAGAATTATTAAAAAAATTCGGTGGCTATTTATAGTAAGCTAGTAAGGCGATTATTTATGATAAAGTTATTAAAACTCCGTTTAATATAAATTTTCAAATAGAGCTCACTTAATTATAACTTTTATTATCATAACTATTATAAGTAGAGTTTTCACAAAAAAAATAGAAAATTTATTGTTTGGTTATAAATAAAAGTTTTTATTAAAAATTATAAATTAATTTAAGAGTCAAGTTTTAAAAGTTACATTATCAAATAAATTAAATAAGATTGTCAAAAAATATATGTTAAAACATTTTAACATTTAAAAAAAACTCTTAAACATGCATTTGTAGAAACTCAAAGTTTGAGCTTTTAATAGTAGAGGTAAAAAAATACATTTAATCTTCAAAAACTCTATTTAAAAAAAATTAGCTACAAAAATTTTAAAAAGAACTTATATAATTAAATAAGTACTTATGACGATTAGATAAATTATACCAAATAAGCACTAAGATAATTAGCAATACCAATTAAGCACTAAGTCAATCAGCAATATCAAACAGGCACTAAGACAATTAATATTAAGGCTTGTAATGGACGAGAAAAACTTGTGTGAGATTGTCCACCATCTCATATTGCAGAAATTTTATAATACTTCCGAGATACCATGCCAATCATATAATAAATAAATGATGTGATAACATATATGCATTTATTTTAAAAAACTATATGCAAATGATAGTTATATAAAATTCAACTACACATGTCTTCCATACATTAATTAGTTATATTATCTCTAATAGTTACTCCTTCTACTAAGGTGATAAAGACATGAAAGAGTCGTAGATCCTACCATGCCAACCATATAATAAATAAATGATGTGATGATATGTATGCGTTTATTTTAAAAAACTACATGCAAATGATAGTTATATGAAATTCAACTATATATGTCATCCATATGTTAATTAGTTATATTATCTCTAATAGTTACTCCTTCTAATAAGGTGATAAAGATATCAAAGAGCCATAGATCCTACCATGTGATTTATTGACTTTTCAAAATATTAAATTTTTTGGACCTAATTTAAGATCTACTAAGGGTTCCAAATTAGCACTTACTACTCCCATATGATAAAGACAAAGGTTCTATTTAGTATTGAAGTTCTGTTTTATAACTATAGTTGTTGAAAAAAAAAAGTCGTCGTTATGAAACAAAATTTAATAATACGTAGTAATTATAAATTTTAAATAATAATTTTGATAATTATTAAAGATATAATAAATTTTTTTATTATACAAATAAAAAATTATATTAATATATCTTATAACTTTTATCAATTAATATTTCTTAAATATTTTAATATTATATATTTTAAATTATAACTGTATAATCTCAATTCCAAACTCATCGATACGGGTTCAAGGTGGTGGATAGACCCACGTAGACTTTTCTGTCAATATGCAGATCAGTCGCAAGTGATTTTATTGATTTTGGTGGATAGCCATCGATTACGTAACACGCAAAATACAATGGCAATATTTTTATTACTATTATTTTCATTGAGACAATGACATTTACTCTGATCAACAAAGGAATGCTTTTCTTTTTTAATAAAACAAAGAAAAAATTCAGATCACACCAACATATAATCATTTTTTTTCTTTTTAACAATGATATGTTACAATTCAAAGTTTACTAATACTTATGGCTAAGAATATGAATATATATATATATATATATATATATATATATATATATATATATTCAAATTGGAATATATCTACACACAAATACTA
This sequence comes from Citrus glauca, assembly GCA_029633175.1. NCBI lineage: Eukaryota > Viridiplantae > Streptophyta > Magnoliopsida > Sapindales > Rutaceae > Citrus > Citrus glauca. Next base: position 2,965,263 of record JAQOOD010000003.1, on the reverse strand, counting down.
GAAGAATATACTTTCCATACTCACTTTTGTGAGAGATATACCAAGTCCACAAGATGGGGCCCCGGAAACTGATTCATTGCCAACTAGGCTCAGCGCAGTCATGATGAACTAAGCATCACATTTCTATATATACATAATAATCAAATCTTTCTCATACCATCAATCGATTCAATATCTATATTCCTCATCTGCTCTGAAGCAACATCAAAATGACTTCTCAATTTTTCTTGATGCTCTTAGTAATTACAAGCACATCATTTGTGTTCATGCTATTCATCAAGCTGCAGGAAAAGACGAGAGTTCTAGCAAAGAGGCTCCCTCCTGGTCCTTGGAAGCTCCCTGTTTTAGGAAATCTGCACCAACTTAACGGTGACTCACCCCATGTGTCCCTGCAACACCTTTCAAATGATTGTGGACCACTCATGTTCTTGCAGCTTGGCTCTGTTCCCACTTTAGTAATTTCCTCAGCTGATGTTGCCAGAGAAATCTTCAGAACCCACGATCTCATTTTTTCAGGAAGGCCTCGATCATATGCTGCAAAAAAGTTCAGTTATAACTTCAACAATATATCACTTGCACCCTATGGTGAGCACTGGAGGGCGCTCAGGAAGATTGTAATAATGGAAATATTGAGTTCAAAGAGGGTCCAATCATTTCAGGCAGTGAGATATGAAGAGGTGACGCTTATGCTTCAATTTATAGCTCAATCATCAACAAAGCCAATTGATCTAAGCAGATTGACACTTCTGCTATCCAATAACATTGTATGCCGTGTTGCATTTGGTCAAAAGTCTGACAGCGGAGAATATAATGGCAGAAGCAGATTTGATGAAGTGCTGCATCAAGCACAGGCCTTGTTAGGCAAATCTAGTATGGCAGACTTTCTTCCTTGGATGGGGTGGCTTAACATGTTTAATGGTGTTAAAGCAAGCATAGAGAAGACTTTCAGAGAAATTGACAACTTCTTTGATGAAGAAATACAGTATCATCTTGATCCTAGAAGGCCTAAACCCGAACATGAAGATCTGGTCGATGTACTTCTCCAAATTCATAGGGACGCGGATGCAACCCTGAGCTTTAAACAAATTAAGGGTGTCCTCATGGTATGTGTGTCTGTGTTTATATATACATGTTATGTACTCAATAGTCAGTACATATATGCACTCTTCTAGATCTTTATTAATTTCATCATTAATTATTTACTCCTCTTTAATTAAAACCTGAAACTGATAAGGGAAGAAAAATTGTTAGGACATATTTGTTGCGGGGACCGATACATCTTCGGCCACGCTGGTTTGGACAATGGCCGAGCTTATCAGAAATCCATCCGTGATGAGAAGAGCACAAAATGAAGTAAGAGGAGTCGTCAAGGGAAAAGAGGTGGTGGAAGAAAGCGATCTCTCCGCACTGGTGTACCTCAAGTTGGTTGTAAAGGAAGCACTGAGACTTCATCCACCAGCGCCGTTGCTAGTCCCTAGAGAAACTACTGAGGATTGCAGGATAGGAGAATACGAAATTCCTTCAGGGACAAGGGTGCTTATTAATGCAAAAGCCATAGCAACAGACCCTGAGTATTGGGAACATCCATTTGAGTTTCGACCTGAAAGATTCTTGAATTGGTCAATCGATTTCAAGGGACAAAACTTTGAGTTGATACCATTTGGAGTAGGCAGGAGGGCATGTCCCGGAATTAATTTTGCCATCCCATTAATTGAGCTTGCACTCGCAAATCTGTTGTATAGTTTCGACTGGGAGTTGCCACCAGGGATGAGAATTGAAGATTTGGATATGGAAGAAGCCCCCGGGATAACAATGCACATGAAAACTCCTCTTTTCCTGATGGCTACAGCCTACACATCGACATGATCATCAATCAAACAACAAATAAGTATGTCGTGATCAAATCAAAACGGGGAACACGTTTAACGTCTATAATTAATTCTTTATAATGTTTTGGTGTGCGATGGAATGTATCAGTAGGGAGAGCCTCAATTGATAATAAATTTCCCTAATTGTTAGTTGTGCCCTGTGTCGTGCGCGAAATGTGGAATTAAGCACACAAAATAATTATAGAAAAATAAATTATAAAAAATTTTACATGGTTTGAGAACTAATCCTACGTCCATAGAAATAAGATAAAATAATTATATTACTAACAATTATTAGAGTATGTATTTAAATAAAAAAATCTCACTTTCTAAAACTTAAATACACTCATTGCTCTCACACATACTTAAAAGAAAAAAAAAACTCTCAGATACATACACTCTCTAATTCTTCGCATTCTTAACACTTCTTCATCTAAATTGTTGCTCTTAATTTTTTGGATAATTTCAATGAACAATTGCTCTTCGATTTATACTTGAACCTTGCCATTCGTGCCGGCAAAAAATCTTGAGCACCTTTCAAATTTTCAAAGTTCAGTGCCAACTTTTCAAGTTTTGCATGTTTAACCACATGCATATGTCCATTTTCAAGATTAGGTGCCAATTTTTAAACACGTTTTGGCCAAATTTATTAATCTTTTATCATTAAGCTTTTCTTTGTCAAAAAAACTTGGTTTCACTTTCACACTCCGGTCAAATTTCTCATAAATTACAAGTTTAATTTCTGACGACATTTTGTTGATATTAATGATATTATTAGCGATAGCTTAATCACGTTCCATTACGAAATTGCAAAGGATCTCTTCTGCCTCCGCACATTTTATTGCTTCTGCTTCTTTTTCTTCACAATAACACTCTCCACGAAGAGGTGGGCATTATTTTTGGCCCACATGGTCGTGGAACCGTGGGAGCTTTTGTTTCTTTCCAGAAATAAGATTATGTTTGGGAGCTTTCGTTGTCATTTATTAATAGGATAGACTAAAATTTAGTTCAAAATTAATATGATTATAAATTCTTATTTTTATATGGATTTATATGGGATAAAATTAAATGAAGAATTTATCTCTTTTTTATCACTATTTTATTTTTTATTTTACCTAATATTGGAATAAAAATTAAACACAGAAGTTAATTTCCTAAGTTTTTTACTTGTACATTTCATATAGAATATAAAAATTGTATTCATTAATTTATTTAAAATTAAAATCAATAATTATTAATATAATTTAAAATATTATATTATTTTAATAATTATTTGACTTTGTTAAATTAAGTTAACATAGTCCTGTCTAATATCACATTATAATCTAATTTAATTTAATCTTAAGAGTTAATCAAATCCAATTCTACCTTCCAAATGTAGGCTAAGAGTATAAGTTTAGCTGCTGTGCCTCCTTTTCTGTCCAATCCAAATTATTTGGATATCAATCAATGATCGAGTTGGCAATCTGTCGTCTTTTGTTCTGGAAAACCTGAAAGAGAGATTAATTAATGATTTAAAACAGCTGTTAACACTCACGGCCACAGGCTTCGTATCCTCAACAGAAATAGAAAATCCGAATTCCAACTTTTTATTTTTTTATTTTGGTTTTAGACCCCTAATTTATGATATTTATATATGTGGTTACTACATGAAAATTTGATATGAAGAACAAAAATTCGGAATCCAACGAATAAGGGAAATGATATATTAATAACATAACATTGTAAGTTAGTAAGAAGAAACCCAAAGATTTTGGGATTTTTATTACTAAATTCGCTCGAATGGATCTCTATTTAAAATAATCTTGTATAATAAATAATATTCAACTTATTCTATTTGAGTAATGATATAGTCATAAATTTTTGTACAAACTTATTTTATACAAACTGATGTGGCATGATAAGATTGGTTGAATTAAATATCACTTGGCCCACATGATTTGTTTTTATTAATTTATATTTTCATTCAACTAATGAATTAATGTCACGTTAGTTTGTATAACAATTTGTAACTGTATCATTACTCATTCCATTTATATAAGGATTTCTCTATAATATTGTATGAATTTTTCCCGTATTGATAATGTAGTCGTTTATGGACCCTTGAATTTAAATGTCTTAATTTTTACAATTAATTTAATTTAGTGGATATTCAAATTCATAGTTATTTTGACAATTAATAGATAATATTCAAATTCATGGATATAATTATACTTTTTTTAATTCCATAAATATTTTCTAAATCGCCAGCAAAATTGAAAATTAATTATGCAAATATATAAATTAGTCTAGATGTGTAAATAAGAAATATGGATTATTAAATCTTCGACAACACATGTTAATTTAGACCCCTTTTTTCATTTATAGTTGGGACAATACGAGTTTAAATTCTTAGTTTTATTCTTTGTCTTTTTTTTTTAAAATTACTCATTGACAAATATTGAGTTGAATTAGTTGTTGCAATATTTATTAATCTAGTAAACTTTTGTTGAAAATGAGATAATAATAAGAAGATAAACTAAGATTGAATTGTGTTAATATTAAAATACTAAATTTTACAAGGAAATATAAAACTATTAATAGACTGTACTTATTTCTTTTTATTATTTAATCATTAAAAAATATTTAACAGATTTGGTAATTAGTAAATTTAATTTTTTAATAATTAAAATTAAAATTAAAATATTATCCTAACTAACTTTTAATTTTATGAATTGTTGATTAAATCTAATGGTAAATATTTACACCACTATCGATACTGTAATTTTTATAACAGCATCATAGAGTGACCCTTTATATAAAGATTATTTTTGCAACCCTTTATTCTCAATTTTCTTGAATTATAATTATACTTTGAATTATTGACTTTGTTGGTGAATATATGTGGCGTTCAACTGAAAATATTTCGTTGTATTCTGACTTCAAGTTCTTGTGTTAAGGTTACAATTTTCATGTTCCCCATTAAAAACGCGTCCAAGTTTTTGGTCCAGTTTATTTAGTATCTAGCTCTAAAATCTAATAGTTGTTCTTTATTTGCTTGGAGTTGAATGCAAAATTTTGATCAAGTATATGCTCATCCACACAATAAACTTTCAGACATTCTCTATTTGAATGGCTGCAACGGACGTTTCATGCTATAAGGTTTAATATGTCAAATCCCGTTGCCCACACCACACTAGGACTTGGTGGATGACGATGTGATGTTGATCAAATTCCCGATTTATCAAGAAGGTCGAGATCCATCGACCACTGTGTGACAGCATGTCTATTATGCAATGAGCAGCCGCCCATATTGAGTGATTGAGTGAATGTTCCATAAACATGATGCCGCAAGTTATAAAAAAAAAAAATGAATTATATCTGCACCACCTTTTCTTTTGTCATACAACCACTATAAAATTTTAATGTGTATATTACATTAATTTTTATTTTTAAATTTGTATCAATTAATCATTTTAATAATAAAAGATAGTCATTTTATCTCTAAATGAATTAAAAGACTATTTAATTTTATAAATTTTTAAAAAATAAAAAACTATAACTATAAGAATATTCATGAGTTTAATAAAAGAAATAAATCTTAAATCCAATATGTTAATTTTTTATAACTATAATTTCATTTAAAAATTATCATACTAATTTGTTATAATCTTAATTTCATTTATTTTGTATGGGGAAGTTTCTTAATATTATTTATAGGGAAGTTTACAATAATTATATGGAACTTTTTTCTTCATGTTAATTTTTTAAACTTCCTTATACTTAATTTAATTTAAAAATTTAAATAAAATTTATAATTACAAAATGTTATTTTTTATAATTATAATTTCATTTAAAAATTATCATCTTAGATTTTGAGATTTTTTTTTTTTGTTTTAACCACGAGGTTTTCTGGAGAGGACCCCAGCTGTGGGAGGTACTTTTAAGCTCGTACTACAACCCATACTAAAAATCTCCTCTCGAATCGGAAGACACATGTTCTCCCCATAAATGCAACTTCCTTGCGACTCGAACTAGGTAGCAAACTCAGTCAAACCACTTAAAAGAACTCTATTGCCAGTGGAGCCAACACTTTGTTGGTGATTTATTTGTTTTATTGAATTTAGGAGTATCATTATAATTATAGTTTTTTTTTAAATTTGATAAGATAAAATAGTCTTTTAATTTATTTAGGGGTAAAATAAATATTTTTAATGTCAAAGGTGGTTGATTGATATAAGTTTAAAAATAAAGGTGGTACAAAATACATATTAAAATTTTATAATAATTAGATATACATATAATTAAAGAAAGGTGTAAAAATAATTTTTCTATAAAAAATTACCAAGATAACAAGGAGAGGCTGACAGCCATTTTGTTGGCTATTTTCGTAAATGACACAATTATCATACAGCTGTTCCATTTGCTGCCACACTTGAAAACCAGCAGCAGTGAGCAGTGGCACCGTTTCAACACTTTCTTCTCACTACAGACTATAGAGTGCAACTGCGCTATGATTTCTCAATTTTTCTTCCTTCTCTTGTTAATTACAACCTCATCATTCGTGTTAATATTATTGATCAAGCAGAAAAGTAGTAAAGCTGAAGCAACCAGGCTCCCTCCTGGTCCTTGGAAGCTCCCACTTATAGGAAATCTGCACCAACTTACCGGGGACTCACCCCATGTATCGCTGCAAAAACTTTCAAACGAATACGGACCCCTCACGTTCTTGCAACTTGGCTCACTCCCTACTCTAGTGATTTCCTCAGCTGACGTTGCCAGAGACATCTTCAGAACCCATGATCTTATTTTTTCAGGTAGGCCAGAGTTATATGCGGCTAAAATCTTCAGTTACAACTGCAGTAACATTACTTTTGCTCCATATGGCGAGTACTGGAGAGAGATCAGGAAGATAGCAATCTTGGAATTACTTGGTTCAAAGAGAGTCCAATCATTCCAGGCAGTGAGAAATGATGAAGTGGCGGATATGATTAAGATCATAGCTCGATCATCAGCAGAACCGACTGATCTCAGCAGATTGATATTTCTGCTAGCAAATAACATCATATGCCGTGTCACCTTCGGTAGAAAATACGACAGCGGAGAGGATACTGGGACAACCAGGTTTGATGTCTTGATGCGGGAAATGCAGGCCGTAGTGGCGGAGTCCAGTATTGCAGATTTTTTTCCCTGGATGGGATGGCTTGACAAGTTTAATGGCCGAGAAGCAAGAGTAATGAAGATTTTCAGAGAACTTGACAGATTTTATGATGAAGAAATATTACAGCAACACCTTCAGCCTAGAAGGCCTAAACCTGAACACGAAGATCTTGTCGATGTACTTGTTCGAATTCAAAAGGATTCAAGTCAAGCGGTAGCCTTAAGCAATGAACAAATCAAGAGCCTCATCACGGTATGCTTGATATATGCCTGTTCTTTTATTAATTATCCTAACTGTCTTTTATTAACCATTTTAAAGCATACATTTCTATTAGGACATATTTGTTGCGGGGACCGATACATCTTCGGCCACGTTGGTTTGGACAATGACCGAGCTTATCAGAAATCCATCCGTGATGAGAAGGGCACAAAATGAAGTAAGAGGAGTCGTTAAGGGAAGAGAGGTGGTGGAAGAAAGCGATCTCTCCGAACTGATGTACCTCAAGTTAGTTGTAAAGGAAGCACTAAGACTTCATCCACCAGCGCCGTTGCTAGTCCCCAGAGAAACTACCGAGGATTGCAGGGTAGGAGAATACGAAATTCCTTCTGGGACAAGGGTGCTGATTAATGCAAAGGCGATAGCAACAGACCCTGAGCACTGGGAACATCCATTTGAGTTTCGACCCGAAAGGTTCTTGAATAGCTCAATCGATTTGAAGGGAAACAACTTTGAGTTGATACCATTTGGAGCTGGCAGGAGGGGATGTCCTGGAATGAATTTTGCCATGCCATTAATTGAGCTTGCCCTTGCGAATTTACTGCATCGTTTTGATTGGAAATTGCCACCAGGGATGAGAATTGAAGATTTGGATATGGAAGAAGCGCCTGGGATGACAATGCACAAGAAAACTCCTCTTTGCCTAGTCTCTACACCTGGCATTCGTTTTTAAAAACATTAGATAGACAGCGGCATTGCTTATATATTGAACATATTTTTCTGTTAATTGTCAGTGTCACTACTTGTTTTTACCACTTCCCCTGTTTAATTTTAAAGTTGAGGCCCCTTTTTGTAACCCTCAAATACTGTTTCTCTTTTTTAATGATTGAGCCCCAGCCTGCTGGTTATAATTTAGTTGCAATTTAACCCACCATTGTCTTGCACTTGTTTGTACCCATTAAGGCCACTTTTTTTTTTTTAAGTAAAAAATAATAATTAAAGTATGGTTAGTATTCTTATCAAAATCCATATCTGCGATCTTTTTAGGATTTGTAATCTGGTCCCTTTTAGTAGAAATTGGACATAGCCAAAAATACAGTGAAAAAGAAAACAAAAGCAATAATAGAGTAATAGACCAAGTGAACCGTAATCCGTATTCGGTCAACATGTTTATCATTTCTGTATATGTATATATATTTGTTCGCTGGAAATGATAATAAAATAGAATCAGTAACTGCTGGAATCTTAAGCGACTTTAATAAATTTTGAGTTGCTTTCAACTCGAACGACAATAATGTCTATCTAAACTATTCATTCCACTACCAATCATTTTGCCTATATATATATATATATATATATATATATATTTCATTTCAAAGAAACAGGAAAATGACGGCAAACGAGATACTATCAAATGAGAGATAGAGATAATACTACATTTCTTATTGTTCATTTATATTTATTATCATAAGTTTTATTTAAGATTGAACGTATATATTTTAAAAATTATAATATTAAAATATTTAATAAATAATAATGACTAATTTAAAAATTAAATTAATTTAATTTATCATTGATAGAATAAAAAATTTATAATATCTTAACTTATCAAAAAAATATGTTCACTACTGTAGAGTGTATGGTTACAAAAGGAGATTTTAATTTTTAGGAGAAACAAAAATTGAAAAAATTGAAAATCGGTTGAATGGATTGAGCTTGAGAGGCGTGGGGTTAGGTAGATGCCCTGGAAAGTTGAGTGGAGAGTACGGGCGTCACAATCAAGAGAGACAAATTATCGGATTATTTATAATCTTTAAGAAAGCTAAAAAAATGAGGGAAAGTTCCAAGAAACAAGCGACAGCAGCAGTAACTCCCCAAAGCCACTTTTACTTTACAACCACTTTTCACCATTACAAATATAATACTGTCAATACAGCACAAGGACTCATCCGCCATCTGAATTCTGAACTGACGACACCAACTTCACCGCTATCTTCTTCTTAAGCCAAGCATAACAATTGAAGATGTTGCCGAAACAGAACAGTTTTTACTAAGGTATGCTAAACCAATCATTCCTGTACGGTTATTATCAAATGCTTTCTCTCAGATTTTCACTTTATGTTTCTTTGTTGCTAAATTTAGTACTAGACAAAATTGGTTGCTGGGTCTGCGAATGCTGGTGAAGATCTGACCTTTTTTGCAGTCTTGAGTGATTTTGCATTGAAGGGTTTGCTCATTTTTTTTTTTTTTTGGGTTGGGACTTTGGGACTATTTTCCCTAGTTCATTTTCAATTTTAATCTTATTTGTTCTACTATGACTTTTGGAAATGATGTATTTGTGGGAGAAAAATTCCAAACTTTATCTGTTGTTCTTAATGACACCTAGACTTTACAAAGTTTTGACTGGCTTTTAAAATTTTTGGATAATTATGGAATTAAAGATGCATTTTCATATTGTGGTCACGCTTCAAGTCTTTGATTTCTTTCTTTTTCCAAATTGTCATTGTTTTTCTTGTTGGCCGCACATTTTTAGATATTTGCAATATAAAATATATATTCCTAAGCATCTAATTGGATTTTTCCAATTTGGTGAATAGTGCATGGAAAAATTTAGAAAAATTTCCAGTTAACGGCACACGATGGAGTACTTTTCAGTCAGTTCAGTTGTCACTAATTGTGCTTTATCTTTATTGGTGCGAGTTCTCTTTTGGTCAACTTGGGTTCAGAACGTTGAATTTGCTTAAAGGTCTTTACAGTTATGTTCAATTCACTTAGTTTTTTTCATATTGGTTGGATGTTGCAGAATATCTGTTGGTTATAGAGTTGATGGGTGGGATAATTTCAAAACGGGAAAGTTCTCGGCAGCCTTCATTTGGGTCTAGTTCATATTCATGGAATCATCCCAATTATCCGCAGCAGCCACCATATGGTCAACCAAGTCAAGAGTATGCCCCACAACAGTATTATGCCACTCCTTCTCAAAGCTACAGTGGTCGGGCCCCAGAGTCGACGAGGAAGTTGGAGAGGAAGTACTCCAAGATAGATGATAACTATCATAGCCTGGAGCAGGTATGGTTATATTCTAATTTTCTCCGTAAAGTAGTATAGTTCCTGGTATCAGCAGCATGCACAGCTTCCACAAAATATGCAGAAAATGCTCTTTAGGAGGATGTGTTTTAAGCACTCACTTGATTGAGAGTTGTGTACTACCATTTCAGACATTAAAGTTGTTCCAAGGTACTAAACATCAAGAAAGTATGATGGGATTTTTGTTATTCTTCTTTCATCTTCAATATGTTTTGGCTTACTGTTTTTCAAGAAGATTTGTATTACTGATGGACTTCATGGATTTCCCTAACTTATCATGTCATTGTTCCTGGAAAATGAAATATATATACCATTTACTGATGGCAGTTTATCATTGGTAGTGCTTTCACTTTTTCTTTTCTTCAACCAAATTCACAACGTTGAATTTGTCTTCACCCGCAGGTTACAGATGCTTTGGCACGTGCTGGGCTAGAGTCATCAAATCTCATTGTTGGTATTGATTTCACAAAGAGCAATGAGTGGACAGGTTGGACCTCGTATGGATTCATATTATTCGTACTTCTTTCCACATTATCAGGAAATATTACTAACCTGGCCTGTTTATAGGTGCAAGATCATTTCAGCGGAGAAGCCTACATCACATTGGTGATGATCAGAATCCCTACGAACAAGCAATATCAATTATTGGAAAAACATTGTCTTCCTTTGATGAGGATAACTTAATTCCATGTTTTGGTTTTGGAGATGGTATTCCTCCCCCCACCTTATTTAAGTGCTTTTGCTTCGACTTGTTATGTTATGGCTAGTTGGTAGTTTGTTTTAAAATCTATTCTATGAATTGGCAGCTTCAACACATGATCAAGAAGTGTTCAGTTTTTATCCGGATGAAAAGTTTTGTAATGGATTTGAAGAAGTGTTGAGACGATATAGAGAATTGGTCCCTCACCTACGACTTGCAGGTTGGAATTTGATTCAATTCCTTCCGTTTTCTTCCTGCTTTTGTTCTCTTTATGATTTTTTATTCAATTTTTTTTTCCCTTTTGGGTGTTTCCTTTGTTCTTTACAGGACCAACATCTTTTGCCCCCATTATTGAAATGGCCATCACTATTGTTGAGCACAGTGGGGGCCAGTACCATGTCTTAGTGATAATAGCTGATGGGCAGGTACAGCGTCTCTGTTCTATGATCCTTAATTATGGTTGAAAAACTATAATCTACTGTCATGAGCTTTACAACTGAGGCATTTTTCTTAGTTTAAAAACTGATATGATTTGAGGTTTCTGATTTTGAGTATCAGGCAAAACATAGTTCTACTACGAGCAAGGAAAGTAGATGTTTAAAGTTTGTAAATTTGTTTCGATGACATTCTAAATGGAATAATGAACGAAAAACTTGGATGAATTCATTGTCACTAAATACCCATTAGTTTCTGCTGCGTAGTTATAATTTTTAGAGAGAGTTTTTGAAAATGTAAAATTTTTTGCTGCTGGGTATAACAGTGCAATTACATCCAGCTTCCTGGCTCTTATTTCAACTTCAAACTCTTTATATAACTGAAACCGTGGGTTGGCAGGTGACGAGAAGTGTTGATACTGAGCATGGCCAATTAAGCTCACAGGAAAAGAAAACTGTTGAAGCAATTGTTAAAGCGAGGTGAATGTCCAGTTTGCATTCTTCTATGGTGATCCTTTTCTTTCCAAATCCCTTTCCAACATGTTTGTTGTTTTCCAGTGAGTACCCCTTGTCAATTATATTAGTTGGGGTAGGAGATGGGCCATGGGACATGATGAGGGAGTTTGATGATAACATTCCAGCTCGAGCATTTGATAATTTTCAGGTAAGTATATCCTGGTAGCATGAGATTTGATATTTTCTGCGATTCTACCGCATGTATCTTTGCCTTAGTTGAGAAATCCTTGTTACTTTCCCTTCTGTAGTTTGTAAATTTTACAGAAATTATGTCAAAGAATGTTGACCGGTCCAGAAAAGAAGCTGAATTTGCTCTTGCAGCCTTAATGGAGATACCTTCTCAGTACAAAGCCGCACTAGAATTTAATATATTGGGGTAATGGTTTCACTATTCTATCACTCATGATGTATTTCCTACTGTCTCCAAGGGCTAATTTCACTGCTATTTGTTTGATTTTTTCATATCAATCAGTGCTCAAAGAGGGAAGGCTGTTGACAGGGTCTCCCTACCCCCTCCTCAGTATGGTGCAGCTTCTCAAAACACTCCAAAAACTTCACGGTCAAGTAGCTTTCGTCCAAGTGCTCCTTCAGGTCATGAAAGAGCTGTTGGCACAGCTCCACCTGCTAGTTCTACTTCTGATAATCATGTACTTGCATTCTTCCCTTCTATTACCAATAATTAATCATTTTATCTGACAGAAAATTGAATATCTTAAATCTATTAAAGTCTTAAATAGTATCTTTTACCTTTCTTAATGTATTTCTGATAGGTTTGTCCTATATGCCTTACCGATCCAAAGGATATGGCCTTTGGTTGTGGTCATCAGGTAAAATAGTTGTGCATTCCTTAGCGTTCTTATTGAAGAATAGTGGCTACCGTGTGCTTATGAATCTATTAATTTGCAGACTTGCTGTGGGTGTGGACAAGATCTAGATTTATGCCCCATTTGCCGGAGCTTCATCCAAACCAGAATAAAACTCTACTAAATGGCATCTTCTTGTCTGTATTTTTTTTTTATACTGCTGTTGACTTATTCAGAGACTGTAAGTTATTACCAAGTCCCTTTGGCTGGGGATCTTGCTGCTGGATGACTGGGTGCCGTTATCAGATATTCATGTATCCCATGGCTCCGCAGATAGAGGTACCCATCATGATGTGTGTATAGTTCTGGTTGTTGCTTCCTTATGAGAATGTTCTTGATTCATCGTCTTTTAATTTGATGAGCCATACAAAGTAATAGCATTTAGTGGCCACACAATAGCTGTGTTTTGATGAGCCATACAAAGTAATAGCATTTAGTGGCCACACAATAGCTGTCTGCATCGTTGGCAACATAATCTTTGTTGACCATCATGTTAGTTAATTGTAAATGTAATTATCACTCTCTTTCAGTTTGCCTTTAAAATTTTCCAATCATGATCATTCTTCTTTAGCCGGGTCAAAATAGAGAAACGTGATGGCTGGCCGTGTTGATTTGGAGTTGAAGTTTTGAATATCAATTCACTACTGATTCTGAACTGACCAAGAATTAGAATGTGATGGTATAAGACAAAATCGTGTCACTTCTTGATGTTAATTATTTATCCGACGCCAGCACTTAACCAAACTTTTGAAGCTCAGCAGCTTGCCTTGTTTGCATTTACAATCGAGTATTGTTCGTCTGTGGGAGTTGGAAGAGCAACGTGCTGCAAAGAATCTTTGGGATGTCAGACGTGTCCCGATACTTTCGTTTGCCATCAGCCAAGAAACATATGCATAAAGCCATAAACTCGTAAATTGCTAAGAATGGATGGATTGATCTTCGCTGGACAAGTGAGGCACTAATCATACGTAAAGCTTCAAGCTGCATCAACTCAGCTAGGGATGGCAATGGACACCGCCCGCAGCGGGTTTGCTATTACCAAACCCAAACCCGCATAAAATTTAAATTACCAAATCCACCCGCAACCCGCAGCGGGTTTTAATTTTTTTAAGAAAACCCACCCGCAGCGGGTTTGGATAATTACCAAACCCGCAATGGTACCCAGCGGGTTTTTTGCGGGTTTTTACATTTAAAATTACTAATATTTAATATATAAATTTATAATAATAACCTCAATTTCTACATAACATACTCAATTTTATATTTAACCAATACAAGTGAAAAATTAAAATTTCGACATCAATCCAACACATTCTCAAATTTAAGTATAAATTATACAAATTCATTTAAAAAATATAAATTAGGATCTAAAAATAACAATTACATCATCATTTAAAATAAACTCCAAGAGAAGATATTTCATTTCATTCACCACAACAAGCACCCATCCAACACGATGCCTACAATAATAATTAGTATTATTATTTTCAAATACTAATTCGGAGAAAAAAATTATATTAATGAAATAATCCATGTATTAAGTTAAAGAAAAATAATACATACAAAATTATAATAGGTATATAACAATCCATGAATTAAGTTAAAGAAACTTAATTCTTTTATATATATGTTTTAAATTAAAATTTTGAATAATTGTATAATTTTTTATATATGTTTTAAATTAAAAATTTGTTAATTAAAATTAAATTAAATTAAAAATATTTAAAAAAATAGTGCGGGTTTGACGGATATCCATGCGGGTATCCGTCGGGTTTAAAGTCATTACCAAACCCACCCGCATCCATGTGCGGGTTTTAATTTATAACATTAAACCCACCCGCAATGGATAAAATTACCCGCAGCGGGCGGGTTTTAGCGGGCGGGTTTGGGCGGATTTGCGGATTTACGGGTATAATTGCCATCCCTAAACTCAGCTCACGAGAAGATCCATTTGCGCAGGGGCGAAGGGTGCTAAGGGCGATGGGGGGCCATGGCCCCCACAACCCCACCAATAAGTAGTGTAACATATCTATATTGGCCCTTGTAGAATTATAATTTTACATATATAACTATATAAAAAAATAAAATTTTAAATTTGGCCCCCGCAAAATTTTTCCCCTAGCTTCGCCCCTGCATTTGCGAATATATTTACTGCATTTTAGGATTAACACGTCCGTTGAATGCATGGTTTTCTGATCCGCTTGAACCAAATATGAGCGTCTAAATAAAAAAGAATTCACTTACCTCACCAGTCTCTTAACTCACAACACAATTATTTCTTTCTCATTCTCAAAAATGTCGGACAAGGAACGCTTGTGTTTTCTTATTAAATTCACGGCCACCGCTTTCTTATTATCTCTGCATTCGGTTTACTCTTTGCGAGTTAGTGCTGCAACTAAGGGAACCTCCAAATGGACAAAGGAAAATGGCAGCTCCTTCTCAACAACACCGGTGTCGTAGCCATGCATATGGCATTAACTCACCACAACACTGTCATAATGTTTGATCAAGCGGGTGTCGCCCAATCGGGATACAGGCTACGTCACCGATTCAATGGAACAAGCCTACTGTCTTCGAAGACTGGTCTTGTTACGCACATTTTGTCGAGTACAACATTTTAGGCAACAAATTAGGCCTCTAAGGTTTGACACCGATTCATGGTGTTCCTCGGGTTCTTTCTTGAGCAATGGGACACTTCTACAAAGCGGTGTACATGGCATCACGCAGGATAAGATATTTCAGGCCCTGTGAAGATGGCCACTACAATTGGAAACAGTTAAAATGGTTACTGTCTGATGCTCGCTGGTATGCTTCGAATCAAGTATTGCCTGCCGCGAATGATCAGGTGATCCTTGTAGGTGGGAGAGGGTCATTCATTAACGAATTTGTGCCTAAGCTGTCATCTAACTCTAGGGACAAGTCTTTTTTCTCTTTCATTCTTGCAACGTACTTATGAAAGGAATGCTAGAGGAAACAACCTCCATGCCTTCACCTTTTCTCGGATGGCAATTTATTCATTTTTGCCAATCGGGATTCAATCCTTTTCAATTACCAACGCAACAAGGTGGTCAAGACCTTTCCTTGAATTTCAGGGGATGGATCAAGAAACTGCCCAAGCTCAGGCTCATCGGTACTTCTCTCTTTAGACCACTCAAACAACTTTAGGAAAGTGAAAGTCATGGTGCGTGGAGGTGCAGCCGCAGGGGCTTGCAGAGTTGCAGCACAAGGAAGATTCTTGAAAGGACCAAGCTGTTGTGGGACAATGGTGATCACTCGAAACAAACACGTTTGGAAAATGGAACACATGCCAGAGCCCCGTCTCTTAAATAACATGTTGATTCTCCCAACTGGCCATATCCTGATCATCAACGGTGCCAAACGAGGTACTGCTGGATGGAACAATGCTGCTAGCTTGTCTCAGTTGAAAAGTCAAAAGAGCTTGGTTGAAAAATGAGCCACATGCATTGCTTTTGTTTTTCAAAGTCGGCACCAAATTGTAAGCTGTATTTGGCATTTGACAATCATGCACCAAATGAATAAAAACAGAAAAGTGAGTAAAATTTGCCAAATTGACAGATATGAAGATTGACAAATTGCAGAGGAATTAGGTGGAATAGTGCAAGCTTGAAGCCTATAAATTGAAGTCATTTCTTCATTCTAAATCATCCCAAAATTTGTTAAGTTTCTAAACTTTTGAGAGTGAGCAATTGGAGAGTGTGTGTAAGAGTACTGGGTGTATTTGGGTTTTGGAAAAGTGGGATTTCTTTACTCAAATTTATACTCAAATAATTGTTAATAATACAATTATTTTTCTCTTGCTCCCGTGGACGTAGGCATATTGCCGAACCACGTAAATTTGTGTCCTTTATTTTTCTGTGATTATTCGGTGTGCTTGATTCCGCATTCCACGCACAACAAGTGGTATTAGAGCCGACGGTTCGTACTTGAGGGATACGGTACTGTTCACATACGGTACTATTCACGAATACGGTGGAGACGGCCATTTGTACTTGGGAGACAGTCTATTGTAAGTAGTGTGTATTTTGCATGTGTAGAAAAGTTCTGTCAACAAAAGCGATAAGAGTATAAGGATTCTGGTTTTTAATTGAGACCGAGTTCCTGTCCAGTTTCCTAGGAACTTTCCTAGTGCTTTTATTCACGCGAAATTAACATCATAGAGATTGTTTTTCAAGTGGAAATAATTTGTTGTGAAAATGGTAGAATGTGAAACTTCCAGAATTGGGGATAGATCTACCGAGACTATTTCAGGAGATATTTCAGGTGGGAGGCGAGATTTGTCAAATCGCTATTCAGCACCTGTTATAAGAGGCCAGAAGATCGATGTTGAAAAGTTTGATGGGAAAATCAACCTCGGCATGTGGAGGCGCGAAGTTATGGATGCCCTTATTCAAATCGATCTCGATGTTGTTCTGAAAAATAAAAGACACTTGTATGATGAAGAAATTTGGGATCGTATGAACGAGCTTGTAGTCAGATCAGATCTTGTTTGACCAAGGAGGTGAAATACTAGGTGAAAGATGAGGAGTGTGCGGTGATTTTGTGGCGTACATTGGAAAAGAAGTACATGGTGAAAAGTCCTGAAAATCGCCTTCATGCAATGAGCCAAGTATATAGTTTTCGAATGAAGCATGGGGTGTCAATGCACGATCATGTCGCAAGATTTGAAAAGTTACTTGTTGATTTGAAGAATCTTGATGAAGATATTAATGATGAAGTCAAGGCTATGATTCTGCTATACTCACTATCAGAGGAATATAGCCATTTTGTGACTACTTTGATATATGGGAAAAATGTGATCGTCTTCAAAGATGTTTGTACAGCATTGACAAGCTTGGAGATTTGGAATAATGATAAAAATTCTGAACGAGCATCGTCTGAAGTTTTGGTGAGTAGAGATTGGGCGATGGAGAAACAAAAAAGCGTGGTGGAAAGAATTCTTGATCCAAATCGAGAAGCAGAAATACAACTCGAGATGAGTGTGCCTTTTGTCATAAAAAGGGTCATTGGAGGAAAGATTGTCCAAAGGCTCAAAAGAGAGATGTGAAGAAACCAGCAGCAGTAAATATGGCACGAAAAGATGAAGACTATGATTATTCACTAAGTATTACTCCTGCAGTATACGTGGCTAGTTCGAACGAGTGGATACTTGATACTGGAGCAACCTATCATTTGTGTCCTATTAAGGAATAGTTTACGGATTTTCGTAATCTAGAATCTAGTGCAGTTGTGATGGGGAATGATCAACCTTGTCGCACAGTGGGGATAGGAACAATTCGGCCCAAAATGTTTAATGGAATGGTCAGAGAACTCAAAAAGGTTAGATTTGTTCCAACTTTAAAGAAAAAACTAATTTCTGTGGGTGCTTTGAAAGCTCAAAGCTACAAGGCACCATTAAAAATGGTATAATGAAGTTTACACATGGGGCTATAGTGATTCTGCAAGGGGTTCGGCGTCACAATCTGTACTATTTGAAGGGAGGTACAAGTGATGAACCAAATGTTGTTGAGGCGCACGGTGACACCACCCAGGAATGACATGTACGACTGGGACATGCTGGAGAGAAGTCTTTGCAAAATCTGATGAGGCATGGACTTTTAAAAGGTGCAAAAACCTGTAAATTAAATTTCTGTGAGCATTGTGTCGTAGACAAGAAAACAAGGGTCAAGTTTGGCACAGCTAATCACGATACTCGTGAGATCCTTGAATATGTTCATAGTAATGTATGGGGACCAACTAAGACTGCATCAATTGGTGGAAGCCATTATTTTGTTACATTTGTTGACGATTTCTCTAGACGTGTGTGGGTGTACACCATGCGAGCAAAGGATGAGGTTTTACAGATTTTTGTGAAATGGAAGAAATTAGTAAAGACTCAAACTGGCAGAAAGATCAAAGTATTACGATTTGATAATGAGGGTGAATATACTTTTGATTCATTCTTACAAGTATGCCAGAACGAGAGTATTAAAAGACATTTCACGATAAGACATACTCCGTAACAGAACGGTGTGGCTGAGTGTATGAATCATACTTTACTGGAGAAGGTACGGTGTATATTATCTAATGCTGGTTTAGATAAAAAATTTTGGGCTGAAGCTGTGAGCTACGCAAGTCACTTGGTAAACCGGTTGCCTTCTGCTGCAATTGAAGGTAAAACTCCTATGGAAATGTGATCTGGAAAGCATGCACAAGACTATGATTCATTTTGTGTATTCAGGTGTCCAGCTTATTATCATATCAAAGATAATAAACTGGATCCTCGTGCTAGAAAAGCTATCTTTATGGGATTCAAAGGTGGAGTAAAAGGCTTCAAACTTTGGGATATCGAAGACAAAAAGTTTGTGTAGTAGAGATGTCACATTTGATGAAGTTTCAATGATGAAAACTTCAAGTTCTCAGCAGGTGGAGAACAAGATCAAAGAGATATTGCAGCGGGTGAAGTTTGATGTAACTCCATATGTACCAGTTAGTTCTACATCGAAGAATGGTTCAATTATGGAGGTGACACCTAGAGTTGAAGAAGATGTTGTTTCTTCTGATGTCCCACAAAACTAAGAAACAATTGATGATGTAGATAATGATGATTTTATAGCAACAAGGAGACCAAAAAGAGAAATAAAGAAACCCGGATGACTTACTAAAGATATGGTGGTAGTCTATGCACTTTCAATTATCGATGATGACATCCCCAACACTTTCGGTGAAACATTACGCAGCAGTAAAAGTAATTAGTGGAAGTTAGCCATGGAAGAAGAGATGAAATCTCTCCATCAAACTCAGACTTGGGACCAAATGGGAAAAGGGATATTGGCAATAAATGAGCTTACACCAAAAAGCAAGGATCTCCGAATCAAACAACTCCTCGATACAAGGCAAGGCTCGTGGCAAAAGGTTTTGCTCAAAAGGAAGGTATTAATTACAATGAAGTTTTCTCTCCAGTTGTAAAACATACTTCCATTCGTATCCTACTTGCCTTAGTTGTAGAATATGAGTTAGAGTTGGCTCAATTGGATATTAAGACGGCGTTCTTACATGGAGATTTGGAGGAGGAAATCTATACGATTCAGCCTTGTGGTTTCAGAGTTGCTGGAAAGGAGAATCATGTGTGTATGTTGATTAAATCTTTGTACGGACTGAAGCAGTCGCCAAGGCATTGGTACAAAAGATTTGATCAATTTATACAAGAGCAGAAATTCACTAAAAGTGAACACGATCATTGTGTTTACTTTAGAAAATTACCAGATGGAGCTTTCATCTATTTGTTACTCTATGTCGATGATATGCTTATAGCTTCGAAGAATAGAGATGAGATCGAAAGATTAAAGAAGCAGCTAGCTTCTGAGTTCGAGATGAAAGACTTGGATGATGCACAAAGAATACTTGGGATGGAGATTCGTAGAGATAAGAAGAATGGGAGCGTATGGTTGACTCAAAAGTCTTATTTGAAGAAAGTGCTAGAAAGATTCGGTATGGATGACAAAACTAAACCGGTATGTACACCTCTAGCTCCTCATTTCAAATTAAGCTCTTTTTCATGTCCTAGATCTCAAGAGGAGCACGATTACATGGTTCGTATTCCATATGCTAGTATTGTGGGTAGTCTTATGTATGCTATGGTATGTACAAGGCCCGATATATCTCAAGCAGTGAGCATGGTTAGTAGATACATGTACAATCCGGGTAAAAATCAATGGCTTGCAGTAAAGTGGATTCTCCGATATTTGTATGGGACAGTTGATGTTGGGTTATTGTTCAAGAAGGATTGTGGTCAACAATGTGTTGGTTATTGTGATTCTGATTTCGCTGGAGACCTTGACAAGTGAAGATCAACAACAGTCTATGTATTCACATTGGGTGGAGGTCCGGTTAGCTGGAGGTCGATTCTACAATCGATAATTGCTCTGTCCACTACGGAAGCAGAGTATATGACAGCAACCGAAGCTGTAAAGGAAGCTATCTGGTTGAAAGGCTTGTTAGGTGACTTGGGAGTAATCTAGAAGAACATTACGGTCTTTTGTGATAACCAAAGTGCGATATTTCTCGCGAAGATTCAAACATATCACTCTCGGACGAAGCACATGGATGTGAAATATCATTATGTAAGGGAAATTATCGAGGGTGGTGATGTGTTGTTGAAGAAGATCGATATCAAAGATAATCCATTAGATATGTTGACGAAGATAGTTTTTGGAGTTAAGTTTCAACATTCTTGAAACTAATTCAAATCCTTCGATTGTGTTAAGTTATGTCCTTCGGGAATTTTGAACTACAGTTGGCTTGATCCAAAATTTTGGGTACGTAGGCAGTCATAGAGATGCAGCCACTTTGAGGATGATGATTGGTTGGTAGTCGGCTTAGATTTGGACAAATCTTCGCCGAGGTGGAGAATTGTTGAAAAGTCAAAAGAGCTTGGTTGAAAAATGAGCCACATGCATTGCTTTTGTTTTTCAAAGTCGGCACTAAATTGCAAGCTATGTTTGGCATTTGACAATCATGCACCAAATGAAGAAAAATGGAAAAGTGAGCAAAATTTGTCAAATTGACAGATATGAAGATTGACAAATTACAGAGGGATTAGGTGGAATAGTGCAAGCTTGAAGCCTATAAATTGAAGCCATTTCTTCATTCTAGATCATCCCAAAATTTGTTAAGCTTATAAGTTTCTAAGCTTTTAAGAGTGAGCAATTGGAGAGTGTGTGTAAGAGTACTGAGTGTATTTGGGTTCTGAGAAAGTAAGGTTTCTTTACTCAAATTTGTACTCAAATAATTGTTAATAATACAATTATTTTTCTCTTGCTCCCGTGGACGTAGGCATATTGCCAAACCACGTAAATTTTGTGTCCTTTATTTTTCTGTGATTATACAGTGCGCTTGATTCTGCATTCCGCGCACAACAGTCTCTCCGAACAAACCTCTACAAGCCAAAGAAAACATTAGGCAAGGTCTTTAGTTCTAGCCTCCACAAAAATAGCTAGATTGTATCACTCATCTGCTATACTTTTACCTGACGGTAGAGTTTTAGTTGCTGGTGGTAATCCTAACTATAGGTACACTTTCAGCAACGTGGCCTACCCAATTGAACTAAGGCTACAAGCACTTGTCCTCCATTATATGGATAGGCGACACCATAACCTAAGGCCACTTAACGTGTCAATAAACTATTACAGCAGCTTGAATAGTGGTGTTGAGTACAGAGGAGAGTTTGGTGTTGAGTTTTGGCTAGAAATGAGGTCAAGCAATTATGTTGAGTTCACTGCATATGAACCTCCATTTACAGCGCACTCTGCTTCGATGAATCAAAGGATGTTAAGGCCGAGGTATGAGGGCTCAAAGTGGATGAGTGAGTGCGGTTTTGGAGGCCCTTTCTTCTTCTAATGTTGCACTTTCTGGTTATTACATGCTAACTGTTGTCAATTGGGTTATTCCCGGCGTATCTCAGTAGGTTAGGTTCTTGCAAGCCCGAGTCTTAGTCCCTTTTAAGTATAGTTTTCATTTCCTCATATAGATATTGATAATAAAGAATATTTTGTATTTTAATTATACATTATAATGTAGATGACTAAGCAATTAATCGATTTTTATTGTACTATCTTTATATATGGTCGCGTTAAATTAACGAACGCAGCACTTGTGATCACTTTGCATCATCAAGACAGAATTTAGCAATTAAAATTATGAGAAGTTCCAGCATGGAAGGAATCTTTATTTTTAATTAACTACTTGTTTGGTGTAATGGTTTGACCTATTTAATGATCATAAATATTTATTTTAATTTTATAAAGTTTTTTATTTTTTATTTTTTAAAGTAAAGTTTTTAAAAATTAAATATGTATTTTGTCTCTATTAACAAAAAAAAAACTTAAATTTTAGGTTTTTGACAATTTCATTCATTTATTTCATAACATAACTTTTAAAAATACATTTAAATTCTGTGTTAAGTTGATATTTTTGCTAGCCTTTTAGGAATATACATTGGGTAGTTATTAGATAAGAATATAAAATTGATTAAATCTTATATATTGTTATACATACACATATGGTAAAAGATTATGAAGAGTTGAGTATAAATCAACTCAGCCCTGATTTTAAATATTTTAAAATTTTATTTTATTAATATTTTAACAATTTCTAATAAAAACTTTATTACAACTAAATAATTAAATTTTTTTAAATAAAAACTCTATTAATATAAAAAGTACTTAAATAAATTTTATTTAAAAATATATACTAAACGGAGGGACCTGTACAATGATTGGTTTAGATAGGGCGGCCAGCTTACAACGGGCACCTGTAGAGACTGCGATCCGTAAAAGCGTGGGACACACCATTTGTCCTTTTATACGGGAAATGAAGAGGGGTAACATAGCATGTCACAAGAGCGAGGCATCGTAAGGCCTACTGCGAGAGGGACGCCTCGCGGGCGTAAGTTTTCGTGTTAAGTAGTTGACATACGTCCACGTAATCATAAATAACACATCAGAGTCAGTGACGGGGACCCAATAGGCAATAGCTAGGGAGAAACTAGACCCGACAATTTTTGTTGCCCTTGTGGTACCACATTGACGGTTGCCATCACTCAATAATCGAATTAACAACGTCATCAGCGACCACTTAAAGCATTTATGGCTGTTTCCAGCTCAATTGAATTTTCCGAATAGATCTACGATATTCATCACCTCAAATAAGTTGCAAAGGTTATTCAATATACATAGTTGCAACTAAATATATGAAAAACTATTGGACTGCATTTGTTCCAAGGGGTTGTCGGCTAGGAATCCTCATAAGTAAATTACATAAAAGGTCAACATATAATATTTTTTTCCAAACGTTTTCGTTAATAATTCCCTTCATCAAACACTGGCGCCGCTGGACATGATCTTTGAATCCATTTCTACAAATAGTAAATAAATCATCAGTAAATTATTAAAATACCCATGCACTTATTATTGATAAAGCTCTAATGCATACTATGTAATAGAAATTAGATCAACATGCTTTCAATGGTATTATGACCTTGTTTGATATTGAGGTATTGTAGTTTTTATGTTGTAGCTGATATATAAAAAATCTGTAATTATGAAATAAAAGTTGACAATATGTAGTAAATATAATTTTTAAATAATAATTTTTATAAAATCGGTAAATATATAATAGATTTTTCATCATACAAGTACAAAATTAAATTAACAAAGTTTTTAAATTACAGCAATTAGTGTTTATTAAACACTTTAGTACTATAACTTAGGTTACACCTTTCGAACCTCAGTCCTAAACGGGCCTTATATAATATACAAGTTTATTAAAGTTTTATTTGATATTAAAGTATTGTACCTTTTAAGTTCCAGCTGTTTTGAAAAATGTATAATAAATATAGTATTTATATAATAATTAACTAATATGGTAAATTATTAGAAGTCTTTTCATTATATAAGTTCAAATCCTTTTAGTTTTCAAATTACAAAAGTAACTGTTACCAAACACTTGAGTGGCCAAATGAGATCTAAGACAAGCGCTGGCATTTTCTATACACTTACTTAGAAACTAGGTTTTGTATTCTATTTCGTTTGCCACATACCGTTACCTAACAATTCAGCTCCGTGGGTTACCTTTAATACGTCCAACTCGTTTCGGTACCTTTTTCATGCATTTTCATTTGAAACTAAACAAAAAATTTATTATTGTAATTATTATAAGACTATATATCCACTCGTGAAGATAACCTAAAAGCAAATCACCACTGCTTCCTACAAGCGTCGGCGTGTGTCTTTTTGTGTGTGTGTGTGTAAAGATATATTATGCTCTCTTTAATATATGTATGGTTGATATAAAAACTCTCTTTAATATATATATGTATGGTTGATATAACAAGCACAAATTAATGCCTCAGAAATGGCTTCAGTTTCCAAGTTCTCATATCAAAGACTGAGATATGATTATGGAGGGTTGTTGGGTCAAGAAGCTGAAGAAACGGCTTTCGGAACGAAAAGGAAGTCGTCGAGGTTTCGGAAGTTTACAGTTAGGAGGCGAACGAAGCTTCGGATTCCAGGCTTGAGAAGGTTCTTGAAAAAGAGAATAAGGTTCTTCTCTAAAGTTAGAGTTTCATGGAAAAGGGCTATCAAGAGATTGAAGAATGGTCAAGTTCATTTAAATGATCTTTTTGGTGGAAATTATCTTCTTATGCAAGTCAACGTCCCTACTTCTCTCAGTCTCAGCTGTGGACAAAGAGCTTTCGTGCCGTAGAGCTACTCTCCCAGAAAAATTGATTCTAATCAATCTTCATCCTAGCTAGTTAATTGAATTTACATCAATTTTACTCTACATGTGGTATGTATCTTTTTATATTACTATCTGTATATCAGTTTACAAACATATTCACGCACACACGCGCACACATTCATGAATCATTAAGAACCACAGCTTGAATGTTGTTGGGGAATTAACTAAATTTGTATAATTGTATTTATTGTATATGCCTTTCCTTTCCTTTTAAATGATGTTATATTTAATATATCTGTCTTTCAGGTTTTTTTTTTTAGCTTCTTTTCCCCTTAAACCAGTAAAACAAATGGAAGATAAGAGCCAGGCATAAATAGATATGAATTAAATTTGCATTTTTTTTTTTTTGAGAAGAAACTTTGCATTTATTGCTTTGCTGCGGCGTTAATTGAGGGATATATATTTCCATTTGTTTGCTAAGTTTTTCGGAATTTCATAGAATTTGCTACTGCATCTTCTAGAACATTCGCTCTCCTGGCGTAATCAATAATCAAATCCAAAGAAGGAATTTCCAAATAGACAATTCGTTGTCTGTTTGCTGCCTCGTCAAGTTTTTACTCCCGAAAATTGTATGTTGGTCGTTTGTTTAAAATTCTTAGTCATAAAAGTCACGTCGGCAATAGGTATGGAAAGAGGACATCCTGTCGTTTCTTGGTAGACGACATGTACCGTCCCGTTCGAATGGAAATCATAAGTAACCGGACTGGGTGTATCTTCAGAGCGCAGAAATAGCCTGCACAGCAGAGAATTAACATGTATTACATTTGATTGATTAATGCTTCTTAAGAGTTGAAGTGAATGAAAAAGGAGAAGTTTTTCTATAGTAACTAATTAAGACTCTTTCGTTCGGAAGATAGTATTTGACTCTAAAATTTTATCATATTTGTTGAATATTCACGATGTACTATTAGATGTGGCCTAGGATGATTATTACTCGTTTTGCACATCATAATAGACTGACAAATTCTATACTGTGAATTCAAAAATTATTCCTTTTAAAAAAAAAACTAGAGTAATTTTGCATTGCGCTATTGGAAGCAAAAGATTAGAGTTCGAACCCTACTCTATCGGCGCAGAAAAAATTGAGTTATCATGAGGTCAAATAATAAAAAATAAAACTCATTTAATCCAAAAGCATCATTTTTTTTTTTGGGTACAAGGGGAGCCTAGATCGCGGCTAGGCTAAACAAAACTAGCAAAAGCCGTCCCTAGTCCATCATTGAACAAAACAGAATGCACTCCCATGGGGGGAGAATGAAAAATATGGCACCCGAGTGGGAGATTGAGAGTCATTCCGGCAAGGAAGTCGGCAGCACAATTCGCCTCTCTATACACATGCTTCACTGATATTTGCCAATCTTTGTTTAGTAGATCTTTAATGCCCCATAACAAAGATGAAATACCACTACGGTTTGCTTCGGAGGAATTCAGGAGTTGCGTGACCCCCAAATTATACAACTCAATTTGCAGTAAGCGAAAACCATGCTCCCAAGCAATTTTCAAACCTTGGTACAGCCCCCACAACTCAGCTTCCATAATGGAACAACTACCCAAATTCATGCTGAAACCACAAACCCATTCCCCACAATAGTTCCTTACTAAGCCGCCAGCGCTTGCCAACCCCGAACTCTTCAACGCTCCATCAGTGTTGAGCTTGAGAAATGGCCATCTTGGTGGTTGCCAGTAAATCCATCTTTCTGTTTTTGGGGTTCTTTGAATGATGCAGTGTGTGATATACATTTATTTACGTATATTACATGACTTGAAAAAGAAACTATAAATCACGCGCACTTTCCTTATCAAAGTTCCAAACATGGTGGAGCTTATTAATCATCATTGCACATCAATGATCAAATACATACTTGGAGACATACAATTCACCTCATAACATCTATTTTATATAAAAAGCTTACGTAAATTAATTCGTTTGATTAGTTGCAGCTCACAGAACAGTTGTATATAAACAGAGTCTGTAACAAATTACATCAATTAATAAAAAGAAAAGTTCCAGAGAGTTCATCTATTTTCTCTGAGATTCTCAGTAACCAAACAGTCATTTTAGCTCAATTTGCAGTTATTTTAAAGTTCCAAACATGGTGGAGCTTATTAATCACCATTGCACATCAATGATCAAATACAATTCACCTCATAACATCTATTTTACATAAAAAGCTTACATAAATTAATTGTTCAAACGTCCGTAAAAAAACTATAGTGATGGATATCCTTAATGACAAACCGGACAGCAGCCACTGTAGTTGCTACGGTGACCAATGAAAAAAGAAGGATGTTGAACCAATGCCATGCTTTCTTCTTTACCCTGGCGGTATTTGCCTTAACCTACGACAGAGAAAAAGAAAACAGGCCATGATATATTATTTGTCATGTATTGTTTCATTAGTCATTAGTACTGAATGTAGCATGTCATCTATTGCATGCTTACCTTGATGAAAACCATGCTTGGAAATACAAAGGTAATAGGGATAAGTGCAAATGATCCTATCAAGTTCACAAAATCCCCAATGAAAGGAAAAGCTGCTGCTACAAATATATTAAAGGCGAAAAGAAACCCTCTTAGGAAAAATCTTCTTTTGATGTTTTCTCTAGAAAACATGCTCTCTTCCAGCTTGAGGAACTTTGTATCAAGTGTCTCGTGAATTGGCGAAATAAACACCTATATTTGATTCGTTGTTAAAAAATTTGATCCGACAATCAAGATGTTAATTAACTCAAGGCTTGCATTTATTATATGTTATTAATTAATGAATTAAGTAATTAAAACAAGGTGTGAAGAGAGAGAGAGAGAGAGAGAGAAATCTTACATGCTGGCAGACCATAGATTGTAGGAACACTGAAGAATTAATAAAGACCTTGACCCATTTTACGCAACTCATTTGTTCAGGGAGGTACACGGATGCAGTGGAGCCATAAGCCCAATATCCAACGATAGGGATGCCATAATAAAATAAGAGTCCCACAGTGAACTGCACGTACAAGGCTTTCCTCATGTTCTTGACAACTGGCTGGTGCAGAGTTGACTGCATGCATTTAATTCTTCGTTAGTCGATTGATTCATGTCATTTGGAATTTGAATTGAATTTGTTAATAAACAAGAATTAACGAGTCTAAATCATTAACTTGCATCTCTGGAAGCAAACAAGGAGCGTTGGCGACAACAGCGGCAGAGATGGCACCCAACGCATTGAACACCTTGTCGGTTTTGCTTCCTTTAAGCTCATAATTTCTGTGTTTATTAGACTTACCTTCAAACGGAAATAGAAAATGTTTTACAAATTTACAGCATAGTCTAGTTGGTCATCTACTGATAGATATGTATCGATCAAGTGATTTCAACCCCCCCCCCCCCCCAAAGAAAAAAAGAAAAGAAAGTACCTACCGTTGTTAACTAGGACGAACAGAAGGATGAATATGTAAGTAAATGTGACGAAGAAAGACACGACCAGCCACCATCTCATTGCTGACATCGTTGGAATAAAGAATGCAAATGTGAAGAAGGCCACTCCAGCTATTACAATGCAAATTTGTAGCCTCAGGGGAGAGTCACTGAATTCTGAACTGATTTCCTGTATACAGCCAAAATACATACCCCGATTATGCATGCATGAGGTAGCTGGCTTTCATGTATAATTTACTGTGTGAATTCTCCTTTAGGTATCGCGCAGTAATTAGTTTTGGATTTTCAAAATTAACCCAAACTGTGTTTGCCGTTAATTCTAAACTGTTGGATTTAATAAAGCAAAATATTCTCACTCAAATTCAAAAGTTAGTCCTCGAGTTTACGGAGCGTTCAGTATTGGTTTTTATTCTTCATTTTTTAATTTACCAAAAAATAATTGTTTGGTGGCAACAATTGCTGTTGCATTTTAAGATGAACATAACTGCTTTCTGAACTTATCAAAGAAAAGTTGGAAACAATGATTTCACGTTTCCAACGTATCACATCTTAACTCGTCCCCATGGCTAAGAGAGAGGGATAAAATCATAAATTACTCAAATTTATTTACAAACTCAAATTAAAGTAAAAAAATTTTGGGTCGTTAAAAATAGTTACTACTCCACACACCAATTACACATACTTCTCTCTATTTTTCTGTTCAGATTCTAATTTTTACTTAGAATTAAAACTAATAATTCTTATTCTATAAAAACAAATTCAAGGACTTCATTTGAAAAACAATATCAAATGTGCCCTTATATTCTTAGCTCAAAAACTCTTCTCAATCAATGTTGGATATTCTCTCCTTTTCATATGCAAGTAATTTTTTAAAATATAAAAATTGAGTAATTAGTTAAAATTATAGGGATTGAAGAAACATTTACCCATGATTTGCCATACCTTGAGTGATCGCGCTGCTAGGAGGATAAAACCTATGTTAGCCACAACAAGCGTCAAAGATTGCAAAACCCACGTGACATAATACATTTGTCTTCCTGGAAAAAACAGTGACAGTAAGAAATTAATGTTATCCCTTTCGGTCTGGTGATGTCGAGTACTATAAATTTGACAAACTTTAAATTAATTAATTAGTACCACAATGATATCCCATAAGATTTCGGTATCTGATGAACCTTTGGCCATTAATGAAGTGAAATGCCGACAAGAGCCATTGAGTATAGGCCGTGTAAAGCGCTATAAGAAACATGCACAATATCCCCCATCTCCAGCCTAACGGCACCAATATAAGATTTGAGTAACTTAGTATGTATCCGCTGTTGAAGGAGATCACCAGCATCAAACCCATTTGTTGCCATGAATCTGCAAAGGATCAAAAATCAAGGAACGCTCACTTAACCCTGCTGAAGAATTTCTTCCTTCTAAAACATCTTTAAATAAACCAATGATAATAAATTGTAGATAAAGATAATACAGACCTTGGCCAACGGTATGAGCTGAAGCGTCTCCAGAATCTTGGTTTTGACATTCATCTCTTTTGCCTGCAGCTTCAATGCTCAAAGCAGCTACGTTATTTGTTTCTTCCATGGTTTGTTTACAAAATTAAAACTTCAAAAGCGAGCAGCCGGGATTGGGATTTGGAAGGCCTATTAACAAATATGGACAAGGTTAGTTAATATTCCCAACTCTAGAGGAGTAGCTAAAGAATATGTATCTACTCTAGAGGAGCAGCTAAATAATATATATCTCGGTATATAAACGTGTATAGCAATAGAATATTTGTCTTTTATTTTATTACTAGTGTAGCAGTTGGCAGCTTGCACCGACTGCTGAGTAATAATTTATTCCCCTTAATAAGTGAGAAAGTTTTCATACTGCTACTGACTGCTATCAGCTGAAGAAGGCATAATTTTGTCCTCAATTTTTTTTTACATATATAGTATATTTAATACTAAAATTAATTTCTCTTCATAGGTTTTGTTCGCCTTCAATGATTAGATATTTTAGTCATGGACTGTAAATAAGCAGAATAGAAATTTATTATAATCTCCTACTGATCATTGATGAAACCTCTGCAAGCAGTCGTCAGTTCATTTGGAAAAATTATATTGGACATTAAAGGTTCTCAAAACCTTAGATGCTAGATAGAAAATACTTCAAGATTAAAGGATTGATAGAACATGTAGGTGCCATATTCCAAAAGGTACCAAACCATATTACGTGTCCATCCTGTCAAATAAAAAAGTTTTTTTAGAGAAATAACACTTAAGCTATTTCGGGGTTAACACCAATCTATTCCGGGTGAGTAACACTTAAAGGAAAAATTCTTCCGGAGCTTATAAAAATGGCAAGAGAGGGGAATTAGTTCCGCAATCCATTAGTCTAAAGAAATCACACCCAAAGATCATACGAGTAAGGAAACACACAGGGTCGGAATAATTCCTTAGATCATATTCACATCCATATGTACATAAATAATGGGTGACATATGTCCTTAGATTGAGAGTTCAAAGTAAAACCTTAAATTCACATCACCCATCACCTATAAATAGAGACTCATCTCTAAGAGAAAGGGGGTCTTTGGCCTTTAAAATCATTGTTCATAATTAGAGAAAAAACTCATTTTCTTCATTTTTTCCTTATTTAATCTTGATCAAACACTAACTTGGACGTTGGAGTACATTTTTCAGGTACTCACCCCTCCGGAATCGAGGCCAATGATCGTGATAAAGTTCTCCACAAATTACAAATATATGTGAAGGTAAAAATTTACAGCACCCTTTAGAACAATATCTGATTCCTCTGATTGAACTAGAAGAAACTTGAAATTTTATTGAATCCTTGTTGATTTGACTTGAATGTGTTCCCACAAGAAGCACTCTGACACTACCAACAAGCGCGTAGATCAACTGGCATGAAGTTGTTCTAACTTAATCACGGTCCTCAATTTGACGCTTGGAAATGTAGCTGTGTTAAATACTTGTTGGGAGAGTTTTGCCGTCCCAGTGGTCCTACCCAGTTCGAATCTGAATTAATCAGGGCCCAATGCGATCTTCGGATACCAGATGGTTTAATACACTAAAAAAAAAAAGAAGCACTCTGACATTAAATGAGTGTTTGATTTTCGAAGATTTAATCAAGAATAAAATTTCGCTTAACTCAATTTTTGGGACTTTGGTCATGATCTTTTGGCTCCTATTTATAGAGAAGAGATGAGTGAATGGCTGAAAAAAATATTTCAAATCTGAATCCTCGCCGTCCGTCCTCTTATTTTTTTATCCATTAGATCTAATAATTTTTTTTATCTGTATTCGAATCCTCAGCACGTGGTTTCATTAGTAACCAAGCGTTGCAACTCATAAAATTTTCTAGATTATGTATTGTTCATTTTCTCTAGGTTTATCATGTGAGTCATCTGGTGAATATTAACCATTAAAATGGGGTCAATTATTAATAATATCTAGCGTTGATCTCAAATTTAGAATTAAAGCAGATTACGATCATGTCGATTTAATTTTAATCCAAGACCACCATGTGATATATCTATTAATTCAACTAATTTTTAATAGACAGGTAGTACTGTGTAAGTCACTATATTTTGTGGCACTTACAAACATATATGACTTTTGTTTTGCCTTGTTTTGTTTTGTTTTTTTTTTGTTTTTTTTGTCTAATCATTGTCCCTTCCCAGCATAATTTTGAACTCACCAGAAAATCCTCATATTGAATCAAAGAACCGCACGATAGCATCGATTTAAAATTTCTTAATTAATGTCACTTTTATTAAC
The DNA here is from genome assembly GCA_029633175.1 of Citrus glauca. Lineage (NCBI taxonomy): Eukaryota > Viridiplantae > Streptophyta > Magnoliopsida > Sapindales > Rutaceae > Citrus > Citrus glauca. The sequence continues at coordinate 2,932,939 of JAQOOD010000003.1, read as the reverse complement.
GCATTTTGAAAAGAGAACAAAACAATAGATACTATAATCTCTGTCAATTCATCACCAAATCTCGAGCTAATTTTGCATCATTATTCCTACTTTAAATTTTCAATCAGTTGTATAAACTTAACCTTAGTGCACATCAATCATATATATTTCATAATTTGTGGTACATATAACTTAACTTACAATGTTGACATATATATATATTCATATTTTCATTAAGCATCAGCGAAAAAACTATAGTCTTGAATATGCTTAACAACAATCCTGACAGCAGCAACTGTAGTTGCTATTGTAACCAAAGTAAAAAACAGAATGTTGAACCAATGCCATGCCTTCTTCTGTATTGTAGATGCCTTTGCCTTAGCCTGCAACAAACAAAAAATATATGTTTAGTTATTTGAATTTTTTTTCTTTGACTTGTTTAATTAGGAGCGCGTAGAGAGAGAGAGAGAGTAAGTATACTAGTTAATTACCTTAATGAAGACCATGCTCGGAAAGACGAAGGTTAGAGGAATGAGCGAAAATGATCCTATCACGTTGATGAAATCCCCTAGGAAAGGAAAAGCTGCAGCTACAAATATATTTGCTGTGAAAATAACCCCTCGTACGAAAAATCTTCGTTTGATGTTTTCTCGAGAAAACATGCTCTCTTCCAGCATTAGGAGCTTTGTGTCAAGGGTCTCGTAAACTGGTGAAATAAACACCTACATGTATATTTATATATTCGTTATTAGTGTTTACATATATATATGTTGATCCGATAGAGCATTAAGTTATATATGAAAGACATGGTCAATCTTACATGTTGGGAGACTAGAGACTGCAGGAACACTGCGGCATTAACGAAGACCTTGATCCATTTAGCGCCACCAATCTGTTCGGGGAGGTACACGGATACACTGGAGCCGTAAGCCCAGTATCCTATGATAGTGACGCCATAATAGAACAAGAGCCCCACTGTGTACTGTGAATACAAGGCTTTCCTCATGTTCATGACCGCAGGCTGCCGCAGAGTCGACTGTGTTTAATTAAATTTGGTCGGTCAGTTAATTAGATTTTGTATACAAATCGATTGTTAATAAACATCGCTGATTCTTAGTTAATTAACCTGCATCTCCGGAATCATGCCAGCGGCGTTGGCAACGATGATCGCTGACATGGCACCGATAGCGTTGTATATCTTGTCGGTTTTGCTTCCTTCAATCTCGTAATCTCTACTTTTATTGGATGTGCCTTCAAAACCCAATTTTTTACAATTTATTAGTTCCAGTGATGCGTTTTTTCAGTGAATATTTACTTAATTTCAAAGTTTCAATTCCAAAATGGAAAAAGATTCCTCTTTCTTCTTAGCAAGATTCCAATAAGTCATTGCTGATTAACAAATGCGAGGGTCCAGTAATAAATGCTTAATTTGATACTATTGGTATAAAATTTATGAAAACTTAAAAAGAAATCATGCACAATCAATTAAAGATTAAATTTCAGACCAAACAACAACCAACCGTCAAAGTCGCTTTCTTTTCTTTAACCACTCCTTCAAAATTGGACAATCTTCAATCTCAGTAGATAGATGCTGTCATGCTGTCATTTTATTGCACATAAATGCTATGTCTATTTTTTTTGCCTTAATTAATTTTGAATTACTGTTTACGAAATAATACTTTTTAAAATATTCTTATTTTTGTTTAAAAAATTAAAAGAAATAGGGATACTTTTGGGGGAAAAAAAAGTTTGTCTTCTTAACAACAGTGGAGAATAAATTGAGATTTATAATTATTTAAGGGTATTCTAAAAATTATCATTTCACTAGATCCTTTTTATAAATAAAAAAAAATTATTAAGCCTCACTCTCACTCAGAAATTTATGTAATTAAGAAAAAAGAAATTTTCTCATTTTAAAATTCTATGAAGTATGATTCATGCATAAATTGAACTTGGATTAATAATAATAATAATAATAAATACCTACCGTCTCTAACAAGGATCACAAGAAGGATGAGTACGTAAGTAAATGTGATGATGCAAGACACGGCCAGCCACCTTCGAATAGCTGACATCGTTGGAACAAGATTGGCAAAAATGAAGAAGGCCAGTCCGGAGATTAAAATATAAATTTGTAGCCTCACGGGAGAGTCACTGAATACCATGTTGATTTCCTGTGCGCAAGCAAATCAGTATCCCTTATCTCTTGATCATTAATTTTATTCGTGCATAAGGCAGCTGGCTTTCAGTTTCAGATATAATTGGTCATACGTACCTTCAGTGATCTCGCCGCAAGTAGGATAAAGCCTATGTTGGCCACCAAAAGGGTCAAATATTGTATAACCCAAGTGTAATAATACATTTCTCTTCCTGGAGAAAAGATTAAGAAATTAACTTTAGTAGACGAACACGGAAGTAAGAATTAGTTAAATTTTCAATTATGTACCACCACGGTGTTGTAAGATCTTCAAAAAAAATTTATGAAAGTTCAAATCCTGATTCCTAAGTTTTGAAAAACAAAAATTAGTTAATTACCGTAGAGATAGCCCATAAGGTCTCGGTATCTGATGAATCTTTTGCCATCAATGAAGTGAAATGCGGACAAGAGCCATTGAGAATAGAGGGAGTAAAAAGCCAAAAAGAACATGCAGAAGATCCCCCATTTCCAACCCAACGGCACAAGTATAAGATTTGAGAAACTTAGTATGTAACCGCAGTTGAAGACGATCACCAGCATGAATCCCATTTGTTGCCATGAATCTGCAAAAGAATATAATTCAAGGAACACCAAATTAAGCTCCTCGATCACTGAAGAAATTAAGTAGTTTCCTGCTTCCAAAACATTTCCTAAAAAAATCTGTATATGATCAGAAACTGTAAAGAAAGGAACAATAATACAGACCGTGGCCAACGGTGTGTGCTGAAGGGGCGCCAGATTCTTGATTTTGAGATCCCTTTGTTTGGCCTTCTTCGATGCTTAAAGCAGCAGCTACGTTGTGTGTCCCTTCCATAATTGGTTTACAAATTTAGACCTCAAAAGTAAGCAGCCCGGGACTGGGAGGCCTTTTAACAAAAAATATGGACAGCATTTATTGATAATAATTGTTACAATGTACGTCACTTCGCTTCGCACAAACACCATACACGTGCCCCATATAATAATAATAATAATAATAACAATAGGGTAACAGGCTTTTAACATCACGATAACTTGCACGTACAGTCTGCAGAGTCAGTTTTGAAATAGCCCTTGAAGTCAGCAAGTATTTGATAATTCTCAACTTGTTACCACTTCGATAGCAATGATTAATAGTACCGGTTTTCTAATTTCTATTGAGCTAAACTAATAGAATTAGTTAAGAATTGGTAGTCGAGGTCTTCTTTAATATCTTCCAGGAAAATTATTGGACAATATATATGCTACCTTCTTATATCAGCGTGTTAAATCCAGTCAGCCACCAGCAGACGTGCGGAGATCGTGAGAATTAGATTTCTCCCTGCTGGTCCAGGCTGTGCTTTTATATAATTAGTAATTTACTCAAGTCATTGTCATTCAAAGCCGAACATGATGCATGTATGCACCTACAGTGCTGGATATGTCATTAACAAACTGAAAAATAATGAGATTTTTTTTTAATAGATAAGAGGATCAATTATTGAATTGTATGAAATAGTTGACCCAGCCCTAAAGATTGACCCTTCCACAATATTGTCAGTGCAATCTATAATTTTTATTTTGCATGTGAAACGCATTAGCATTACATAAAATATAGTAATTAATTTGGAAGTGCAAGCGTTCTTTCACTTGGCCAAAAGTTCATTGATGTATTATGTGTGAACTTGGAAGTTTGAAAGCGCATCATTGTTATAAATTAAAATATTATCACCTTTTTCATGCTTTGAGAGTGAGATTTCAATTAATGCATGTCTACCTTGACAGTCAGCTTAATTTTCAGCTCTCATCATTTGCAATAGTGATTATATAGAAATTGAGTAATGCTACATATAAATAATTTGTTAGGATTAAGTGATCTTTAAAGTATAATTATTTATTATTTGTAATAAATACATTTTTTTAATTAATAAATATTTGAGATATTTTTTAGAAATTTTAATTACATAAGTATTTTAAATAAAATATGTTTAATCATATTATATGTATTGATGTGATCAACATATGAATTTACAAAAGATATAAATATAACATATTTTATAATTAAGTAAATTGAGTTCACAGTTGATAAATAGAGTTTGCACTCTATTTTTATGTTTACATTGTAATGAGTTCATTAAATGATTTATCTTAATTATGTATGAATTTACTAATGTAGTTTGACTACATTAAACTAGATTACATATGAGATTTAATTAATCTTGAAATTACTATCACACTTATAAAATTTCATAGACATTGGTTTTATTCCAATCTAAATCTTAAGTTAAATATAGTTTCATGATTATGATTATTGTTCCATTTAAATTACTTATGGGTGCAACATTTATTTGTAGTCAAGATAAACAGGTTTCTTAGTGTGAGCAATTATGTGCAGTGAAATCATAAATAGAAAATACAGGATTTGTGCAACACCTCTCGTAATAGTTTTTGAAACTTAATTATAAATTTCTCTTGCCAAGTGTGTTAGCAGAATTAGTATGTTGAAAACTATCATTATAGAAAATTAATAAGCGGTAAGGAACAAAATGTAGTTAAATTAATTGGATAGTTAAAGCATCAATTTAATTTACAATGAGATACAAAAAGATTAATCAGTAAAGAAATTTATCATGTATCTATTTATTGGAGCAGGAGTGGTTCTTTGACTCTAGTGCTTATATGCTCATTTCCCACTCCCACCTCTTTCATTTAACCTTTCCCTTTAAATATAACATAATTATATTTATTTAAATAAAATAAAATAAAATTACATTTATTAAAAATAATAATTTACATTAGTTCTAAGTTAAAAGTACTTAAAAATAATATTATTACATTCACAGAGAATTAATAATATTTTAATTTTAATTTATAATATTTTAATTTTTATTCAATTTTAATAATATTACATTTATTTAATATTAATCGTTAATAATAATAATAATAAATAGTTTAATCAAATAAATATTAATTTTTTTACTATATTATCGCTAATAATGTTTCATTTTTGCTAATTTTATAAATAATTTTTAATTTACATAATAAAAATTAAAATTGATAAAAAAATTTATTATTTACATAATTAGGAATATTAATTATTATTATTATTAACTTATATGATTAAAATTAATTATGAAATAGATAGTTTATTTTAGAAATATATTTTTGATGATTTTGTAAGTAAAAACTACAGTTCTTTGAAAAGGGTAAAACTATAATTTGAAACAATTCACTCCCGCTCTAAGATAAAGTAAACACATAAATGAAATTATGATTCTCATTCAACACTTCCATTTCACTATAAGTAAACAACTTGCTACCACTCCCACTCCACACTCACAATCCTGAAATTTTCGCTCCTTAAGATTCATAGTTCAATCTAAAAAGTAAACGATACTTCAATATGGCATATGATGAATTATTAATCAAAAACACTATCCTCGATAGCATACAATTATAGAGGTTAGTTCTAATTTTTTGGTGAGGTAAATTTTGAATTAAATAATCGAGTTAGTCTAGTTACAGTCCTAATTATTATAGCCACTATTTATGTATCCAAATAATCCCAAAGTTAGCTCATGTAATTGACTGCACCAATATCGAACGAATAACCAAGGTAAATAGTTTTTTAGGTCAAAATTATAAATATATTATTTGGTGGAAAGCTCTATTTGATATGCTTGTATATAAGGGGCCTTGTGTTATTTTACAAGGTGGACCCATAACAAGCACACAAGGTGCTACTTTTGCCATTATTTTATCTTTTAATTTAAATAAAAATATTAGATTTAATAGAATTAAAAATAGATAAAATAAAGAGCCTAAGATTTGTACGGAAAATATATAAAAGGCTTAGTTTTTCATAAAAGAGCATATAAGACACAACAGAGAAAATTGAAGAAAAAAGAAAATTTTCTCTCTATCTTTGAAGAAAAAAGTTTTCTACTACTAATATTTTTGTAGTGGTAAAGACGCTCATATATTTAGTGCATATCTAACTTGAATCATAATCTGAAAAGATTGTTAGTAGTGAAGATAAATATTGGTGACTAGTTGGTGACTTGGGAGATATGAAAAAATAAAGATACGATTTCTAAATTATGATAATTTTTCATGTTATATGAAAATTACGGTCCACAATTTTCACTACAAACGATTTCTGACCAACATAATTTACATCTTAAATTATGATTGTTTGGGATACAAGCAGTGTATTAGTATAAGTATAACATTATTGGTGAAGGCATTGAGTCTCAACTCATTTTGTTGATAGTAACACAGTCATCTCATATATGATTCACTTAGTGTGGTTTGAAGCCATTATCGTTGTGAATTGCAGGTTTATCATGATATTTAACTCTTCGTAACCCACCATTGAGTCTCAACTCTATTGTCGCAAAAAACAAAAAGGGAATAAATATAGTAACACTTGAAATATGTAACAATAAGAAAAGCTTGGAATACGCAATAAAAGATCTAGTTTGATATGTTGAAGGAATCGATGCACTGGAATCTGGACCATGTTGTTCTGAGTTGGTTGGCGCAGAGTTTGACTCCATAATTGTAGGAGATTTATATGTGTGATGCATGTGATTTTACATAACTAAAATTTTATAAGTGTCGCCCAATTAGGTGAGTGAGCACTTCTCTTTTACACGAATAATTATACAATCAAAAAATTCTTTTTCAAGGGATGATTAATGCGCACATGAATCATGAAACCGCTCTGTCTTTTTTAAGCTGCAGCTGAATGGTGGTTGTGTTTCAAGACAAAAACAAGGCTGTCTGGCTCGCTATGGCTACCGGCTACCAGTCATTCAGAGGAATGGTAGCTGCGTTTAAGAAAGAGAGAAGGATGTCTCCAGCTGGGCACTTCTCATTGCATGCCATGATGTACAAAATAGGAGGAGCTTCTTCAACGCACTACCTTCTTCCCACTTATTCAATTTCAATCATTTAGCGGGGAGTGAACTAGAAATGCAAGCTTCTCGTTATTTGAAATTGTATAAATAAATACAATTAATTTGTGTGGTATGCGTATAATTATTTCCTAAATTTTAAATACCATTTAGTCAATTGGAACATAAAATGCATTGGAACAAAAATACTACTTTTTTTCTCTGACTTTAAAAAAAATATATTTGAGGCACACGCATCAATCTTAGAGAGAGCAAGAGAGTGAGTCAATCGCTATTTTATGCTACTGGCTGAAGCAAGCGTCTATTTATATTTTTATGAGAAAAAAATTATATATTTCAGGCATATTAATTTATTGGAGCAGTGGGTTTTGACGTGGGACTCCCTCATAATCTGCAAGTCTTATCATAAGACTCACCCGCAGTGACATAGCCAAGAAATAAAATCCCACCGAGGCAAAATTTTTTATCGATCTAAAATTAAAAAAAAAATTATGAAATATCAAAAGATTTACTAAAATATTTATGTATCAATATCTGATCCATTTTCAATTGTCCACGTTGTGATTTCATTTTTTTCACTAAATTTTTTTTTTTTTTTGGTGGGGCTTGGTCATACTCATATCCCGACCCGATAGATTCTTCCCATCCATATTCCCTAGTCGTAAAGTTGTAACGGCCCCGCCAAAAAAAAAGAAAAGCTAAATCATTTTAATTATGCAGTCCTTCATGGACACTTTCAAGTCTCATAATTTTGTGAGTCAATCGTCATAGGAGGAAGTCGAATTGAGGAGACGAGTTTGAATGTTGTATACAACTCAGCCCATTTACACTTGATTTTGGGCTAAAACTCATTCAGCCTTTTTTTTTGGGCTGAACTATTGGCACCCGTCTAATTGTTTTTTTAAACTCCAATCTTAACAGAACCCCGTTAAATAATTAAAATAATTAATTATTTTTATTTACGCCCCTTATTCCTTTGCCTCCGTTTTCATCCTTTTCTCTAACAGAACTCCTCATTTTGTTTGCTCCATTGCGGGTGATAAGGCACTTTCTTCTTAACGAATTCTATTTTTGTTAAGAGAAAAAGATTAAAATTTAAAAACAAAACCTGCATTCTGGTATATATGTTGCTTATTTTCAGTTTATTAATAAATTTCCTACGGCTTAAATCCATGGCTTTTTTTCTTGAAAAAAAAAAGCAACTATGAATAGTAATTTTCATTTTTTTTTATCTCTTACTATAATCACATAAAGTGGGGAGGTACTAAGAAAATTACAAATTAATTTCATAAGCAGAACAATTTCATCATATACGTTATTTTTACGAATAAGGAACTAAATATTGGAGTGAAAACCTCATTGTGAAGTTGCTGATTTCCGTATTATTATTATTATTATTTTCTGTGTTATACGTTTTGAGCTCTTGCAAAATGGTAGGCAGTTGTAAAGAGATTACTGCTGTACTTTTATGTAATTTCTGCTTTGATTAAAATGGTAAATTTGAAGAAGTGGTTTTACGAGGAGTTTTGAAGTGTGGCAATAACTCTTTCATTTATTTATTTATATTTTGATAATATAATTAATCGTATCATTGCATAAAATATTTATCGTGATTTGACATAATTATTAATTAAATTAATACGAATTTAATATATTTAATAATCGTACTAAATTTAACTATCAATAAATTACGCTTTATCGGTTCTAGTATAAATAATATTCGCACAAAATTGAACATATATTATGAATATTAAACCTAATTGAAGCATAAAAAATGACACGAAAATTCGTCTGACTGAGGCTTGGTTGATATGTATACATTTTGCCCCAATTTTCTTTTTCCGTCCAGCATTTTCCATTAAAGCAAAGTCTTCTCTGAATAAAACAAAATACAATAAAGCAAATCCAAAACCAAAATAATAATAATAATAATAAATTTGACTCGACCTTAACCTTAATCCTACTCACTCCCACCTCAGCTGGTCTGCAATCCGATCCGTTTGGAATAGTCTAGATTTATACTTTCCACGAATTAAATAAACAATTCAAAATGTAAAATGTCTTAAACCATCTGTGATTCATTGATGGAATCCCGTTCCGGAAGCCGGAACCGATTAAAAATCTGCTGCTTGAAAGTTGAAACAATATCTGGAAGACCGGAACTTTCCAAATTCTCTTCAACTTCATTTTATTAATTAATTAAATTTTAGCCTAGCCTGCTAGATTGAATAAAGATAAATAAAAAATGGTTTTTCCAATAAATATTTAAATTAATAAGTAAAAGAAAAAAATCTTGGACATTTTTAAATTACTAATCTTTTCTCATTCATTACTTGTTATTATGTTATTTACATATTTCCAACTAATTATGATATATATATATATCATAAATTATTACATCCGTCATTTTTCTCAATCTGAATCTTTTATTAACCAATAAAGTTTAATAAAGTTAATATTCAATATAATTTAATAGTTTAGTAACGTATTTACAATAATTCTATCAAACTATTTAATTTTGTATGAAAAATAAATAAATAAAAGTCCTCGTGTGAGGAGACATATAGTCATTCTTGTAATAAAGACATCCTTAGCGACAAAGTCAATAAAATACAATAAAACACAAAATTTTAATATATTAAAGTCCGTATTTTTTATTTTATTTTTTATTAGTATCCTCACTTTGTTAAAGTGACAATACAATTACCAGAAGATGATTACACACACATATATAATTATTTATTTTCTAATGAAGGGATGCTCACCTTATTATAGTAATAGTGTCACTTATATAAAAAATAGAGATAAAAAATTATTTTTAAATTATAAAAATTTATATTTTTACACTTTAATAACGGATGTTGTTGAGGTTACCTTTGTTGAAAAAAGGAAACCATATATAGACATATATAAGCACGTATAAGACCATAACGTAAAAACTTCCCAAATAAAAAACACCGTGAGTAGGTGCCTGGTAAAATACAGATATATATACATATACATACACACATACACACATTCATATGACTCGTCTACTCCACCGCGTTAACTTTGATCGATAAGCATTCTTTTCCTTCTCTTTTTCTCATTTCGATACACTTAAAACGGTTCCACCATTTGTCAAACCAAAGGAGGCTTAATTCGTTTGTTTCGATCTTTAAAAGCTCCACTGGTGCATTGCATTGTTAATTCTGCTGTTAGCGTAGATTAAAGTTTAAAGACAGATAAAGAGTCATAGTGATGACGGTTACTGCCAAGGCTACCATCATCAAAGATGGCTGCCTCATGGTCAGAGGCAACGTGGTGTTGACCGGAGTTCCTCAAAACGTCGTCGTTTCTCCTTCAAGTTTCATTGGTGCAACCTCAGCGGCACCTCCAAGCTCGCGCCATGTTTTTACGCTTGGAGTACTTCCTGAGTAAGTTCAAAAGTTTCTTCTTATTTTCCTTCGCTTATCAATTTCTTTATTCAGTTTCTGTGTGTGGGCATGCATGTTTATGATTAATCTTTGCTTTGCATGTGGAATGGATCGTGGCCACTGCAGTGGATACAGGTTCTTGTGTCTCTTCAGGTTCAAAATCTGGTGGATGATACCGAGGGTTGGAAAATCTGCAAGTGAAGTTCCAATGGAGACCCAAATGATTCTCTTGGAAGCAAGAGAAGACTCTCCCTTGGACGCTGATGCTGCTTCAGATAACACTTTCTACATTCTTTTGTTGCCAGTCTTGGATGGACAATTCAGGGCAACTTTGCAAGGGACTCCCACTAACGACCTCCAGTTCTGCGTCGAGAGTGGTTAGTTAGTTGGCTATTCTATTAGTGTTCGATTACCATTTAATTGAACTACATGTCAATTTTTTTTTCTTTTTCGCTTTCAAATAATAGTTTAATTTGGATTCTTTTATTGTTTAAATCTTCAGGGGATAGCAGTGTCCAAACCTCTGAGGCATTTGAAGCAGTATTCATTAATTCAGGGGACAATCCATTTGAGCTTATTAAAGATTCTATCATGTATATATATGTGTACACTCTCCTGTTCAAGAATAGTTAATGTTTATCCTTAGTAATTATCACAGATTGATTTCTCTTTTGTATTATTTATTCGTGTAGAATATTGGAGAAGCACAAGGGTACTTTTAGTCACCTTGAAAACAAGAAGGTATAGATTCATATCCTCAAAATTTCAGGCACTTATTTATTTGGAATTTCATTCCAATTAATGGATTTTTATGCTTCAATTGATAGATCCCTCGACATTTAGACTGGTTTGGATGGTGCACGTGGGATGCATTCTATAAACAAGTCAATCCCCGGGGAATCAAAGAAGGCCTTCAAAGGTATGATAAGAAACTCCTGTTTCGTTTTTCTGTAATTTTTATAGAAGGCACATGATCATTCATTTATGTTCTGTTTGTTCAATAGTTTCTTGGAAGGTGGATGCTCACCCAGGTTTTTAGTCATTGATGATGGATGGCAACAGACAATAAATGAATTTTGCAATGATGGTGAAACATTAATCGAAGGGACACAGTAAGTGTCTTCTTGTAATTATCAAAGTTTCATTGCAGTTTGAAGAAACCGTGATTATGGATTTGTTAACCATGCCTCTTTCTTCTTTTGTTAACATGTAGGTTTGCTATCAGATTGGTAGATATTAAAGAAAACTGTAAGTTTAACAGTTCGGGGTCTGATAATTCATGCAATGACCTCCATGAGTTCATTGATGAAATTAAAGAGAAATATGGATTAAAGTAAGATTCCAAAATAAAATCTGAAATTGTTTCTTGAGAGACTTGCAATCAGGTCTTACAGTACTTAATTTAACAATGGGGAATTTATCAATTAATGCAGATATGTTTACATGTGGCATGCTTTAGCTGGTTATTGGGGAGGAGTACTCCCGTCATCTGATATAATGAAAAAGTACAACCCGAAGCTTGCTTACCCTATTCAGTCTCCCGGAAACATTGGAAATCTTAGAGACATTGCAATGGACAGCTTGGAGAATTATGGAGTTGGAATTATTGATCCGCAGAAAATCTTTGATTTTTACAATGATCTCCATAGCTACCTTGCAAGCAGTGGGGTCGATGGAGTTAACGTAGATGTTCAGAGTTTGATGGAAACATTGGGTTCTGGGTATGGTGGACGAGTTTGGTTGACCAGACAATATCAGCAAGCACTTGAGCAATCAGTTGCTTGGAACTTTAAAGACAATAACCTGATTTGCTGCATGAGTCACAACTCAGACTCACTTTACAGGTCTGTTTGCTTCTAGAAACATTAATTACAAATATGGAATTTTTTTTTTTTCAGAGCAAGAATATGTGATAATTTTCATTTGGAGTGATTGTTTATTGTCAGTTCAATGAAGAGTGCAGTTGCAAGAGCATCTGAAGATTTCATGCCAGGAGAGCCAACATTTCAGACTTTGCATATCGCCTCTGTTGCTTTTAACAGTCTTTTACTAGGGGAGATTGTGGTGCCAGATTGGGACATGTTTCAAGTAAGACATCTTCCCTTTCTACCCGAAGGTTTTCTTTTGGATCAGTGAACCTGCTTTATTTCAAGTAGAAAAAACTTCTAAGATCTCTTGAAAGATACAAAAGATTAGGCATAACTAAGTAACTAACAAAATCATCAGTACTAAGAAACAATCTATCGCAGACTTCTATGTTTGTTAGAGGTTCCAGAACTTGTCCAAGCTTAATATATTTGATATACTATTGGCAGAAAGCTTTTCAAATGGCAGTGAAACCTTCTAAGTATATTGCTTTCTTCATTTCAGAGCAAACATGAAACTGCAGAGTTTCATGCCACAGCCAGAGCATTGGGTGGTTGTGCCGTATATGTAAGGTGAGCCAAATGGGCTGATTATTTATTTTACATGCATTTCACATTGTTGGAGGGGGGGGAATAGTTGAATGCTTTATTGCTGATAACAAATGAGTTGTAATTCTTTTGGATCTTTACATACAATCACAGCGACAAGCCAGGGGTTCATGATTTTAAAATTCTCAAAAGGCTTGTGTTGCCTGATGGATCTGTCCTAAGAGCCAGACATGCTGGACGTCCTACTCGGGATTGTTTATTTGAAGACCCTGTCATGGATGGAAAAAGGTAAATTTCAGGATAACATCATTCTCTAACTCCAATAATTGATTCTCTGTGTTTTCACTAAAATCATGATGTACATCAACTCTTTTGCAGTCTGTTGAAGATTTGGAATTTAAATAAATTATCTGGAGTCATTGGTGTGTTTAATTGCCAAGGAGCTGGAAGTTGGCCAATGAAAGAAGACATGCACGGCAAACCACCTTCACCTTTATCCATTTCAGGCCATGTGTGTCCCCTTGATATTGAATTTCTTGAAAGGGTGGCAGGCGAAAACTGGAATGGAGATTGTGCAGTGTATGCCTTCAATTCAGGTGAATTTCAATCTCATCTTGGCCTCAATGACTAATTAAACAGATTTTCATATTAATTGGTATATCGTTTGTTTTGTAGGAGTTCTTACTAAATTGCCAAAGAAAGGAAATCTTGAAGTGTCCTTGGCCACTCTCAAATGTGAAATATATACAATCTGTCCTATCAGGGTCAGTAAAGTAAAAATGCTCTGATCTTGTTGATTCTTTTTGGTTCAAGTACACTGAAATTCATTTGAATATTGTCTGAACAGGTTCTTGGCCATGATCTTTTATTTGCTCCAATAGGATTGCTTGATATGTACAACTCAGGAGGAGCTGTAGAATCTCTCGAATACATTATGGATCTATCCAAATACGTAATTAAAATAAAAGGCAAAGGCTGTGGACGATTTGGAGCGTACTCGAGCACTAAACCAAAGTGTTGTATGGTTGACACGAAGGAAGAGGAATTCACCTACAACTCTGAAGATGGACTATTGACAATTAAACTTCCTGGTGAATGTACATTCAGAGATATTGAATTTGTTTTATTGTAATTAGATGATAATGAATGATTGGTTCATTATGAAAGAGCAAAGGAGTCTGTCCACTGTTTCTTCATTTGTCCAATCGGGTGGGACTTGGGAAATGGGAACATTGGTGTGGCTGCTTATTGCCAGTTAAGCGGTTGACCTGTTTCCCAAATTTGATAAGGTATTAAGAGGGAAGAACATTGTCGTTTACACCAGAAAAGTGGGTGTCTATTCTTTTCCAATATCGTCTGGAAGTAGGATAAGTACTTTTTAGACAGATGGGGAAGATCACTTGCATGCCAATCCCTACAGGCACGGGCGGTTTCATGGCCTTTTGCTGCGGGTCTAAGACCATGAAGGCCCCGCTGGATGCTTTTATTTCTATCCACACTTGCCACCCACTCCAGAGTTGGCAAAACTTTCATCCCATCTTAGTAGCCACTTAAGGAAACACCTTCATTTTATTATGTAGTGGTATCCAAAGGAACCTCGCCTATAGAATGAAAGAAAAATGGCAATCAGCAGCACACCGTGCATCAAAGATAGCCGCCTTGCAGCGCGCGGCAAGGTTGTTTTGACTCAAGTTCCTGATAATATCAGGTTACACCAATAATCAATGGTTCAGCTTTCGTTGGAGCAAGTTCGATATTAAACATCAAAATTTGTCCAAGATTAGTTGGACAGGTTACTTTGTCTTAATTGTTACTATAAAGACGGAGTTAATCGAAGCAACTAAAAAAATCATGTAATTTATACTCAAGAATAAGGGCTCCAAGGATCATTATGTGGCGTTTTAAGGTTTTCACTGCTTATTTTTGCAGGATATTAGAGCAGAAAAAAATGTACTTTCCGCTGCAGAGAACAAGATGGTGCGACAACCGTAAATCTTTAATTCTTAAAAGAAACTTTTTTATCAAAGTAAAATTCCAAATATATTAATGTTTCAATACAGCTTCCCACATGGTAGATTGGTTTGGACGGAACACCTGGGATGCATCTTGTACTAGAGTTGATCCAGTAGGAATGGATGATGGGATCAAAGATGATAGAAAAATGATCTAACTGTTTGAATGAGATTCTCTATCTTAAACATGATAAAAACAAATGTATGACAAATTTATTAGAATTGAATTTTACCATTTTTTAACCAAGGTAAGACTTCGTTGTATATGGATTCTCTCCCTAGAAATTCCATGATCTTTGGTAGTGAGTAGACTAAATACATTTTTGCTCCATGTATTGATCCGTAGATTTGTATCTAGATTAGTCAATTTTCTTCTAAGTTCACAGGCTTGTGCTCAGCATACATACGCTTCGATCCCAGTGAGAATGTCGAAACCATCAAAAAGAAATATGGACCAAAGTAATGTTCTTGCTCTAGTCTCTTCTTACTTCCTAGAGAACTATGTTAACCCTTGCTGCATTCACTGAGATGGTCTTATGATTGATACCTGCAGATTGCAGATTGGCATATGCATGGCATGCTATGCTTGGTTAGTGGGGAGGTGTACTTCCGTCATTTGAAACAACGAAAAAGTAAGAACCAGAAATTGCAGATTTGGTTCATTCCCCTGGCAACATAAGATATATTGTATGTCCTACCTTGAACAGCATGGAAAAATGGAGTTGAGATCATTGACCCCTCAAACATCTATGACTTTTACAGCTATTATCATAGCTATCCTATGGTGTTGATGGAGTGAAAGTTGATGTCCAGAATGGGCAAGAAATGCTCAGTGCCACTACTCTAATAGAAAACTTCCAGGTTATAAAACCTGATTTTAGTTTTGCTTAATAACTATTTATAATAACCCTTTTGATTGATATCATTGAATACCTTATATCAACATTAGTTATCAAGTATAAATATGTGCTAGTTATCTTTTATAAATTATTTGTAGCATCCATAAATGTGTGTTTATTTCTTCGTTTTCAGAGTGATCATTATACTGCTGAATTTTATGCTGCAGCAAGAGCATTGGGTGGTTGTCATGTAATTGTCAGGCCAGGTGAGCCAGAGATACATTTATATTAAGCTCTGATCAAGCTATGCAAAAAAGAAAATCTTTTTACTGATAATATTCCTTTAATATAATATTTGCCTT
Organism: Citrus glauca; assembly: GCA_029633175.1. Classification (NCBI taxonomy): domain Eukaryota; kingdom Viridiplantae; phylum Streptophyta; class Magnoliopsida; order Sapindales; family Rutaceae; genus Citrus; species Citrus glauca. Next base: position 2,916,843 of record JAQOOD010000003.1, on the reverse strand, counting down.
CCGGTGATGCACTACACAGCAACAATTTTAAAGTCATCACGAAACTAGTGTTGCCCAATGGCTCTATCCTAAGAGCTAGATACGCCGGCCAACTGACCTACCCTTGACTGTTTGTTTAATGATCCAGTCACGGATAGAAATAGGTAATATGAATGATGCAATAGAAATTCAATTTGCTTCCACCTATCAAGAAGATAACTAACTGCCTGTAACATTGCAGTCTCCTGAAAATTTGGAACTTGAACAAATTATTGGGGATTGCAGGAGCCTTCAATTGCCAAAGGGGAGGATTTTGGCTTCCAATACAAGGTGCTATATATGAGCCACCCCGGTCCTCTGGACATTGATTCTGTAGAAGAGTTTCAAGGCGAAAACTTGAGGGGCAGATTGTGCAGTATATGCATTCAATTCAGGCAAGCTTTTAAACTTCTCCCAGAGGGGCTAGCAGACATTCAGTTTGCTCCAATTGGATTGGTTGACATGTACAACTCAGGAGGAGCACTAGAAGCTTTGAGCTGCACTAATGATTCATCTGGATGTACCATAAATGCTAAAGTATGAGGATATAGCCGTCTTGGAGCCCATTCCAATAATAATTAAAAAAAGAAAAAAAGAAAATCCTGTGCTGTGGACAGAAAAGTAGAGGAATTCTTATACAATGCCCAAGACAGCCTACTTACATTCCAGCGCCAAGGTGAATGCAAGTCCAGAGAAGTTCAAATTGTTTATTGAATTGCATGCATTATAGATCCTAGGACTCTGCATCGGTGTACTCTGGAACTTGCTCTTGAAGCAACATGAAATTGTCATTTTTTTACGCAGAAAGGATTCTGTGTGAAAACAAATCTTAATAAGGTTTTTTTTTTTATGATTTTCCTTTTCATCTTGTTTTTGTTTTATCGTAAATCCAATCAATATGTTTGTTGTGTTACCTGAAATCTAGCTTGTTTAAACAAGAAGATTGATTAGGTACTTCAAAACTAAAAACAACACTGAATAAAATTTTGGGCCTCTCAGAAAATATCAGCAATCCTGAAGCAATATATTTTCAGTAGGCCCATAAAATTTTGAGGCCATTTAGGACCATACATAGACACAACACTTGTGCAGCCGGTTTACCCTTTGCCACTCCTCTCCCAGTCCTCTCTCTCACCATTCTACCCCTTATCCTTAGAGCTCCCCGCTGAAGTCTAAACCCTTTTCCTCTCTGTGAAAATGTCTTCTTCAACAGCATCCGTATTGAAGCCCTTATCATCGATGGCGGACTCTACTTCTCTACTTTCGCCGCCCTCTATCTTCGCCCGAAACCCATATTTCTCTATCCACCCCAGACCCAGACCTATCAAGCTTCACCTTTCCGACTCCTCCTTATCTTCGAAAGGTTTCTCCTTTAAGCTAAAAAAAACTACCCATTTCTCTTCATTCACGACTTTCGTTGCCCAGACGTCGGACTTGGCCGACCAAGAAGGAGACAAAGACAACACCACCATCACTCTTGAACAAGAACAAGAAGAGAATGGGGAAGCAGAACCGAATTGGGAAAATCAAGGAGCCGATGAAACCGAAGGGAATTTATCTGATTGGGGGGAACCCGAAGGCGAAGACACAGTTGTTGAGGCTGGTGGAAGGCAGGAGGAGAGTGGTGAAGAGGGCGTTTTTGAGGAAGAGGAATTTGTGGAACCACCTGAGGATGCTAAGTTGTTTGTTGGGAACTTGCCCTATGATGTTGATAGTGAAAAGCTTGCTATGCTTTTTGAGAAGGCTGGAACTGTCGAGATTGCCGAGGTAAAGTTCCATTTTTTATTTGGTAATCAAGGTTTCCATATGTGTGTATGTGCTGTTTTTAATGTTTCTTTGTTGCAGGTTATTTACAACAGGGAGACTGACCGGAGTCGTGGCTTTGGGTTCGTGACAATGAGTACTGTTGAGGAAGCTGAAAAGGCTGTGGAAATGTTTCACAGACATGTAAGTTTGGGTTTGCTTGTTTAGTCCAAGTATCACCTTTTGGCGTCAGTCAGTAATTTCTGCATGTCAAGATGTTAAATGAAGGAGGATTGTGTACTTCCATATTGTGTATTTTGGTTGTGCAATCTAGTTCAATGGAGTTAGCAAAAGATTTTATTGAATGGGGGAAGCCCTTCTTGTTGAATATTAATACTTGTAGCAACTTCTGCCAATTATTTTGCTCTCCTATCGTAAATGTGCTATGACGTTAAAGTAAATCAAAAGGAAACCTTATGGATTCTTCCCCTGGTTAATCATTCCATGTTGTATATCTGTTGGACCAGTTAGCTGGATTTGCATGTGCATGATTGACTTAAAAACTGCTTTGTCATTTGATCTTAAATGTTCTCTCTTATAGATTTGTCCTAGCTTTCTTCCTTTTAATTCTTTTCAAAATGTGTGTATTCCTTAACTGTGATGGACCTCCATTATTACTCTAGTTAATTTACTGTATGGTTAGAAGGGATATTTATTCTGCCATATATGTCTATTTTCAATTATGAGAAAAACAATTTAATGGTGATTATGTGCTACGTCCAATGTCTTACCTTGCATTCTGATTCTAGGTTTCTGCTTTTTTGGCAGCATGCTTGTACTTTTTTCACTATAGCTTCCATAATCTCACTCTTATAAAGGTCCTTTAATATTTTCTTCTAGTTCTGATTTGATATCAGTGAAAGAAAAAAATAGAAGAATTATCCGTTTAACTTTTTGGTGCACATTTTGTTAGTTCTTAATTTTGAAATACGGTGATTACTTGAGTTACCTGCAAATGCCCAATGTTCGACATTTTCTCCATATGGCTACAATTCATGGTATTATAAGAGGAGCTCTAAAGAGTAGGCTTGCTAAATATGCTTGTCGCATAGTGAAAGCTCTGAAAAATGCTATAACCATTACCCTACTTGCTTCATACTTGTTTGGCACATAAAAGCTGAGACAAATTTTCTTATCAATATAGCAGTGACATACACTGGAAGATAAACTTGCTAATGTGACATTTTTTTCCCCGTATACAATACTTAATAAGTCTACTTGTGCCAGCATGCACTCGCACTCAAAGTAGAGTTACTTTGCTTACAAAAGTTGCCTCTCTAATTTTAACAGGACATAGATGGAAGGCTTTTAACGGTAAATAAAGCTGCTCCAAGAGGAACACAGCCTGAACGCGCGCCTCGTGTGTTTGAGCCTGGTTTTAGAATCTATGTGGGCAACCTGCCATGGGAAGTGGATAATGCTCGTCTAGAGCAAGTTTTTAGTGAGCATGGTAAGGTGGTGAATGCCCGGGTTGTTTATGACAGGGAGACTGGACGTTCACGAGGTTTTGGCTTTGTTACAATGTCTAGTGAGACTGAATTGAATGACGCAATTGCTGCTCTTGACGGACAGGTATTCCTCAGTTTGAATAAGTGATTCCAAAGTTCATTTTCTTTTGCAGTATATGTGCACAGACCAACAAATGAAAATGCTCATAACTGTATTCATTAAAGCTCATGTAATTGATATTGGAGGGAAAAAAATGAAAGATACAATTTCTGGATTCTTGTTTGTTTATAACCATATTTCATGAATCTGCAGAATCTGGATGGGAGAGCAATCAGAGTAAATGTTGCAGAGGATAGACAAAGACGCAGTTCCTTTTGACCGAACATGACGTGTCATAGATTCAAGGTCTGCTAGTGTGGTCTCTATTTATTTTCTTCCCTCTTTCTCTGTCCAGGTTCACTATCTTTTTTTTTTCCCCTTTTTCTTTTCTTTTTTTTTTTGAATGAGATTTGTTGAGTTTCTGCCAGATAGTTTAATGGAAAATTTGCTTATGGAGTTGAAAGCTGAAATCACATCACTTTTGGTTTTTCAAAATTTGATTGGACAATGTAGGAAGACTTTGTAAATCATGATTTACTGATGCTATTTTTTACAGAGGTATTATTATCAGGGTTGATACTCTGCTAGAATTGTTCTTTAGTTATAGTTCCACATCTCCCAAAAAAAAAAATAAAAAATTGTATGATGATGTGATACTTTCAGCTGACACCGATTTTGCTGTAGAGCTTTAGTAATCAGCTCTCTCCCAGGCGTATTATTGCTGACTGCCGCTAATGTGCTCTTTGCCTGAAAATTTTGATCTTCCATTGGGATGACAATGTTGCTTAACGTCGCTCTCTCATCCTCTTGCCATCAGTGGGGCTTTTTCATTTTGCTTTTCACAGCTGCATTATATTACAAAAGAAAGTAACAATAGTAATTGGCAAATATTTAGCCGCAGTTAAATGACACTTCGTTTAGTTTAGTTTTCATCGTTAATTACTTTGGCATCGGGACGGTGGTTCCATGTGGCATTCAGGCCAAGTCCGAGCAGAGGCTATTCTCACAACTGGACTACCCGAGTTTGTTGAGCTGGGTCTGTAACAACAAAGCAACATATCTGTATCAGTTCACAGTCTTGTGTTAGTACAAATACCATTCAGCCTAGACACCGGCTTTTGTCTCACTTTTGCATGTAATTTTTCGAGCGAACAAACACCCACTTTTCTTTTCCACCCTTTCTTTTTCTGCGACCATGGATTGGCACTCAGCATCAGATTCCCTGCCTCAGATGAGCACTAAACTTCTCACAAATCGAGCCCACCAGTTCTGTTTGTTTGGTTACAGTAGCTGTATTTACAGCAATCAAGTTGTTCGACTGCAGATACAGAAAACTTTCTTCAATTTCGAAAATCCAGCATGGCTCCAGTCGGAAGAAAGAAAAAAGGAGACAAGTGTTGCTTGCTTTTCAGACGCGGACATGATCCACGAGATTATGATCTCATATGTAACGACATTGTGTAACATCAACTTGACTGCCTGTTAATAATAATGACTAATGCAATCGGCCGTTTAGTCTTCACATATTATATAAACTGCCCCCTTATTCGTTGTTAGTCAACCAGCTTTAAACCGAATTGTTGGCATTTGAGTACCAGCGACTCCCACAACCACAAGATTGGACACAAAGCGTAAGCATATACAAATTGGAGAAGCACGGGTCATGTGAATGGAAACTAGACAACCTTTGCATAACTTGCTTATTATATATATACATACACACACACACACACACACACACTCACATACAAGGAAATTTAGAGTTAAAAAAAACCAAAAATACCCAGAATGATACTGGACTAGAGTGAGATTCTGTTCCACATTCCAACCTGGTCCTATAACCAAAAGCTTGCCAACCATCTTCAAGTGAAAAAGAAATCAACCTCACCAGCCCCGCAACTGGGCATCCCGACTGGTAAGAGGGACGTAACGAACAGAGGTTTCACTCCAGACGCTGAGAGAGCCATCTTGGTTCTTGTCAACCACCTTCAAATCCTGAAATATATTACCAACTGGAATCACCATTCTGCCTCCAGGTTTCAACTGGTCAATAAGTGCCTGAGGAATTTCCGGGGCTGCTGCTCCGACATGTATTGCATCATAGGGAGCAAACTCTGGCCAACCTTTTCTTCCATCTATATTAATGACAAAATGTATAACTTATCATGTCCAACAAGAAAATAAATTGATTAAGAGTAACCCAAAGCCAATGATTTCCATTTTACCAAAAAGAAAATTAAATCAACTGCACCAGAATGTGTGGAAAAAAAAATAATAAATAGAATTAACAAATAGTACGAATGCACACAGCTTTCTACTATGTATTTTCTCATTGAATTGAAGCACAATTCCTTGGTGTGCTTTTACTGGATTGGTATATTTATCTCTTTGATAAGCCTCACAGAAGATAATATCATTCAGTTGAGAGCAGAACCAGGGATCGTATATGTTCTTCATACACAAGTCACAGAAATATTAATAGTAATTTGGTACAGTTTTAGGTTCCCTACTTGAGTATTCCATTGGCCAATTAGTAATGCTCCACTTCATAATTCTTTTTTTTTCAATTTAAATAGTAGGTTCCTTACCAAACAAGGTAAATTGAGAATTGCTAAAGACATACCACCAACATGCACTGAGAGAGAACCTTCTTTCAGCAATGGAGCCGCTGCACTTTTTTCAATATTCTGGATTGATGAAGCCACCAACTCAGGAATGTGCTCGACACCCACAGCACGACCTTGTGGTCCAACCATCAAGGCAAAGCATGCTGTCAAATATCCAGTTCCTACAGAAATATACATGCAAGGACTTTCTCAGTCTTTCTTTCACAACTACCGAAAACTACAAGGTAGTCCCATCACTCTTAACTGGCATGATATCCCAAGGATGCTTTAGCTAATTTGCAGGATTTATATATGTGTATATTTTTAAAGAATGGCCCAAAATGATAGGAATGGAACGATTACCCATTGGTACCCACCCTAATCAAATCATCCACCAAGATACTAAAGAACCATACATCCACACCAATTTTATACGTTCAAAAAGGTTTCCATCATTATGATATAAAATTGCGGATATGCAAAAGCAAGAAAGTTCATTAAGAACAGATAGTAGCGCTTTAGAAGATACAATGAATGCTGATATTACAGAGATGCTATATGGCTGAGGAAAAATACCAGAACCAATATCCAAAGCGTGCATGCCAGGTTTCAGATTCTCCTCCAATAATTGAAGGCATGTTGCATGCATATGAGGTGCTGAAATAGTGGCATTGTAACCTATTGCCATTGGGCTATCAACATAAGGTGGAGTGCCATCTGGCACAAAGCAAGCCCGATCAATAGTTTCCATTACTTCAGATACCTTCTTTGATGTAATCACTCCATAATGCTGCAAATGCTCCACCATCGCTTTATTCTTGTTGACACCACTTCCACTCCAGGATCGCTGTAAATTATAAAAGATCAGTGTCAATACAATATAACTTACATTCAAACAAAAAGTAAGCAAATGGGGCCCAAAAGCCACTGGCTATCTGTTAAGTAATACATAATATACAAGAAAGCAAGCATTTAGATATCGAACTCAAGTTGTTTCGGTAGCATACAACGCCAGTTCTAGAATGCCCATAACCAGTGTTTTATGAGGAAAAACCTATAAAGATGCATCAACCTCTGCAAGAACACTTGAACTTGAGATTTTCAAAGTAGATCTCTTCTTGTCCATGGCCTCCACTTCAGGGGTGACTGTGAGCTGTATTTCGGGGTCAATGCCCGTCAGGCATGGGCACGATCGGTTATCATTGTCATAACAGATGACACAATAAGCGCCATTCGAAATGGTCAGTATTAAACAGTATGCCCACAAAATTTGACATACCATTCCCTGAAAATACAGCTCATCCGAGGTGAAGCTTCTTAGTAATAACAAATGAAAGACATACCCATAGACAACCACGTCTCAAAATCCAAAACCAATTCATCCGTGGTGAAGCTTCTCAGCGACAAAAGATGAAAGAATTATTCATAGACAAATACATATCAAAATCCTAACTGACCAGATAACCAATTATCACAAGGTCAATTCATACCATAAATAATTACATTATCCAGACTAAAGAAAAGACCTTTAAAATATTACAACTAAGAAGAAGCTCCAAATAAACTCTGAGATCGAATCGATAGTACAGTTTCAAGGATAAGCTCCGTCTATTGATGATTTCCAAAGCTTAACTTAACCCATAACCATTATATAGATCAATTTTCCAAAAACAGCAATCAGTTTCCACTCTCATGAAATTTCTTTAACAGTAAAATCACTGTATTTAAGAGTCCCTGCTCACTATATCCCTCTCCTGAAAGCTTGCACGCATAACCAGAGCCTTTCCAGGCGAGGTGTATGACTATTTCAGACCAGCAACAAGCCCGGCTATCAATTCTTCAAATCAGAAACCGTCACGGCTAAAGCATCATAAATTCAGATGATGTCACTGAACTCATCATTTTACAATTTTCCAACACTCCAAAACAATCTGTAAGTTCAACCAACGATTTCAAAACATCTTTCCTAAAACAAAACCCAAAATCAAATTGTTTTTCTATTAATAAAAAAATTGGAACTGGGTATAATCCTATCTCAAAGTCCTCAACAAAAACCAACAAACAACAAAATCAAATAATAAAAATATAAAAAGGCAGAATTTTTGGGGTTACCTCCATCTTGAAAAACGGACGGTTACCCGTGAGGTTACCCGTGAGGAAACGACTGAGGTTATCCGGATTTGGAAGATGAAAAGAAGAAGACAAAGAGACAAGTGACGGTGATAGTGATGGTAAGTAAGAACAGCGATGACGGTGAGGGATGAGAGTGAAGGTTGATAATATGTGCTTTAAACCAGGCATATAATAATAGCGGAAACCATACGCTATCACTGCACACTGATGAATCATTTCAGCATTTATAAAGTTCCTTCCCTTTTTTTTTGCCTTTTTTTATTTTTATTTTTTTATCTTTTAATCTATTTTATCACCTTTTGCCCCCTTTTTTTCGAGTTTCTTCTCATAGTTTCTGTCCAGGATTCTCTAACGTTTAGCAACAGTCACACGATTAGTAACACCTGTCTGCTCGCTTCTCACAACACGTGGATGTTTTTTGTTTTTTCCTGTGCCGGGGCATTTGCTTTCTTGTGGGATCTGTTTGAATGGGCTTCTCTCCCAAACCCATTGCAAAGAAAATGCTACGGGCCCGTGGTTAATTCTCTTCCTAGTTAGCATTAGTGGCCAGATTTCTGTTTCTTCCGATTGTAATTCCAATGGGTAAGTTAGATAATACTTGCAACCAAACAAATCATGTTCTAGAGGAATCACAAGTTCCTTGTCGATCAGGAAAAGAATTTGTTTGTGAATACAATGGCTGTAATTCTCATGTTCCTGTTCTAAAGGCCAATCTCCACTGGAATTGCATTCCAAAAACACAAAAGTGATCATCAGCATGTTCTAGAGGAATCAATAAATTCCTTGTCAACCAAGAAAATTTTCTATTTGTGAATACAACGGCAGTAATTCTCATGTTCTTGTGCTGAAGGCTAATCTCCTCTGGAATTGCATTCAAGAAACACAAAAGTGTTCATTAGCATCTTCCAGATGAATCAATTAGTTCCTCATCAATCAAGAAGGGTTTCTGTTTGTGAAAACAATGACGGTAATTCTCATGTTCCTATGCTAAAGGCAATCTCCAATGGAACTACATTCTAGACATACAGAAGTGCTCATTTAGCATCAGAGCCAGCTAAAATCCTACCGGAAGGGTAGCATGGGTCATCAACCCAACTAGAACAGGCATGTTTGGCTACTTGGCTCACAAGCTATTGTTGCTTAAAGACATTTTAATGGGACAATGGCTGTTTACACAATCCTCAAATTCATTCAACTTAAGCTGAATGTCGATTTGATGGCTGATTAAGTGACTTCAACCCTGCAGATATGAGAACAGCTGTAGGAATATTTTGTTTACAGTAAATGGTTCCAAATACTATAGAAACATACTGTAGTCTCCAAAATAATCGAGAGATAACAATTTAACAGCAATAGGAATCTTTCTTCATGTGATATGAATTCAACTTGTCATCGTATTTAGGTCCTTGAGGATAACATATGTCAAAACACGTTATCAATTAAAGGAATCAGTTCTTCCTTATTTTAGGATTTTGTAGATCTATGATATCTGATATATCATCTATATACAAACTATGATTTCCAATATATCATTCTATATTCCACTCCCAATCTTGTAGGAATTGATCATATCACGTCAAGCCTTAAAATCAGGACAATACATGAAACTATCTGCAAAAAATGTTTCCTGCAATTTTAAGGACTTCAATAGGGTGGATAATTGGGAATTGAATATATTAAATTCTGAGACAATATTTTTAAAACATGAATACAGCTAGAGACATTTTCCTACAGAAACAGCTTTCTTTTAATAACAAATATGGCAAATTCTTTATCAGCCCATATAATCTAGCCAACAGATTGCTTGACACCCAACCAAGCTTCTAGTAATAGATTCAAAACCTTGAAATGTAACATTTTTGCCAATAAAGCAGAAACCCAGAATTGTAACATTTTCTACAAATCATGTGAAAAAAACAAGGCAAGGATTCACCCTACACCCCCTCCCCAATTCCATGCTCTGAGTAGAAATACCTTTAGCAACAACACACCTAAACTGGAATCTATTAAGTATTAAGAAAATGGCAGTTGAACAGAAACCTTATATTTTCTTTTATATGAAGAAAAACTATGATGTCTGGAGGCACACAAAAGCATTTGAACTGCCAAGAAACAAAAGGCCACTAAAATTAGTGTAAGTTAGCCTAATCTACTCCCCACCAAAATCTCAGGCACAGCTTGCGAAACAGGAGTGGTCCTTACAGTCTAACACCAATTAGAATCATCAGCTTGCAGAATAGTCATTATAAGAGACACTTCAATTACTATGTATGATTAACCCAAACCAGTCATTACATATTTGAAAATGATGTAATTAATACACGAACAAAGAAACAGATAGTCACCAACTTCTGTGACTTGCTTCCAGAACAAAGTGACGGCAGTACAATTAAATCTTCATTTCTTTCTTATTTTGCCAGAAAGTTATGGAACAGAAGAGTCTTCAAGGATAGAGCTAAAGAGCATTCAGCCAGTACAAAAGTTTCCTTTGTATTAAAAGCAACAAATATACTAGGCATTAGTAGATAGGCAGCCACATCATAGTATTCCTTGTACTGTTAGTAGTCCTTTCAAGTATCTCACCAAACTCTTCTAGGACAAAATCCCCAACCTTAAGTAGAAACAGAGATTGTTGGCTTGCAGATGACATTGTGAAAACATTCATCACCCACAAAACAGTAATTTACAATGAACATAGATGACAGTGACATTATGCATAACAAGAGTGGCAGAAAGATTACTATTATCATTTTTGCCAGGTGTTAGCAAGTAAGGTTGAAGCAACTTGCTAACTGGATATTACAAGCATAGACTATGCCCACTAAAATCTCTGAGACAACTCTTATTTGACAGCAAAATAAAAATATTGGACTAGGCCTAGACTTAACCAAAAATACAACTTCTTTTTCTTTTCTGACAACACAATTAAGGGTGAAGCAACTTCTTTTCTTGTTTTCCTAGAACACCACCCCCCCCCCCCCCAGGGGGGCATATAACCAAACACTTCTCAATCAAATTCATTTCATTGTAGTCAATGATGATACAAGTAAGAGTACTAAACAATAGCTTCTGCAGTTCATACAGGAATAAAAATCATCATCCATGGATTTTTAACTCAAAAAAAAAAAAAATCAAAACTCCAAGAAGAGAGTTTGTTTCTTTTCACATAATTCTCATGAAAGGCTTTCCAATCAAATTTCCATTTGAACTCCTTTAATGGAGCCACCACCATCTATTGAACTTTATACCTCCTGTCAGGCTTTGCCTTGTCAAGTTGATATTCATAAAATATATAATAGCATAGCAACTATTTAAACCAAGGTAATAGTACATGAACACAGGTTCAAAATAGTAAATAGACCACAAGATTAAAAAAAAAAAATTCAAAAACTCCAAGAAGAAGTTCTTTCCTTTTCCCACAATTCTGAAGTGTGTAATATGCAAAATAAGGAAAATGGCACACAAACACAGACGAGAGGAAATAAGTGTTGATACATTAAAACAGTGGCATATCAAATAAAAAAGAAGAAAACAGAAGAAAAATTTAATAATAAATGTTCAAATATTACTGAAGAAAATCGTGAAAGAAAACCTGTGAATCTGTTCCTCTTTTCTTACTTTCCAGAATGGTGTGTACAAGAGATATATACAGCAAAATAAGAGAGAAAATAGAAGACTACACCTAAATAATAGGAAACAAAATCTGGGGAAGAATCCTAATGAATCTTTCCGTTATAATCTAACTTATTCCTAAAATAGCCTAAATTACAAATAAATCCTAACTTTGAATCTTTATTTTCAACAATTACCTATGAAAAAAAATAGATAAAAGGGAAATTGTAAAAAAGCAATTAAACCAAACTGAACTAGAGTCACCAGCTCAAAACAAACATTTGTAGACCATGGGACTTCCATCTCTTTTCCCACAATAAAAGCCAAAGGGGTTTCCAATTTCTTTAACGGCGGCTCAAAAAGACACATTGTGGCCCATTTGACAAGTACCTATTTTCATAAACAAGTGGAATCCAAAAGCAAGATACTTGTAAAAACCAAGCACTGTTTTCTATGTTTTAGCTGAAAAGCAAACTAAAGGTACATGCATCAACACAGAACTCCAACACATCTAAAATGCCAGGATTAAGAAATTTTCACTTCTTTTTCACTAGTTTTCAAAAGAACTGTCGGGGCTTGATTTAAGATTTCTAAATACCCAACCCAAAAGACTAGTTTATTGAGTAGAGTGATCTATTCTCCTTATAAACTCAAGTATCTCTTCTTTACTAGCTACTATAGGACACAACTCAACAAAAACATTGAAACATTTTCAACACAACAAAATTACAGCCTTTAATAAGTCCAGTGTAAGTGAATAATTCAAAGAACATAGCATCGTCTTTTCCATGAAGCGAGCCAAAGCTATGTCCAGAACTCAAATGTAATTAAAAAGCAGAATTGCATATCTCTATTCCTTCTACTTTTTCAAAGGAAACCAATTATAAGAATACCTCAGAGAAACAAAGATTGTCTCTGCACAAGCACCACAAATTCAACAACCCAACAGTAAGCATTCGTACGGTGAAATTGAATTTCAGATTTCCAACGGTGCCCAAATAAATAGCCGAATTAAAATTACAATGATGGTCTATAAAAAACGAAGTTATCATTTGCTAGGCAATTAAACAACTATCGTCTGGAAATAAATGGAAAATTTGGGGAAAAAAAGCAAAAGCTAAAATTGTTTATGTTTTTGTTTTCACGCAATGCAAACCGAGGACCCAGGTAACTAGGCAACACCAATTACAATATATTAAAAATATAGACCAAAATCAAAGTAAATGCAGGATTAGGATCGAAATAAAGATAACTGAAATTAAGTAGACGAAATTGTTAAAGCACAAAGATCCGAAAACGAAAATATAACGAGGAGAAGAGAAAAATAATTTTTAATTAGGGTTTTTTTTGGGCGCGAAAGTGGATTCAGGGATTTTTGTTTTACATATATATATACACACAGAGAGAACGGAACTGGACGTACTATAAACGCGACGTTATAAAAACGCTACGCGCTCAGCGTTCTTGTTTTTTTTTTAAAAAAAGGCGTTTGCCAATTGGATTTTATTTGGGCCGAGCTTTGCTTCGTGGCTGGATCAGTTTGAATAGTAATTCAATCCTCAACAACTCTTGTCAGACCCCTTTTCTACTTTTTTTTTTCTGAAGACGACACATTTTCTACTTTAATTGCAAATATATCCCTGCAAATTTATTTTTGTCCTAGCCCTGGAGCACATTAGATCTTGATCTTCTCTCTCTGAATGATTCGTAACCGTTTTTTTTTTAATATAAATTTTATCAACATAATTTTCTTTAGTGTCCTATAATATTTTCATTTTAGTTTGAGTTTCGTCTTATAATTAAATCATTCGAGCATTTTCCATGATACGAACAACCTTGATTTAAATAATATTTTTTTATTTATATTTCTCAACTGAATTTTATTAGATCTTGGCTTTCTCTCTAATGAAAATTTATCAGTCATCCTTAAATAAGATTTTTAAAATTCAATACACTTTCTTGTGTGAATTATAATAGTTTATATTTGAGTTTAGATTATTTCTCTAAATCTAAAATCATTAAAGTTTTTTTTTTCTATAGATAACTAAAATACAAACGAAATCCCTTATTCTTACGGCACTGAAATGAATTGGGACTTGAGAGAATAACTTTTTTTAAAAAAACCTTATACAATAATTTGTGAGGTCAAATTTGTAGAAATGAAAAATGTGGGGTTTTACAAGATTTTTAAATGGGTGTTATCAGCTGAACTCCACTTTGAATCAATGAGCAGCCCAAACCCGTTGCCGGTGAAATGCCGTGGCTCTTCTTTCATCCTACTTTTTCATTATTCATCTATGGTTCTACTTAGTAATCCGTTTCAATGGTTCTTTTCTTTTTATACTGAAACGAGAAATATCATAAAATTATAATTATAAATTATTTAGTGTTAAGTGAAACCAAAAAAAAAAAAGTATTTAAAGCAAATAAATAACTAAAATTAAATCATCTCATTTGTCAAAAAGAAAAGCAGGATAGAGCTTTATATTCTCAAACTCTGCAATCATTAACGGTCCACATACAATGGTAATAAGTAAGTTAGGGACTTATGAGTGCTTTTAAGTTAAATTATATGTAATTTACATTAACCTTAAAATAGTTTTTTATGACCTCTTAATTGCTTGTTATGTAACAATTAAGTTATAAAAAAAATGATTTTGATTTAATACAACTTAGAAAGACACGTTGTTTAAATCTTCATTTTGCTTTATTTCAAAATCCATTGTGCTATTTAAAATAATAATAATAATAATTTTGTGGTACGCTAAAGAACTTCGGATGCTCCTTTAAACTTTTTTTTTTCCAAATTTTAAATCTATTGTGTTTCCCTCCCCGCCAATCCATAATCCTTCATTTAGACTCATCAACCTATTTACTAGTTTTGTCTATATCTTTATGGGTTTTCCAATTATTTTTTAACTTTTTTCCTTTTTCCTTTTCCTTTTCCCTTTTTCTTTTTACTTCATATACACACACACACACACATATATATATATATATAAATTAATGAGATAGCTGTTCCGGCAACCTTTCTGCATATTATAAAATTGGTACATCTTAATTCCTCTATGATAAAATTGGTCTAAAGTAGTGGATTCCCCTTACTGCAACTTTTTACTTTTTTTTCATTAAAATTTACTTATAACAAATTACTCTTAATTGTAATTGCCATGTCATCTTCAGCAAATGTGTAACTATCACTATGCATGTACCTATATATATTGTATAAATCCTGGCGTGTATCACAAAGCAATCGTCACACTCTTAAGTCCCTAAGAGTAACGGACAGCCACGTCACATAGCTGCCAAAAATGCAGGAAGTGCTCGCCAGAAGCAAGGGCCGAATGTTGTCAGCAACGGACGACAGTGCAATGCTGAAGCAAGTTCAGGCGAGTCATGCTCCGGATGGCCGAGAAGTTGATGTCAGACCAATTCTCAGTATCATTGAAGCTATTTTTCGCCGTGCCACTCCTAGTACTATCGATGGAGTAGTAAGTATAAAATTTTAGTTGTGCCATTCAATTCATTAGCTGTGTATGATAATATGCATATCAATCGGTGGCAATTCTCGTAGGGCACGAGCGAACATGTGGACTCATTGGATAATAATGCAAGCCCGGCTGCTCTCAGTGGCATGCTTGACGCATTGTCTTATGTCATACGCAAAATCTCTTGTGAGGTGATTTTTGATTTCCTGATCCCTTTGAATGTATTGGACATATACCATTGCTTCTTGACCTTAAACTTTTAATTGTTATCCCGCTGCAGTTCTTTGTGTGCTACAACTGCTTTATAACTTAAGCAAGGAAAGCCAAAGATCTCAAATAATCTAATATCAGTTTTAATTTGTATGCGCGTACTTGCAGATATCGTGCAAGTGCTCGGAAAAAGAAGAGGCACATGCCACAACCATGGACTTATTCAACATTCTTTCGGTCTACTCATGGGATGCCAAAATGGTGCTATCCTTAGCAGCTTTTGCTTTGAATTATGGGCAATTTTGGCTTGGCGCCCAGCTCTATAGTAAAAACTCACTTGCCAAGTCTATGGCTGTACTTAAGCAACTGCCAAACGTTTTAGAGCATTTTAACGCTTTAAAACCCCAAATTGATACACTCATCGAGGTCATGTTGGATTTAACCAAGTGCATTGTTGAGTTCAAGCAGCTACCTTCTCAGTATATTTCAACTGACGCACAAGCGATGTCCACAGCCATGGCTGATACCCCGGCAGCTGCATATTGGACCTTTCGAAGCATTGTAGCCTGCCATTCACGGGTTTTAAGCCTCGCGGGCTTGAGAGATGAGTAAGCCATCTAAGAACACAAATTAATTGCCATTTAAATATAAAGATTAAATGTCAAATAGCAAATCTGTCACTAATATTTCAGGTACACTGCATCAAGCACTGAGGCATGGGAACTATCAAGCTTGGCTCATAAGGTCAGCAGTATACTCGAGCACTTCAAGAAGCTAATTGCTATTTGCTATCAACAAATCGGTGAGCCCTTAAGAATGTACATTTAGGTGGTTTGATCTCTGCCCTTTTCGAGAGTTTTCAGCAAATAATGTTTTTTTTCCCCCTCTGATCCATACCATGGATGCAGATGAGAATAGACAAATAGAAGCATATCACAATCTCGTGCGCCTTCTTGAAACAATTCACATGGACAACATGAAGGTTCTGAGAGCATTGATTTATGCTAAGGATGATATTCAACCACTCGTTGATGGTTTCACCAAGAACAGGGTTTGTTGCCAAATTCCTTTCCATGCATTTTTCTGGCTAGAAACCCGGTCAAACGCTAGACTTCTGTTTATGCGAACAGGTTAATATCGACGTTTTGAGAAAAAAGCATGTGTTGCTACTCATATCGAGCCTTGATCTCTCCGCAGAAGAAATTGCGGTTCTTAATCTGATGTATGAAGACCACAAAGCAAGCGAAGAGTTTGACTATGCAATCGTGTGGCTTCCAATTGTGGACAGGTCAACTGCCTGGGATGAGGGTTATCGACAAAAATTTGAGCAGCAACAATTAATGATGCCATGGTACATTGTTCAGCATCCTACGATCGTTGAACCTGCAGTCGTTAAGTACGCCAAAGAAGTGTGGAAGTTTTCAAAGAAGGCGATCCTAGTGCCAGTGGATCCACAAGGGAGGATTTTGAACCAAAACGCTTTTCCCATGTTGTGGATATGGGGAAATTTGGCCTTCCCTTTCAGTGCTGAAAAGGAAGCAGCGCTTTGGAAGGCAGAGTCTTGGAAACTTGAGCTACTTGTTCATGGCATTGATGCCACCATATCTAAATGGGTACCTTAATATTTCAATCAAGTTAATTGAATAGAATTAGTATGTCAATGTGATATTAATGCTAAATGCTCCTAATACTGAAATCTAATGTATTTTTATCAGATGAAAGAAGAGAGATACATATGCTTGTACGGAGGCGGAGATATCCAGTGGATCAGACGATTCACAGCCTTAGCAAAAGGTGTAGCAATAGCAGCTCAAATTAACTTGGAAATGGCTTATGTTGGAAAGAACAATGCAGAGGAGAGATTCAGAAAAATCAGCAGCAGCATCATTCAGGAAAAATTAAGTTATACCCTGTCTGATCCGACGGCAGTGTGGTTCTTCTGGGCACGATTGGAGAGCATGCTCTACTCAAAACTGCAACATGGCGCGACTGTTGAAAACGATCGCATATTGAAAGAAGTTACGACAATACTTAGTTTTGATGGCAGTGAACAAGGATGGGCAATATTTTGGAGAGGAACGACGCATAAAATGGCAAGAGCTAAAGGCAAGATGGCTGTAGATTGCATGATGGCGTATGAAGAATGGAAAGATGATGCTAAAAACCTGGGTTTTGTGCCAGGACTCCACAATTATCTGCAACGAGTTCACACGCCACGTCATTGCAATCGTCTCATCCTTCCCGACATCCATGGGCCAATTCCAGAGAGGTTGGCCTGTGCAGAATGTGGCCGCACCATGGAGATGTTCTTCATGTACCGCTGCTGCCCCGAATGAGCAAAAATATCATACCTTAGCTTGAATTATAATAAGGTTTCCACTTGAGTTTTATCTCAAGTAATAACAAAAATTGTGCGATTGAATTGCTTGGTTTTGTGTTCTTACTGGTTTTGAGGTTTTGTTTCCCTGAAATGCTTAGGATCTGTGGCCTTTTTCATTATCCTGGGCACTTAAAAGAGTAGGATTTTTAAGTGTTATTGTGTGTGACAAGAGTATTGTGCCTTAGATTTCCATATTTTGGAAATTCAACTACCCAACAGTAAGCATTCGTACGGTGAAATTGAATTTCAAATTTCCAACGGTGCCCAAATAAATAGCCGAATTAAAATTACAATGATGATCTATAAAAAAAAAAACGAAGTCATCATTTGCTAGGCAATTAAACAACCATCATCTATAAATAAATGGAAAATTCGCAAACAAAAAAAGCCAAAAAACAAAGCTAAAATTTTTTATATTTTTGTTTTCCCACGATGCAAGCGGAGGACCCATGTAACTAGGCAACATCAATGATCTTAATATTTCTTTTGTTTGTAAATTTTATCAACATAATTTTCTTTTGTGTCCCTTAATATTTTCATTTAAGTTTGGATTAAATCAGTTGAGCACTTTCCATAATACAAACAACCTTGACTCAGATCGTTTTATTTTATTTATATTTGCCAACAAAATTTCATAGGTCTTGACTTTCTCTCTTTAAAAAAAAAATTAATGTTCAACCTTAAATAAAAGTTTTAAGATTGAATAAAATTTCTTGTGTGAATTATAATAGTTTATATTTAAGTTTAGATTATTTCTCAAATCTAAAATAATTTAAGTACTTTTTTCTATAGATAACTAAAATATAAACGAAATCCCTATTTTTATGGTATTGGAGAATGAAGTGAGTTTTGAGAAAAAAATGAAAAAATGGGGTTTTACAAGATATTCAAATGGGTGTAAAAAGCTCAACTGGAGTTCGATTACATGATGCAGCCCAAACTCATTGCCAGTAAAATGCCTGTGGCCAATTCACCCTACTCTTTCAACAATTCTTTTCTTTTTATCCGGAAATGAGAAATATCATAAAATTGTAAATATAAATGTTTAGTGATAAGAAAAACAATAAATATATTTAAAGTACATAAATAACTATAATTAAATCATCTCATTTACCAAAAAAAAATAGGGATGACAATTTTTCTCGATGGGATTGGAACAAATTTTTATCTCATAAAAAAATTTAGGGACGAGAGTAAGATTGACAAATTCTGTATCTCTCATCTTATTATCAACTAAGAATGAGAATTTTTTTCAATTGGGATGGGATCCCATAGAATCATAACATATTTTTGTCCTAAAAAATATATATATAAGGACGAGAGTGAGATATTTTTTCATCTCACTTATATATATGGGATAGAACTAAAATTAATAAATCATATCTCATCTAGTCTCATTGCCAACCCTACAAGTAGGATGTAGTTTTATATTCTCAAATTATACTATCATGTAATTGTCCACATGCAACGGTGATAACTAAGTAAGGGGCTTATGGGCCCTTTAAGTTATGTTATATATAATTGATAGTTAACTAAAAATAGTTTTTTACGACCTCTTAATTGTTTGATAAGTAACAATTAAGTTATAAAAAAATAACTGATTTTGATTTAAAGAAACTTAGTAAGACATGCTGTTTACATTTTCACTTTGTATTATTTTAAAATCCATTGTGCTTTTAAAAAAAAAAATACCGTAGTATGCTAAAGAACTTCGGATGCTACTTTGATTTTTTTTTTAAATCTATTGTTTTTCCCCTCCGATCCATAACCCTTTTCCTTTTCGCTTTTTCTTTTTACTTTAAAAATATAAATAAATTTATGAAATACCTCCACCCGCAACCTTTCTCCATCTTATATTAATAATATAGATCCATGGCATTTTAACCATATTATAAAATCGGTACATTTTAATTCCTCCATGATAAAATTTGTCTAAAGTGGTGGATTCCCCCCTACTGCAACTTTTTAATTTTTCATTAATTTTTTTTTATAAAAATACTCTTTTGAATACTTGGCATGTCATCCTCAGTAAATGTCTAACATAATTACTGGCTGTATATATTTATATACATACACACAAACCCCAAAGCAGGGCCTGTTAAATAATTATCATAAATTAATCTACTACTATTCGACAGTCTGTCTACAACTAGCCATGTCCCTTTGCTATCATTAACTTCCTTGGGACACCATTGCTTTGTATTTTAACTGGCATATCAAAATTTCCATGATTCGATGACGTCCATTATTCGATGACGTCCATTAACTTTGTCTAAACTCTATTGCAAGCAAGGAACCTGTTCATTTTTTTAAATTTATTCCATCTCCTTATCACTATGCATGTATATGTATAAATCCTGGTATGTATCACACAGCAATTGTCACACTCACTAAGAGTAAGGGACAGCCACATCACATAGCCGCCAAATATGCAGGAACTGTTCACTAGAAGCCAGCGCCGAATGTTCTCGGCATCGGACGACAGTGCAATGATGAAGCAAGTTCAGGCAACTCATGCTCCGGATGGCCGGGAAGTTGACGTTACACCTATTCTCAGCATCATTGAAGATATTTTTCATCGTGCCACTCCTAGTGATATTGATGGAGTATTAAATGTAAAATTTTAATTATGCTATTCAATTCACTAGCTTTATGGATGACAGATAATTTGCATATAAATTGGTGGCAATTTTCGTAGGGCGCACGTGAACATATGGATGCATTGGATGATAATATAAGCCTGGATGCTTTCAGTGGCATGCTTGAAGCATTGTCTTACACGATACACAAAATCTCTTGTGAGGTAATTTCTGATTTCTTGATCCTTTTGAATGTATTGGACATGTACCTTTGTTTCTTGACCTTAAACTTTTAATTGTAATCCCGCTGCAGTGCTTTGTGTGCTAAAAGCTTATACGGCTTTATAACCTTAAGCAACAAAAGCCATAGATCTCGAGTAATCTAATATCATAACCCCACCTTTGAATTCTTCCCTTAAAATGTTTTTAAAAATACGTTCGGATCAGTTCTGACTTGTGTGCATGTACTTGCAGATATCGTGCAAGTGCTCGGAAGGAGGAGATGCACATGCCACAACCATGGCCTTATTCAACACTCTTTCGGGCTACTCATGGGATGCCAAAATGGTGCTATCCTTAGCAGCTTTTGCTGTGAATTATGGGGAATTTTGGCTTGGCGCTCAGCTCTGTACTAATAACTCACTTGCCAAGTCCGTGGCTGTGCTCAAGCAAGTGTCAAACGTTTTAGAGCATTATAACGCTTTAAAACCCCAATTTGATGCACTCAACAATCTCATCAAGGTCATGTTGGATTTAACCAAGTGCATTGTTGAGTTCAAGCAGCTACCTTCTCAGTATATTTCAACTGACGCACAAGCGGTGTCCATAGCCATGGCTCATATCCCTGCAGCTGCATATTGGACCTTTCGAAGCATTGTAGCCTGCTATTCACAGACTTTAAGCCTCACAGGCTTGAAATATGCGTAAGCCATCTAAGAACACAAATTAATCGCCATTCGAATAGAAAGATTAAATGTCAAATAGCAAATCTGTCACTAATATTTCAGGTACACTGCGTCAACCACTGAGGCATGGGAACTATCAAGCTTGACTCATAAGGTCAGCAGTATACTCGAGCACTTCAAGAAGCTAATTGCTATTTGCTATCAACAAATCGGTGAGCCCTTAAGAATGTACATTTAGGTGGTTTGATCTCTGCCCTTTTCGAGAGTTTTCAGCAAATAATGTTTTTTTTTTCCCCTCTGATCCATACCATGGATGCAGATGAGAATAGACAAATAGAAGCATATCGCAATCTCGTGCGCCTTCTTGAAACAATTCACATGGACAACATGAAGGTTCTGAGAGCATTGATTTATGCTAAGGATGATATTCAACCACTTGTTGATGGTTTCACCAAGAACAGGGTTTGTTGCCAAATTCCTTTCCATGCATTTTCCTGGCTAGAAACACCGTCAAACGCTAGACTTCTGTTTATGCGAACAGGTTAATATCGACGTTTTGAGAAAAAAGCATGTGTTGCTACTCATATCGAGCCTTGATCTGTCCGCCGAAGAAATTTTGGTTCTTGATCAGATGTATAGAGACCCCAAAGCAAGCGAAGAGTATCACTACGCAATCGTGTGGCTTCCAATTGTGGACAGGTCAATCACTTGGGATGACGGGTATCAACAAAAATTTGAGCAGCTACAAGCAATGATGCCATGGTACACTGTCCAACATCCTACGATTATTGAACCTGCAGTCGTTAAGTATATCAAAGAAGTGTGGAAGTTTTCAAAGAAGGCGATCCTAGTGTCAGTGGATCCACAAGGGAGGATTTTGAACCAAAACGCTTTTCACATGTTGTGGATATGGAAGAATTTGGCCTTCCCTTTCAGCACTGAAAGGGAAGCAGCACTTTGGAAGGCAGAGTCTTGGAGACCTGAGCTACTTGTTGACGGCATTGATGCCACCATACTTGAATGGGTACCTTAATATTTCAATCAAGTTAATTGAATAGAATTAGTACGTCAAGGTGATATTAACAGTAAATATTCCTAATACTGAAATCTAATGTATTTTTATCAGATGAAAGAAGAGAGATTCGTATGCTTGTATGGAGGTGAAGATATCGAGTGGATCAGACAATTCACAAACTCAGCAAAAGCTGTAGCAAGAGCAGCTCAAATTAGCTTGGGGATGGCTTATGTTGGAAAGAACAATGCAAAGGAGAAATGGGGAAAAATCAGCAGCAGCATCATTCAGGAAAATTTAAGTCATACCCTGGCTGATTCGACGGCAGTGTGGTTCTTCTGGGCACGATTGGAGAGCATGCTCTACTCAAAACTGCAACATGGCGCGACTGTTGAAAATGATCGCATATTGAAAGAAGTGACGACAGTACTTAGTTTCGATGGCAGTGAACAAGGATGGGCAATATTTTGGAAAGGAACGACGCATGAAATGGCAAGAGCTAAAGGCAAGGTGGCTACAGATTGCATGGTGGAGTTTGAAAAATGGCAAGATGATGCGTATCAAAATGGTTTTGTGCGAGGACTCAACAATTATCTGGAACGAGTTCGCACCCCAGATCATTGCAATCGTCTCATCCTTCCCGGCATCCATGGGCCAATTCCAGAGACGGTGGCCTGTACAGATTGTGGCCGCGTCATGGAGATGTTCTTCTTGTACCGCTGCTGCCCCGAATGAGCAAAAATATTATACCTTAGCTTGAATTACAATAAGGTTTCCACTTGAGTTTTATCTCAAGTAGTAACCAAAGTGTTAATTGAATTGCTTGCTTTTGTCTTGATTTTGCGTTCTTACTGGTTTTGAGGTTTTGTTTCCCCGAAATGTTCAGGATCTGTGGCCTTTTCATTATCTTGGGCACTTAAATAGGATTTTCAAGTGTTATTGCGTGTTATGGCAAGAACTTGTTCGTAACAATAATATTGTGCTTTGATTTCCATATTTTGGTTTGTTATTATCTGTTAGATCAACTTGAAAGAGAACACGAAACAGTCCATGTAATATGTTAATGTGACCAAAATTTCTTAAGAATATTCCTCCCCACGTAGAACTCTCTCAAACAAGTTGTTTGTTGGCAGTAGATAGTCATCGAATCAACTCACGGTAAAATTTATGACCGATATAAAATACAAGTAAGAAAACATGTAGGGTATTAAAATTTTGACATCATATATAGGAGGAGTACGTGAATAATATTTGTTTAATTTTTTACCAACGTTTTTTGAATCTAAATCTTATGTATTTTAATTAATTCAACGGAGACAAATTCATAATTCAAATAAACTAAAAATAAAATGTCCTCCGAAACTTTTGGTCTTTATTGTCCCGCTTATTTCTTAGAGGTTCTGTTTCTCGATTTTTCTTGGTTTTCGATTTTCACCTGATGAACTTCTTGAAACAAATCATAAGAGAAACACACTTTCAGATATCGTCTCAAAGCTTTGTGCTCCGCCGGCGCCGGCAATGGCCTGACAACTTTTATTATATGTGTTGTTCTTCAACATCATGCTTATAAAATAGCCGTAAAACAAAAAGAAAATAAAAAACTTCGATTTCTTCTTCCAACGCAAATATTGGCTCGCATTGCTTTACACGCCACCGTGTTCACGGCATAACCTTTTTGTCAAGTCAACACTTCAATAAAACATTCAACATCAAAATTGACTGTCGTTATGCCGATCACTAAACGTATTAACCTTGTTTATCTTATTCTATCTAACTCGAATTTAATTTTTTTTTTTAATTTTTTGGGTCGATAGACTGATATTCGGCAGTGACCAAGTAAACGCTTAAGGTCGTATTGAATGGTGCTACAACTGGGTAGCCAAGAAATTGAAAATGATCGTTACTTAATTTTCCAGGAATTGTTTAATTTTCCAGCGTCTTGAAGTGGGACTATCAGTATCATCCCCAGGAACAAGGCAAACGTTTATTGGACGCCAAGATGACTTTAATCTACAAACCAACATCATTCGTGTACATAACATCAGTTGATGCAGTCAGTAGTAGGGTCCTTTCTTGTCCGGCCCTGCCTTTAAATTATTTAAATAAAGCGAGTCGTTATACCTCCCCCTCTCCCCATTTTCTTCGTTTTAATTTTTAAAGGATTTTTAAGGAATGTAATAATTGGGATTCTCTTCAAAATTAACTATCATTGAAAACAATAATAAAATGAAATAGAAATAAAGAGGACTTCAATGATTCATGTGTGACTTTTTATAGCACCATTAATGGAGAAGACCCTTTGATTTAAGTATATTAATCTCTACTTAATTTAGTGGATAAATAATTAGTTAATTATTAAGTAATAGAGAATCTTTGAATTTAAGAATTAGGTTTCGATATATTATAGCTCTTTTTTCTGCTTTTTAACTTATAATTAATATTTTTAATCCTTTTTTTAAATAATTACAATATTTTTAAAGAACTTATATAGTTTTATTAGTATAAGTATTTTAAGTTATTGATCAAAATTCAATGGTGCATAATTGTCACATTATTAATATTATAAAATAAGAAGAAGAAGAAGAAGAAGAAGGTATGATAAAATGACTCAAAATATTATACAATCTAAATTCGAGTAATGTAATGTATTCCTTTGCTTCTATTTTGCTGTAAAAATATTCTATAAAGTCAAAGTTTTTTTTACGTGAAAAGACATTTACACCCCTAAAATTTGGTGGAAAAATAATTATTTAGAGCCCAAATTTTTAATAAGAGACACGAAATTTTTTTTTCACTATAATGCAATTTGTAGATGGTAACTAAAAATTGACTTTAAAAATTTTAAATAAATAAAAATATAATTTAAATAGTTTAATTTGTCTAGTAGACCAATAATATTAGAATTTTGTTATTGTGTAAAATAATTTTTAAAATAAAAAATTAAAATATATTTATTTTAATAATAATAAAAAGTTTAAAAAAAATCTTTGAGTTAAATAGATTTTACAATTGATAAAGTATACCCCATGAATTAATAACAATAAAATTATTTATACAATATTGATAACAATTTAAATTTTTAAATATTTATTTCAACATTACGTTTTTATTTATTATAAAATTTAGTTTCATATAATATAAGATTTCAAAGAGTTAAAATATTTTTAAATATACATTGTTACATTTACTTTAATATTATATTTTGTTTATTATAAAACATTAAAGTTAATTTTTTTGAGTTAATAAAATTAAAAGGTATTATAATAAAAAAAAATAGCAATTTAAAGATCCACATCATCGTTTCCCCGAGACTCGGGTGTAGGAGTCTTTTTTCGAAAAGAAATGGAAATTAACAACGTGGAAATTAGCTGGCAAGAGCCATTAGTTAATTAATTAAATAGTGTCAACTTCATTTGTTGGCGGAATAAATGGATCATGATCAGATCCAAGGGCTGAGAATAGAGAGAAGACTTGAGAATTTCTGTAGTTGACTTTGAGCGGCCGAAAATCTTCCCAAGAGAGTTGACTTGAAGACTTCCTAGTTGCTTCCCTTAACCTGTTGTCCGGGGCTCTGCCCCACACTGAGGAGAAAAAAACGCATACTGTCCCTGTTGTTTTCCACATGATAAAATTATGAAAACTGAATCCGTTTACCGAAGACAAAAATGACAAATCAATAACTTGTTTTCCTCCAGTCCTTAATAATCAACAAGTGAAAACCAAAAAAAAAAAAAAAAAAAGAAAGATTTCCTAATCGTAATGTGAAAAAGAGAAGCCACTCGTTTCATCGCGAATTCACATCCCTTTTTTTTTTTTTTTTATAAATAACAAGGTGAGAAAATTCAACATACAAACGGGCTCCACTGCCGAGTTTTTCCACACGCTCGAAGTCATTCGGCGACTCACCAAATTAATCAACAGAATCAATAATAAATGATCGCTCCCCCCTGTCTCCCAAATCGGACATTCCATTTCTGCCACCAAAATTAGGCAAATGGCACTCTCGCCAGCAAAACTGAACCTAAGTCTCTTCGCTCTCTTGTCCCTCCTCTTCCTTAGCCATGCAAGGCTCAATCTCGACCGTTCAGATTACAAAGCCCTCTCCGTCGTCCTCAGAGATCTCGGCGGTCAACAGCCCTTCGTTCCCAGTGATCCATGCAGCACCCCCGGTGTGTTCTGCGAGAGAAGGCTCTCAGACAACAACACCTACGTTCTTAAAATCACGAAGCTCGTGTTTGTGTCTAGAGAGCTTACTGGGTTTCTTTCCCCGTCAATCGGACGGTTGTCAGAGCTCAGAGAGCTCTCTCTGGCTAACAACAGCCTCGTTGAACTGCTGCCACCCCAAATCGTTGACTGCAAGAAACTTGAAATTCTTAACGTTCAAAATAATCAGTTTTCTGGCGAAATCCCGTCCGATTTGTCTTCTTTAATTCGTCTTCGTGTTCTCGATCTTTCTGGGAATAGTTTTTCGGGGAATTTGGGTTTCCTGAAATATTTTCCAAACTTGGAACATCTCTCTTTAGCTAAAAATCTGTTCACCGGAAAAGTCCCAACTTCCATTCGTACATTTCGCAATCTCCAATTCTTCGACTTCTCCAGAAACAGTCTCCTTGAAGGTCCAATACCAGTGATGAGAAGGGTTGGACCCTCAGGGTTTCAATACCCAAAACGATACGTTTTGGCTGAGTCTACCACCAATGGAAGAAGCAATGGACCTTCCCCCGCTGCAGCACCGAATTCAAGTACACGCTCTTCCGGTGCTGAAGCTCCTGCTCCATCACCACACCACCACAGACACAAAAAAAGTAAGGGAAAGAAGGCAGCTGGGTGGATTTTAGGATTTATTGCTGGAGCAGTAGCGGGTACCATTTCTGGGTTCGTGTTTTCTATTCTTTTTAAGCTAATCTTGGCGGCGGTAAGGGGTGGAGGTAGAGATTCTGGCCCAGCAATCTTTAGTCCATTAATCAAGAAAGCTGAGGACTTAGCTTTCTTGGAAAAAGAAGATGGTCTTGCTTCGTTGGAGAAAATAGGATCTGGTGGATGCGGAGAAGTTTACAAAGCTGAGCTACCTGGAAGCAATGGAAAGATGATTGCTATTAAGAAGATTATTCAACCTCCGAAGGATGCCGCAGAATTGACTGACGAAGATAGTAAGTTACTGAACAAGAAAATGAGGCAAATTCGGTCTGAGATTAACACTGTGGGTCAAATTAGGCACAGGAATCTTCTCCCTCTGCTGGCTCATATGGCCAGGCCTGACTGCCACTTACTGGTGTACGAATTCATGAAGAACGGAAGTTTACAGGACATTCTAAATGATGTCTCGCAAGGAAGAAGAGAATTAGACTGGCTAGCTAGGCATAAGATCGCATTGGGAATAGCTTGCGGGCTTGAGTATCTGCATATAAGCCACAACCCTCGCATAATCCACAGAGATCTCAAGCCAGCGAACGTGCTTCTTGACGATGATATGGAAGCCAGGATCGCTGATTTTGGGCTTGCAAAGGCAATGCCTGATGCACAAACACATATAACAACTTCAAATGTGGCCGGAACAGTGGGATACATAGCCCCAGAGTATCACCAGACGCTGAAATTTACTGATAAGTGTGATATATACAGCTTTGGTGTGTTGCTAGCTGTTTTGGTGATGGGCAGACTTCCATCTGACGACTTCTTCCAACATACAGAGGAGATGAGTTTAGTCAAATGGATGAGAAATGTTATGACCTCTGAGAATCCAACTCGAGCCATCGACGCAAAGCTCCTGGAGAACGGATATGAGGAGCAAATGCTTTTAGTTTTGAAGATTGCTTGCTTTTGCACCGTGGACGGTCCAAGGGAAAGGCCTAACAGCAAGGACGTTAGGTGCATGTTGTCTCAGATTCGGCACTAATTAAGTATCTGGATGTTTCTGAATATGCAAGAATAAGGCTGCTTTGTGATGAACAATGCATGCCCTCTAAGTTGTATAATTATGATCCATTTTGAGATTTTACTTTCAATAATCTATGATGTGGTTATGGTCACTGTACAATTTCAAACTATTTCTGAAATGTGAAAAATAGTGTCTATTGTAATTTTTTTTTTCCAAGACAAATGTTCTTCAATTATTCATTGATCAATCTCATCTCAATTCTCAGCAGCCGCATGAAAATCAGTATAACAAACAATCTTTTGCTCTCAGCGGGTTGTGTGATGATGAAACATCCACCAATAGCGACCCTTGTTGTCATCGCCCTAACTGCTCTAATAAACTATTAATCTTTGAATAATTCCCCTACTGACAAGAATGCTAAGAAAACAGGGGAAGGCCACAAATCTTGATTTCAACTGTAATACACAGTGAAGCAATGAAGCAAAAGAAAATAGAAGACCACAAATATAACAGGATGAGA
Organism: Citrus glauca; assembly: GCA_029633175.1. Taxonomy (NCBI): domain Eukaryota; kingdom Viridiplantae; phylum Streptophyta; class Magnoliopsida; order Sapindales; family Rutaceae; genus Citrus; species Citrus glauca. Next base: position 2,888,151 of record JAQOOD010000003.1, on the reverse strand, counting down.
TATTTTCAAAAACACTAACAGAATAATGAATTGTCTCAATTGAGACTTGATGCTCCATTGGGGACAAACAGTTTATACACTTCCTTTCATGCTCAGCAGTCACGGACAACACGCCTCAACTTTTTTATTTTCTTATTTATTATTTATTAATTATTATTACTATTGGTAATCAGTTGCAGAACCTACCACACATCAAGCCTTTCATTTTGCATAATAAAAATAGCGAATACAATTTAATATTGATAATTCCTTCGATAAGCATATTCGTACACGTATTAAGAAAGGGAAAGTTCCAGGCACGTGCACTTTGGTCATTCAGAGAAAAAAAGAGTAGAACAAAAATGCATTAAAGGTTCGAAGCAACTGATTGTATTTTAGGCTTCTGCTTTTAATTATTTCTCCCTTTTCTTAAAACAGACAAGTCTAATACATCTTTCCCGAATTTAAAATAATAATTACTGAGATGTGGGAACACTAGCGAAGATTGGCCTAAGCTCTAAAGCTTCGGAATTTGGTATATTTAATAGGCAACAATTTATTGTTAACGTTTGTTTAATTCCATCGATCATTAAAGTGCTCTTAGTTACAACAATTTTTTCAACCATGCCCTTTGACTCAAGAATTTAATTTCCACCACTAAGTTCAACTGTTGCCCTTTCCTCTTCCATTTCTTTGTGACGTATAGCTACCTTATTTTTCAGATTTTCAGCATATTCTGCCTTCTTTCCTTCCAATAATTTGTGCCAATTACTAGATGTGCTGAAGATGAAATGAGAAGTAAAACAAAGAAAGAAAAAAGAATCTAGAATAAGAAGAGACAGGTTACCTTAATCTTTTTCAGTTGGGCTTACAAAATTCCTTTTTGCTATTTGTCACTAATAAAACAAATTTCTTCAAAATTTAAATCTTTTACACAAACATCATCCAAAATTTCTTCATTTTATTTGCCACTAAATCTTTTTTTATCAAGCTACTAAAAATTCTCCATATTAAGGAGCAAGAGCAATATCCTTTTCAGCTTCTTCAAAGTATCACAAACAAACCCTTATTTTCCAATATTATTAATGCATATAGCTTCACTAATTTCTAATATGCATTGGTATTTTTAGTTCAAGCACATGTTAAGAAGTTAATTCCTCCAAATACCATCCATATTCTTCATAACAGTGCTAACCCGTTTTCATTTGACAAAGAAGTCAAATAAAAATCACTAATTTCTAACACATATGTTATGATTAGCTCTTAACTTGACAATTCCAGATAGCTAGGGTCTGAAAGTAATAAACAACATGCATCTTCTCCAATTCATCAACAAATTGATATCATTTTTTTTTTTATGAACAACACAATGCCAACCATTCTTCAACACTTTAGCCCATTTTCATTTTCAGACAATTAAAAAAAGTCCAATCTATGATTAAAATAAAATAATATTTCAATTTTATTTTAAAACATAATAAATATTAAACCGAAAAAATAAATCCGAAATTGTTTCAAAGACTAACCTTCTTTGAATTCAAGTCAATAACAGTCATGTCCGACGCCGAGTAGTCAACTATTTTCACCTGACACCACCCTTAGGCCACCATCGATGCTTTTCTTGTTAATAAATTTAAGTTAAAGTTGCCGAACTTGGCAATAAATATCTGATTTTTTTCATCTTCAAAGCATTTAGAGATGAGGAGTGCGTGTGGGCCTCGGTTGATTGAAAGAGAAAATGGTTTTGTGATGAGTTAGGTTGGTGAAAGAGAGCAAGTATTCTTCCATCCTCTAGTTAGTGGTTACTGATTTTCATTGGGATTGTTTGAATGTTTCAGTGGATTTATCTTGAAATTAACTTTTTACTTACTTTAATTTTAAATATATTTTTATTAATTTACTCTCCTATATTAACAATATACGAAACTGAGTGTAAACGGCGGCAGGGGAGAACTTTATAATTACGGATATATTTTTTATCTAAATATCAATACATCAAACCTAAGAAGAAATATCTAAAAATTACCCTTTCAATTACAGTCCATTATGATAACTGACAATTGAACACATTTATGACAAAAGTCATCCAAACAGGGAGCCTCCGGCTGTAACTTACCGCAGCTGTAAGTTAGTGTTTGCCCATCGAAACAATGCAGTGGGGCCATCGGCTAAGAAGTTCCAATAAATTCATATCACCTGGCTAAGTACCCACGTGTCCGTCTAACAAAGTCGGTGTTGCACCGTCAGTTCCGTGTTTCTTCTACTTTCAGTAGTTAATACCAAGTACTAACCGTCACCAAGTAACCAACTCTTTCATCCTGTCTTCATATTGCTTGATATAAACGACACCGTATTCTGATTCATTTAGTCGGTGTTGCGGTCTCATGTTTCCGTAAACGCAGAAGACAGAAGCTGTTAAGGTAATAATAATCGTGCGTCCAATGCGTCTCCTTCTCTCCGTTTCTCTCTCTCTCTCTCTCTCTCTCTCTCTCTCTCTTTCTCTCTTTTTGAATGGTTATTTAAATAATTTTTTCCCTATTCGTTTGATTCCCTGATACCTTTGTCATCTCTCTCTGCTAGATTTTGTCACAATGTTTGATTTGTAATTTTATTAATAATCGTTTATAAATTTATCTTCTGCATTTAGAATTTGTATATTATTGTTTTCATTTCATGTGTTACTTATACGCAACCATTGCAATTTTGCTTCTTTTTTTTTCAATTTTTAACGTTTGATTTAGTTTTGACCAATTTATGCAAGTAGTTCATGTCAAATCATAGCATAGATTAGTTTCTCTTTTTATGCTACTGCTGAAGAATGATTCAGCGAAGCAGAACATGCGGTCGATGATTTTATGAGATGTCATCGTCATTTGGTAAGGTCTTAATTAACTTAAAAGAAGGGTTGAAAATAAGAACCAGAAAGGAAAAAAGGTGCAGAAAAGAAGCGGCTTCATTTCGATTATTGGTTTGAATTGATTTGGTAGCTTGCATGATCTAATTGGGAAAAATGCCCAATGAGCTACTTTGAGTTTGAGTAGCCATTGGAGTATCTAGCCTTGTTTATGTTTGTTGCATTGCCTTCTGTTCTAGGGAGATTTTATAGGAGTACAATCATTAGTTTTCTTAATGAAGTGGCCAATGGAAGAAATTTTATTGAGATACTGATGGGTGTGCTGATATAAATCAATGGTTGCTACTAAGATTATGAAAGATGTTATTCAACTTTTGACAGTTATATTAGGACAAGTTGACGATTAATTTTTCTGTTTGACAGGATAGGGTGCTAGCCAGGTATATAATATCATTATGGGTTCTGCAAATGGGTTGGCAAGTATGCAAGGGAAGCAACCTCTTTTTTCTTTTGGGGTTATTTCTGATGTCCAGTATGCTGATATTCCTGATGGTCGCTCATTCATTGGTGTTCCCAGGTATTATCGTCATAGCCTTCTCGTATTGCAAAATGCAGTTCAAAGATGGAACAATCACCAGAAGCTTAAATTTGTGATTAATTTTGGGGATATTGTCGATGGATTTTGTCCCAAGGACCAATCTCTGGAAGCTGTCAAGAAAGTTGTTAATGAGTTTGAGAAGTTTAATGGCCCTGCCTATCACATGATTGGTAACCACTGCCTTTACAATCTTCCCCGCCACATGTTACTTCCATTACTGAAGATTTCAAGTGTTGATGGACGTGCCTACTATGATTTTTCACCAACTCCAGAATATAGATTTGTTGTCCTTGATGGTTATGATATTAGTGCAATTGGTTGGCCTCAAAATCATCCAAATACATTGGAGGCGTTGAAGTTTCTTGGGGAGAAAAACCCAAATACTGAGAAGAACAGTCCAGCAGGACTTGTGGGGCTGGAGAGAAGGTTCCTTATGTTTAATGGAGCTGTTGGGAAGGAACAGATAAAATGGCTAGATGCTGTACTTCAGCATGCAACAAAGTTAAATCAGAAAGTAGTAGTTTGTTGTCATTTGCCTTTAGATCCTGGTTCAGCTTCCCCAGAAGCACTTTTGTGGAATTGCAATGAAGTAATGGATGTGATACACCGTTACAATAGTGTGAAAGTTTGTCTGGCTGGCCATGATCACCAAGGAGGGCATTCAATTGATACCCATGGGATACACCACAGAGTCCTTGAAGCTGCCCTGGAGTGTCCTCCTGACACAGATGCATTTGGTCATATTGATGCTTATGACGATAGGTTATCACTTGTTGGTACTGGTCGGATGCAGAGCACAGATATGTGTTTTACTCCCTAAGTGAGCATTACGATATATCATTGGCAAGATTCTACAAAGTCAATTCTTCAATAAAAAGATGTAGTTTGTACATTAATTTCTACCAGAACTATGTTTAGGGAAATGCAGGCTTGACAGAGCTCAGTAAGTAGGTGGTTTCTCTCCAAGTGTTTGCAAGGATTCAGTTTTCTGCTGTCTGGGGTAAAAGATATGATGACTGGAAATTTTTGACATGCTCAAATTGAAGATGAAGCGCAAGGATTTATATGGCTACTCAGCATTTGTTTCCAGTGAGATGTCTTCTGCTTCTCTGTCTCTTTTTGAGTACTTACACATGATGCTCCCAGTATTCACCTATTTGCATTCTTTGCTTGTGATGAAACATTGGTTACTTATGCTTCTTGTCAGGTCTTTCATTTCAAATCCTTGAGTCAAAAACGCATATCACGGATAATCTGATTAATTGATTGACCCCTGAAGTATCGAATTTATGTAGTCTTTGGATTGGATTTGAGCTACAATGCACAACTTACCTTATGTCATTAGGGGGCGACAAAATGTTTTTACATGTTTGTAACATCAAGCTTTCTTTTACCTTCACTTCCAGTGACAGTGAAAAGATCACCATCCGCAATTCAACCAATCTCAACCAATCCCGTGGTCTCTTCACCTAATAAGGTCATAAATTAGCTCCATTTGCATTGCATCGGTTTAGCTATGACTATGGATTATAAAAACATAGATGATAGATCCTAATTGCCGCATTTAAAATATCAAACTAACACCATGAGCTTTTACATCGAAATTTTGCTTTCATCTGTATTTAAGTCAAGCTGGCCGCTCCAGATTACCCGAGGTGATGCTCCTTTTTTATATATATATATATATGGTTCCCTCTTTTAGTGCGTCACTTGTGGCACAGAAAATGAATACAGAGCATGATCAGTGATCACTGCCCATATTAAATTTCAGGTCAATGCATCATTTACAGCTAATCTTGATAAGATGGTTCTTAAATTAATCTGCATTGACTCGGTCCCTCAGATACTTCAGTGCAAAAAAAAAAAAAAAAAAGTAAACTCATATCTGAGTCGCAAGTTTCCCACATCGATAAGCAGTAACAAAGTTGACCAAACTGACACATGTTCAGATTCCCTCAAAATCAGCAAGTATTTTAAAAATGAGTAAATATGTTCTTTCATTTTCTTATTAAAAGAAAAAAGAAACACAGATCATTACAAGTTCATATATTGGTATGACACTACCGCAATTGCATCTCAACCGTCAGCTTTAGCAACCAGACCCACATATAGGACATAGCGTGGGTTCTGTTTGCAGTTTACGGTCCAGATGCGAACTGAAATTGAAACCAATAAAAAAAAAAAAAAAAAGGAAGTAAACATTAACATAAGATAACAGTACGAATAAAACATGCCAAGAAATTCAAGCTACTGCTAAGATTACTCCTATATAGGATGATGATTTAAAGTGGGTCCCGGCCCGGACAAGCACAACCAGCCCAGCCCACGGGCGTCTTCAGTCTTCACTTCTGCTGGGACATTCTTGCCTTTCTCTTCTCATGAAAGAAGAATCCAAACAAGGCCACAACGGAGAAGACGCTGAAGCAAACGGATGCAATATCGAGCGACGCGTGGCGTCCTGTGATAGCCTGGATGTCAAAGAGGTTAGTTGTCTTCTGGTGATTGGTGCTCTGACCGTAAGCCACCTCGTGTCGTTCGGCGTTAAGAGCATAGGCGCGTACGAAGTACGTAGCAGTGGGGACGTCTCTCTCAACGATCCAGTCCAAGGTCTGGGGGCTCTTGCTGTATGGCTTTTCAACGATCTTGAACGAACAAGTCTTGTCCTTATTTAGATGGTCCTCGGTTTTCCTCCACGCGCGGTCTTTCTGGCTGACGGGTGCGAAGCATAACTGAACCTTCACGGTCTTGTAGGCGGAGTCCGTCCCCGCTGCGAGGCTCTGGTTTAGCCCCCATGTTATTGTCACTTTGTCTTCACCAGCTTTCAGAACTGCATATGATTAATGAATTAAAATTAAAAAAAAAAGAATATTTCCCGAAAACCCAATTGAAGAAACTACATAAATGAAAATCAATTGATTTGCGGGGGGCTTAGTTTAACTACGACCGTACCTTGGCCTCGTTTAGTTGTTGTAGTGACTTGGAGAGTTTTTTGCAAAGAAGAAAAGAGTGTAACTCCGTAACATTCGTGCACGAGAAGAGAGAGATAAATCGAAGCCAAGATAAGCCCGCGTGCTGCCATTAATGCTCTGCTTTGAATGAACTCGTGACTTTGAAAGTTTAGAAGCTGTCAATAACACGACCTGGGTTCACTTTATATAATACGGTACCCACAAAAGAGAAGACTGCCAAGTAACACAAAAATTAATATCAACATGATATGATAGGCGAGCCGTTTCCCATGATGTTAGCCGCCCAACAAGTCAATGGCTCCAACCCAATGACTTGCTTTTTGCTAGCACCTTTTTAAGAATTTCAACAGACGGTTGATTTATATTTTTTTTTATATAATTTTTTTTTATGAGGTATCATCTCTTTGTAGAAGTAAGTAACAATGTACATTAAAATAATGAAAATACATACATTGTAAACTGTATTTTTTATCTGTTAGTGTGTGTGTACATATATATATTCCAATTTAAAATTTAAATTTTAAAAAAAATGTTAAGCTATATATTTAATAGCATAATGATACTATATTATTAAACTTAATAATTTTTTAAACTTTAATTAATTTTTTAAAATTTTAATAAAGTTTAAGATGCTAGACCAAATTAATATTATATATATATAATTATTATTTAACAAGAAAAATTAAAAAGTAAACTAAAAATACATATTTCAATATTTATACATTTTGTGGATCTCTTACTTTAATATAGTACATATGTATGTATGCATGCATGTATATGTATGTACATGTGTATGTATGCATATTCTACTGAGAGCATCATTCTTTTATTAAAATGAGGATGACAATAAAATATAAAAAAACACGTTTTTAATATATTAACAAAAAAAATTGATGTATTAAAATTAAAATTTTTTATATTTTACTAATATCTTCACTTTAATAAAACAAGAATGATTTGCTAAAGGAGAGTTATATGTATATTTTAATTAAGGTGTTATTGATATATTATTTAAAGAACGTCCCTTCAGCAAGATAAGGAGGTGAGGTCACAAGGATTTAAATAGCAACACAACGTTTTGATATCTCTGTACTTGTACGTTTGGTGTTTTGTTTAATGTAATTGACTTTGTAAAGATCAACATTCATTTGGATACGTAGAAATTTGTTGGTGGATGGATAGGAACTAAATTTTGTGTTTGTCCCCTAATGTTTAAGAAAGAGCAAAGCAGCAATCATCAAGACCGAATTGAGAAGCCATTTAATTAGCTGTATACTTAGGAAAGGGCCAAGAGCAATACCCCATGGTACTATGAAGGCAAAATAAAAATTTTAATTTAAAAAAAAAACACTAAGGCAATTGGCCTCATTTGCATCTCCCACGTGGTTGGAAATTTTTTTTTTCTTCAATTGTTTAAAAATTATAAAGCTGTTATAATTAATTAAGCTAGGGAACTATGTTTTAAGTTGCTTGTATGCTTGCCATGTCATCATGATTCTCCTGTGCATTCGATGAGGCCCATAAATCCGTACGCAACATGAACGAATATATATATAATATATTTGAAGTCCTACGGCGACGATGATGTTGAAATATTAATTTATCTCAAAGTCAATGGTACTGGTCTGTTTGGATATTAAAGTTGGCCAACTACCATTTGAAATTTTCAATACTAATGTTGAGTAAATATTAACATTTGTTTGGAATAATCAAATTATTTACCAACCCATAAATTGGTTTAAATTCACCCGCAAAAATTCTCTCACTGCGGGTAATTTTATAGGTTGCGGGCAGGTTTAATATTTTAAATCAAAATTTATTGCGTGTTACGAGTAGGTTTGATTTTGAGAAAAAAATTTATTGGATATCAGCATAGTTATCCATCAGCTCCCATTTTTTTGTTTTAATTATTTATATTTTTTATTTTAATCATAAAAATTACTTTAATTTTTTTATCATAAATATATGTAAGTTAATGTTCTTAATTCCTAAACTTTTGTGTGTGTTACGAATAAGTACTAAACTATGAAAAACTAGAAATTTATAATTTTCAAGTTTACATTATTGATATTTTATTTTAGTTGATTGATTTTATTTATTTTCCTTTAATGACTTGAACCTAATGATTGCTTACTAAAGTTGAGTTTTTATTTGTTTAATTAATCATTAACAATGCACAATATTTACTTGTTAATAAGCTTGGCAAAAAAACCCGCCCGGACCGGACCCGGTCAATCCAGTCCGGGTAAAACTCGGACCGCATGCATATAAAATTCGGGTCCGGTTTCAACAAAAAAAACTCAGAACCTGGACCGGACCCGACCCGGTTTTTTAATAAATTTTAAAAAATAAATATATTATATATAAATATATAATTATGAATTTATGATATGTTGGATGTTATTTAAATTTATTGTGTGATTATTGTGTTGTTAGAATTTTATTTATTTATTTTATATATAGATTAAATGAGTTTAAGTTAGAAATTAGATGAATTTAGGTATTAGAAAGTAGATTGAAATAATTTTTATTTATCATTTGTGCAAAATTTGTATTGTTAGTGTGTTATATATTTGTATTTGACCATTTTATTTTTTAAAGTTTCAAATTGAATGAGTTTATTTGATTATTTTCTTTTTTAAAATTTGTATTGTTAGAGAAATGAAAGAAAAATTAAAGAAAAAATTGAAAAAAAATTAAAATTATCACATCCGGGTTTTAAAAATCCGGATCAAAACCCGGACCGGACCCGGATTTTGCCAAGCCTACTTGTTAATAATATTGATAATACTTACATATTAAATAAAATATGGAGCAAGGCATTAATATTAGTGATGATGATTTGCCTACAATAGAAATATATTGTCTTAGATTAATATATTTTGATTTTGTGTATTTAGTTTAACATTGAAACTTTAATTTCTTATTTACATTGATACAATTTACAATTGAATATTGTATGTGAATTTTTTAGGCTATTGTCATAAATTTATAGTTTGAATTATATAATTTAATTTTTTATGTATTATTAAAGGTATTTTTTTAGTATTTGTAATTTTAAATGACAAAATCTATAAAATATTTGTTGTCATTTTAATTGGGTTTGGTAATTATTAAAACTTGTAATACTTTTTTTTAAAAAAAAAAACCTCTTAGTAATTTTTTTTTTTACAACTACAAGTTTAATAAATAATAATGATAAACCTGCAGCAAGTGGTGCACATAACCATCCTTAACTATTGTGGTTTAGAAATTAAATTAATTTGACTAGACACTTATATAATAAAAAAAATCATATAATAATTCTTGTCACTATTATTACTTGATATTTAATAATTATATTTATTAAATATTATCAATTTTTATTTTATAATTATAATTTTTTTAGATGAATACTATAGCATAAGCTAGAGTATTCACAATTTTAAACTGGGCAACTTTTGTTAAAGAGGTTACAGAAGAAACCTCCATATTTTACAAGTTACGAAAAAGGGAAAAAAAATTCAAGATGATTTTGCTATGATAAAATTACTCTAAAAACGTACCAGTTATCGGAATGACAAATATTCAGCTGAATATAGATATTGCCCATTTATCCATGCTATAAAATTTGCCCACTGCCCATTAATAAACCAATTCATTTCCAGAAACATTTCTACACATTATATGACACATATCACAAAAGCTCAGAATATAAAAGATAGCTAACAAAAAGGTCAGCGTTACTTTCCACAATGCAAGAAGGGCCAACAACATCCATCGCATTAAAACAAATAGGTACAAAAAAAACTCATCATTAATGGCGGAAAACACTAAAAATGAAGACACGCCCATTAATCATATCTTAAGAGTTTGAAGGAGCTGTAATACTCAAGAGGAGAGAGCAGATTCGTGAATTGAGGGGAAGATTTTGAAATGAATAAAATGATATCAGTAGTCCACGAGCGACTAAGCAACGAATCAATATCAATGGCCGACGAGTGACGAGCGGCTGGCGTGTGAAGGTAAGAGAAATTAATCTAAGGTTTGCTAATTGAAATATAAAAGGTAATAAAATATATTCTTTTATCTTTTCATTTTAATTTCATAAAATATATTCTTTTAACCTAAAAATTGGGTAAATGAATTAGATTTCGGATATTCATTTAATATTCACATCCATTAAATATCCAGTTAGATATTTAAAAAAAAAAATCTATACTAATACTAATACTAAAATTAAAATGTTTGTGCACAATGATTAAAATGTGCAAATTTTGTTATGTTGTAAAAGAACATAAAATCTTTAGTTTTCTTGTTAAAAATACACATCAATTCATCTTTTCATAAACAAACTAATTCAATACATCACCCACTGCTACAAAGGTGCCGCATTACACTGTGATTATTCTAACAATTTGGTCGCATTGATGGAGGACAAATCAGCAATAGGAAGATCATTTAAAACCAAACAAAGAAAAAGACACCACCAAATGCCGGCCACCATTCTTCCATTGTCGGTATATAATCTGACTGATAGTACCAATGTGTAGCAATAAACCATATTAATCATACACATTAATTGATGTTTGATACGACGGCCTCGCTCATTGTTCCCTCAATCGAAACTTTATTGCCATGGATAGAGCATTCAGCATAGACTCACCAAGGGAGAGCAAATTAGCATCAATAACACTCGAGAAGAAAAGAATGGTAGAGCAGAATCGGCGTAAGATCGAAAATGATGCACCCGACCTTACTGATTTCATGAATGATATGTTCTTTGGGACGGTCATCAAGAAGGACAAGACAGAGTATAACTTGACTGGGGGCCGTTTGATGGACGAGGATGTTGATTTTGATGATAGCACTAGAAGCAATAGCGGCAGGTTGACACAAGAGTGGCTCCAAGAGGCAAAGCGTATGGTGGCATCGTCGCCCACTCGGTGTGACTCCCCTTCTAGGCTTGTTGGGTCACCGAGGTTTGCGGCTGCACAGGCAGCGAGGCTATCGTCCTCCTCGACCACACTTGATCGAAGAGACCCTCTTTCGAGGTCTGCCAGAAGGTCAGACATCATATCCTTAATTATTGCATGCATACAACTCATGCCGTGTACTCATAAGACATATGTATCTAGCTATTATGATGGTACAACTTCAAATAAATGTGCATGCGGCAAAATTTTACTGAATCAACGATGAATGACTAAGCAATGCACATACACCGGTCTCACTGCACTAATTAATTGCGTATTTGAGTTCTCTACTGCAGGCAAAGGTCATTGGAGGGATTCAGTGGAGAAATTCTGAGCAGATCAGTAAAACATACCCGCGACAAATCAACATCGCAACACACACTAACACCAGCCTCACCAGACCAAACCCCTGCAGATGCAATCCACAAATGGTTATCCAACTTAGTCAAACCGTCCGATCTCAATTCTACACCATCATCCTCCCCTACTTCCCCAGCAACAGCAACAACTCCCTCCTCAGATCCAGCGGGTACCTTTCTGCCACCTCGACAGTCAACTCACAGAAGGTCCCGCTTTCAAACCGAGAACCCTGCACCTCAGTCACAAGGAATTCCAGTCAATTCCCGCCGAACTTTCAGAACAGCTCCAACTACACAGTTACCTTCCCCGCCCCAAAAACTTATAGTTGAGTCTGCACATAAGAGAACCTTATCTTCATCATCATGTTCGTCACCGACACAACCCTTGAATCAGCCGCTTTCCCCGCCCAAGAATCTGGTGGAGTCAGCTCAGAGAAGGTACATATCTAAGTCTACATGCTCCGTTAATGAAAAAGTTGCACCAAAGAACAGCAACATGACAAATGGGCGGTCCCACGAAGAAGATGGAAGCCGATACATTGGCCTCAATGAGTTCCTTAAAGAGCAGAGAATCATGATCGACAAAATATCACGTGGGGCTGTTGATTCCAAGGCCAAGATCGTGCTACCTGCAGCATCAAACAGTTAAGTGGACTAAAACTTGAGGTTTACATACATAATCTTGTAGTAATTAATAATGACTAATATATCAAACATGGGGGGTGGGGGTGGTGCAGGTACGAGTTCGATGGTGGCTGCAATATGCTATGCATGGTTGTTGGAGAATAGGAAGAGGAAGAACAAGAGGCAAGGTGATGGATACGTGGTGGTGCCCGTTATGAATATTAAGAGATCAAATATGTGGAAGCATTATCAGGCTGCTTGGCTCTTTCACCACGTTGGCCTTGACGCTAACTCATTGCTCTTTGCCGATGAGGTAATTTTTTCCGTTCTATTGTCTGTGCGTATAATCCTTGTTTCAATTTCTAAATTAATGCATCGGCAATGAGAACGGTTTCTAATGTTTGGGATCAGGTGGATTTGGAGATTCTGTTGATGACTGGGCAATTAAGCATTGTAGTGGTCGGACAAGATGTACTTAGAACTAATGCTGAGGTTGGTACATGATAATTAATTTATTGCAGATATCCTCCTGAAATTGTAGTGCAAAAATATCAGCAATTATCAATGCTCTATATCTCTTCGTGCTGGCTTTTTTTGCTCCTGCAGGTTGGGTCTCAGTGCACCATTCTTACAGATAATTCTTGCGAATACGCATATGATTTACTTCAAACACCAGTGTTGAAGAAAATTTTGGTATATTACATTATGATTACATCAACCATCTTGTAATCAATAGTTTTGAGTACCGGCTTTTACTGGATCGGGAATCTTAATGGTTTCCTTTACCACAGCTTGCAGGTATACTGTTAGATACACACAATTTGGATTCCTATTCTTCGTTGTTCACGTCAAGAGATGCTGAGGCAGTTCAGTTGCTGTCGATTGGCTCATCCCCGAATTACAGAAATAATCTTTTTGATCAATGTATGCTTCTTTAGCCTAACGGTTGTGCCATTAGTGAAAAAAAATGTTCAAGTTTTCATGCATCTGTGATTCAAGGTATTTCATTTTTGCTTTTTATGTCAGTGATGCAAGATAAAAAAGACGGGTCAGTTTTGGAAGCCATGAGGCACAGCTATGGGAAGCCACCAAATGAGAGTAAGACGTAATTCAGAATTGCATGTACTGAAATTTTAAAAAGACCATTAGCAGGATAAATTTCATGATTTATCATTATCATAATTATTATTCTCAATATTTCATTTGTGCCCTGGCACTCTGCTTTGAAGTCCTTTTTGCTTACTAAGATTGACTACTCTTTTTCCCTTTACCTGACAAATAGTAGGCGGCCAAGAAATTGGAGCAAAATTGGAGCAGAGGGCTCCACAGAGAAAGTCTAATTCTCTCTCTCAACAGAAACCTACACAAAATTTACATACAGACTCTAAGGATACGGCAAATGCAAAGACTAATAAATTTTCAACAAACCCAGGTAATCACTTCTTTATTATTGCCTTGATCACTTTTTGTTCCTTAACTTAATCAAGCATAAATTGCTACTATACTTTGTATCAACCTTCTTAAATTATAACTCTGCAGGTAAGCCTAATTCATTACCATCACAAGCCACTGCAACACAGGCACCCCCTGATAATAATAGAGGAAAGAATAAGTTCTTCCTTGCAAAGTGGTTTGGTTTTGGATCGAAATGAAGATTTCTTATTATAAATTTTTCCACTTCATGAGCATGGGTGATCAGCGAAACAATGAAGCTGGGTACCCGGAAAAACAATGCAGTCAACAAACCTTGTTCTCAGATAAGTTTTGGTTATAGAGATTGATTCCGAGGTGTCTAAGAAAGACCATTTAGTTAATTTCCAGAACCATTCTGTTATTATTTTTGTATCAAACAATAATCTTGAATGCCACTATAAATTTCTAGGAAAGTTAGAAATTGATTGTAATAAAATATGGTACGCGCTAACACTTGAATTATTATTTTTCTCAAGGCAACTATGGGGAAGTTTTACAGAATTATTATGAATCCATGCGACTAGAAATTGATCCCTACAAGTAACGGAGAATATTTTATTTTTATGAATCTAGACAGAGGCTCGATGATACCCTCATTATTGCATGCACCGACATAATTTAAGATTAATAATTATTAAAAGAAAATGGGCATTCTTAGTAAGTCACTAGAATTACATGATAAAGATAGCTGAATTGATGACAATGGAAAGGTGATCAAAGTTTGTCTGCTGCATATATCAGTAGGACCAAATCTATATTCGTGGGCTCTTCTCATAAGCAAAGGCTTTTGCGGTTGGTGATTTCATCATCACCACCCATCAGATCCCCGTTACATAGAGGACACAGCACATGCATTAGCATTGTTTTAGCTAGATACGGACATTCACTAGGCAGCGAGAAAATATTGTTTACTTTTACGGTATATATAACATATATAATCCAGCAATCATACAGATTCTGGTAGATAAGGAAAAAAAATATATATTTTGAAACAAAAGTGGCTCATTTATCAAGACCAGATCAAGAGAGAGAAGAAAAAAGAGAATTTCTTAAAATAACAGATGTGAGAAAGATGCCTCTAGATGTGAAATTATTGAGCATGTAGGTGTGGTGATACAATCTGTCTTGTCCAATTTTGCCCACTTGTTCTTCGACCCCAGCGGGATCTTCCTTCCGATCCTAATTCTCTCTTCACTTGGCCCCACTTCCTTTCCTCAACCTCCAAGCATCTGTCACTCTCGTCAATCCATTCTGGCCTATAACTTGATGACCATTTTGGTTTGCATTCTTTAACATTTTCGTATTTCCATTACTCAACCTTCCAGGCATAGAGAAATAAACAAAAATCTGAAGACATATTTGCATTTAACCCTTCTATGGAACCAGAACTTCCTGTCTGAGAAGACAATGGTGTTGATGTCAAAGATGATAATGGTGGTGATGATGAGGAAGAATATGTTGATAGTGAAGAAAGAGATGTACTTGATGACACGGTTGGTTTGAATATAAACAAAGCATGCCTTAGACCAGGGCTAAATAGCCAGTCATGGACATCCCAATACACTTCAACTCTTGCTTTGTTAATGTTAATTGACTCATTACCTCTAAACTTCCATTGAAGATGCTTCACATGAATCACCAAATACCCATCAATCCTTATCTCCATTTCTGGTTCAACCCCACCAGAAAAGCTGCCACTACCACTGCCATTAATTTTATTCCCACCACATCTGTTCTTGCACTCAATTGAGATCTCATGAAACCTACCCTTTTCATGAAACTTGACTCTTGTGGCGAATTTCCTCTTGCCAAATATGTGCTCTTTTCTTGAAACCAGAACAGGATCAATAAGAGCAGGCCTACATCCAGTTTTCCTATAAGCATCTTTCTTTAGATCACCAACTAACAAAGCAACCTCTTCATCACAAACAACTGCAACATAATAGTCAGAGTTAGGCTCAGTTTCGCCGTTGAATTTGGCAGCCTTGAGATTCCAATAGATATCCACAGCTTTACCATCTACGAGAAAGCGCTTGGAGCCTTGCTTCCTCCAAAAGTACCAAGGCTTCAGCTCGACTTTGCAGGTATACTGACCGTCGCCATCTTCACCTTCTTCTACTGATACTGATAGGCCATGGAGCAGTAAGTTCTTGCACCATGTGATTGTAATCAAACGGCTCTGATCAGCAATCTTTGTTCTGTAAACTGACATAAAAACACTCTGACCGGACCTGGTTACCGCGGCGGATTCATCAGCAAACTTGTCACTCGATGAAAAACAAGCAGGAATTCCAATAGTATCTTGCATGGTTCTTCAAAAAAAAAAAACATTCAACGATTTCAAATAATGCACTAACTAATTACTGGGAAGAGCCCAAACATAAAGCAAAGGAAATAAGAATAATAATAACAACAAAGAAACCATCGAGATGAGGCAAAAGGAGTTTGAGAATGGGAGAGAGCTGAATTCTGAGTGCGAGAGACAGAGAAAGATCTTTCTTACTTACATACAACTGACAAAGACGATGCATGTATGAATCACATAACATAAGGTGCCAGTGCCAGGGATGCTCTAACTGGCATCATTTTGTGAATGAAAAAAAAAAAGGGTATTTTCAAACTGGCGAAAAGATGGCAGTGAGTGAGAGTAAGCGTACGCAGCACAACATGTTCTTTAATATTAAACTGCTTAACTGCTCTTACCTGGAACTTAACGAAAATATTATTTCTTATCTAATAAAAATTTATTTTCAACAAGACAACTTTATTGAATCCGAGGTGGTTTTACTTCTGCCATACTTAAATTACTTGTTCCCATGACCAGTACCTTCACCAGATTCGGAGTAAGGTTTGTACGTAAAATATGCAACGCATTTGGAGGTCATGGAGCGGGGCTAATTGACAGCATGACAAAAAGTTTGCGTTTCAATGTGGGTCTGTCTCTGTCTACGTAAAGATTTTCTTTTTTTTTTTTTTACTTTTTTCAATTCTTACAATCTGATGAGAAAAAAAATCGTACTAAAAATAGTTTGTATGTGGTTGTTTTTAACCTTTTTAACTTTTTTTTCTTTTTTCTTTTTTGGGCCCCCAAAAGAAGTGTAAGAAAGGAATCCAGTGAGTAGCAGTTGGAAAAAATAAAAAATAAATAAAAAAGAAAGTCTTCGAGGAATATACAGTTACAGCTGTAGATCTAAACCTCTCTGTGGTCTACTCTGCATTTGTATATCAAAGACAGGGGTCTGCAATTGCACGGTCTTGATTAGTCAGCAACAGAACGTTTCTTGCAGCAGAGGAGATTAAAAGAAACATAATAGATCATATAACTCAAATACAGCTTGTTTTTGTATTAAAATAATAGTGGAAAATCACCGATGGCCTTTTGAGAGTCATTTCATTTATAATATTAAGAGCACGAGAGCACGAGTTCGAGTCCACTCACATTCCTCGAACATTAGAGAAACTCTAAAAAATTAATATGCACGCCATAAAGAGGCTCTAATTATAATACTCTTATATAACAGTGGATTAAATAATGAGAAATCAAAGTGAAGGTGCAAATGTTAACCTCCAAAGTTGTGGAGGACAGCTAATTGATGTGGCATTTTACAAGATGACCTCCAACGACATTTTCGAAAAGTTGATAATGGTCTCAGACAAGAAACCGTCATCATTCGGCCTTGGTCTAATCACCAAAAGCATGAGTTCTCCCACCCACCCACCCATCCTCAATTCGTTCAAAAGCGGAGGGTGGCTGTACTTAAAACATTTTTGAGTGTATTTAGTAATGCCGTTCCAATGGGTTAAAATTGACAGTATGTTTGGATGGTTGTTTATCCATAAGCCGGGCCGGGCCGCGAAAGCCGAATCAGGGCATTTTGGTCCTTGCACGTTCGATCATTAACCCCCAAACTTATCGTTCGAGGGTTTCTGATTTGTACCAGAAAATCTCCCAATCTTTTTTTACTCGCTCAAAAGCGAAGCCAATCCCGTACCTGTTAGTAAGCAAATTCAATTCTTGTTTCATTTGTAAATTTATTGTTTTCCTTTCTAATTTGTACAGGAACTGAAAGGAATGTACCTGTTTGTTTGCTTGTAAAAAATGCAGCTTCAATTTTATTAAAAATGCAGTCCTTTCGTGGGAGCATCCGATTAATTCAAAGGCATGCCCTTACCAGCTCAAACACTTGTTCAATCCCAAACGGAGTCGTTTCAACCAAATCTGTCGGTCATTCGTTCCATTCTTTGAACATTTTTCTATCCCGCTCGCTCCACTTGTTAGCTACTCGCTCTCAGGTCGCAATTCTTTGGTTATTATGTCTTTCGTTTCATTTTAGTTTTTTTTGGGGGGGGGGGGGGGGGTGCCGGCGCTTATTTTCACTTGATTTTATTCTCGTTCAATGAAAATATTTTACTTTTCTGCTGAGGAAGGATGCTGTGTTTCTTCCAAAAATATTGAAAATTCCTATAAACTAAGTGTCTTAGATGACTTTTTTATTTTTTTTAATATCCTGAGTTTGGGTTTCAAGGAAAAGGGGAAAAAAGGAAAAAAAAAAAAGAAATTGTTTGACACTTGTGGATGTTCTTTGGCAGGTAAAATATGGCTATCAAACCGAGTCTTTGGGTTCTTCGAACTATTACATTAGAACTAGGGGGCCTGGTTTGTTTCCACCGGCAATGATGGAGCCACATTTCGCCAACAGGTGTATTTCAACATCGGGAAGTTCAGTTGAATCGGCTTCACATCCTCCTCCTGCCACTTCCTCTGATTTGGCTCCCCGCATCAAATTTAAGAGGCTTGATAAAACTGCCAGGCATATAATGCAGGCATGTAGGCATTTGTTGCTAATATTGTTACAAATTAACATGAATTATGCTCCTCAATACAATAGCCTTTGATGTTATATTGTTATACTTTTCAGATTCTAGATAAGGAAGCAGTGGAGAATGTGAAGTCTCAGAGGGAGATCCCCGATATAAAGCCTGGTTATATCGTGCAACTAAAAGTGGTATGATATGTATTGCTAGCTTAAATGCTTCTTATTGGTTGTCGGGAGTGAGTATGGTTGTTTATTGATGGAATTGCAGTTAATTTGTTCTATTATGATCCTTGGTGTGAACAGGTAATTCCGGAGAACAAGAGACGTGTTTCAACTTTAAAGGGTATTGTTATAGCAAGGCGTAATGCTGGTATAAATAGTACATTTAGATTGAGGAGGCTGGTAGCAGGGGTTGGAGTCGAATCTCTTTTCCCTTTGTAAGTAAAGCAGGATTTTTGTTTGTTGCACACACAATATATGGCCTCTCATGTCTTGTTGGTCTTGCTGCTCTGAACTGCAAAAGAAGTGTCTTTTCCCACTCTTCTCTTCCATATGTTGCTTGTAGACAAATCGCTCCTGGATAATGCAATACTTCGAGTATGATTTTATGAACTTAAAAGCACCTCGCCTTCTAAGAATTAAGCATGTATTTTATGCTTGTAATTGATCAGGAACTGTTTGATGCATTGAATTTTTCTTAATTAATGAGTAAAATATTTCAGCAAAAGTTTTAGCAGCTCAAACTCTTGCAAGCGGAATGTCTGTTACCCCACTCTTATTAAGTAGAAACTGTTTTCTGTATCTTCTTGATGGATGACAAATTTAATGCATTATTCTTGTAATTTCTGAATCTGTAAGGAATTATGATCTAAAATTGCTATGGATGTAGATTCGATTTATTTCACCTGCAAATAAACAGTGCTTTTCTGGCTGTTCCGTTCTGAATTCCCTTGAAGTGTAATACAATGCATGTTACCTCTAGTGTTATTCAATTTCCAGTCATTCACTTTGATGAACCTCCGATTCTGCCCATCATATTTTACTTATTTGACATGGGAGATCTGTGTTATGTGAATTTGCACAAGATAAGTCCATATTGACCTAAATGGATGGTTTGACTTCCTATTAGTTATGATGCTATGACCGCACAGTACTGAACCAAATATAATGAGCCCACATGTTTCATCAGGTTAGGAATCCAAACTAGGTGCAACAAGAGATCACGTTATCCGCGTCTTTTGAGACGGTTGAAATTTATTCTGCTTTGAAACTAGGATTTTTAATAACATGAATGTTGAAAATAGAAGAACTAATAGGTGGATGGTATAAAATTTCTCTGGTTAAATGTAAAATATCAGTAGTCTTATCCCTTTTCCGCCCTTGCTAGACTGTAGTCATTTGCCAAGTTCATGTCATCCTAATGCTCTTTTAAGCAAAATACAAGCTCCAGGATAGCTATGTGATATCATATGGATGATGTTCTCATTAATATCACCTTCAGCTCCATCACAACTGAGTATTAATTGCCTAATACACTTGGCATTGGATTTATGCAGTTACATTTGTCTTATGTTTGTTCATGTTTATGGTTGGTTTCAGCTATTAGTGAAAGTATGGAGTTGCGTACACTTCTTGTTATTTCAATAGAAGATGTTTGCTATCTGGATAACGACTAAATAAGTTAGTGGTGGATGACAGGTACTCACCTAATATACTAGAAATAAAGGTGCTGGACAAGAAGAAGGTGAGGAGGGCCAAGCTTTACTATCTGAGGGATAAGCTGAATCCACTTAGAAATAAATAAGAAGCTTTACTGGTGGGAGGATTCTGTGAGTTCCTTCTGATGGATAGTTGGGTTGTATTGCATTGGTGACAAATTTCACAAACTATTTGTGTTTTCATTTTACCCTTTATTTTTCCAATTAAGGTTTAGTTTAGCATCTCTGTTAATTGCTGTGCTGGCATGGTTGGGGGGGACAAGGAGTTCCAAACTTGAATGGAATCCCCAGAAAGCCGCCAGAAGTGGTAAAATTTTGGCTTCATTAATGTTACCCATAAAAGGTCTTGTTTTGTAATTATAGATCATGCATTTGAACATGGGCATTGCCCCAGAGACAGCTCATTTCTTCCATCAATACGCGTAATGCTGCATGTACTCGGTTAATAATATGGAGATGAATGTGTTGTTTCTGTTTCTTTAAAGTAGAACTCCACAATTTGCTGGTGGCTTTCATGATGTAACAAATTATGATATGATTGTAACATTTTCTTTATGGGCTGGCTGTTGTTAAGAGAATATAATGAATTTGTTGGCTTGTCCCTATGGCTTGCTTGGAATAGCAGCTTGATCAAAATGGAAACACAATTTCCGTATCTCAAAGACGCATCTCAGCTGCTCTATCTCTAGTTAGTAATGAGACAAAATCAATATTAATGATCAAAGTCAACTAAATTATATATTAATAATGTGCATCTCTCTTGTCATTGGTTGATTAGCTGGAAACCGGGAAGCTCCCATTCTCATTGTTGCAAATCAGAGTTGCGTCCATTCGACCACCAGCAGCCCCCTTTGCAAAACAGCTTATCTGCCACCTTCCCTCCTATGTCCGACTCTTCAGAAAGGCGATTCCCAGTAAGTTCTAGTCCCCCATTCTTAATTTTTTATTAAACTTCTAGTACCATTGACAAGACGATATGAGCAATGAGTTTGAAATCTGACTTTTTGTGTATTTGTTGGTTAACGGTCATCAACAGCGAGATGACTTTTAGTGTTTTTTTTTTTTAAATCTCTCAGTGAAAAAGGATGGTCAAAATTAAATTTTAAAATTTTCTCACTTAGTCTCTCTTAATATTTCAAATTAAATAAAAAAATTAGTGTAATTATAAATAAAGTGGAAAAAAATCCAATTGATATTTTATTTTATGAGAAGTTGTCTTTTTGCTTCTCTCTTTTGTTGCCCGAGTACACGCTTCTCTGGTACAAGTTTGAGACGCTAAATACTTTTTTATCTTTTTGAAAGTAGACGCTAAAAATACTTTGTACGCTAAATCAGCACTTTACTTAAAATAACAAGTAGCGTTAAAAATAAAAATATTATATTGTTTGGATACTGGACCCTTTGGGCCTGATTCAGTTTATTTTGGAGTTGACAGATAACTCAATCCTAAAAAAACCTAATCTTTTAAAACGTACAAATGTATATGAAAAGACAGGTGGCACGTCACCACAATCGGAGCAGAGATTAGACCTGTTTTCAATATGAGAAACTCGGAAGTCGGAACACTGAAACATACATTCAAAAAAAAAAAATTCATTCTTATAATAAAACAAACATTAATTTAAATCAGCTCATATAAATTTAAAAAAATAAAAATTTAAATATATATGGTAGAAAATAAAAATAATAATAACTCGATCACTCCCACGTTCCCACATGAACACAAATCTGAACTTTTTGCACGCTGACGCAGATTTGTTTTGTGTTTTTTTTTTCAAAAAAGCTAATCAATCAGTCAAAGGGTCGGTTTTGCTGATTTTGGCAGCCATCAAAACGCTTCACTTTGACGAAACATAAACGTACACAAACCCCTCACGCATCCATCCCCCACGCGCTGCTGTTTTTATTCTTCTCGTCTCTCTCTTCATTTTGTTTCTACTTCGGACGTTCATAATCATACAAAAGAGTTTTAGTTTTTTTTTTGGTGTTCGGCGAGTGTGAAAAGACGAGAAATGCCGCAGGATACGACGTCGGAACAAGACCCGGACGACTCTGATGCTGAGTTCGTTGAAATTGATCCCAGTGCTCGTTACGGTCGAGTCAGTTTTTTTTTTCAATTTTTATGAAATTTAACATTTTCATAAGGAAGATCATAGGTATTTTTTAGTTTACAATTTGGGTTTATTTTATCGGCACTTTGGCTAATGGTTTTTGTTTTTTTTTTTTTTTTGGGGCAGTATAAAGAGGTCTTAGGAAGAGGGGCTTTCAAAAAAGTGTATCCTTCTTCAATGACTTTATTTTTATTTATTTGTTTTTTAAATATTGAGTTTATTATGGTGAATGGAACAAGTAGTTCAGTATGAAAAATGATTCATGCTTGGAATTGGTATTTGTGCGTCCTTGATCAAGCTGTGGGAATTCAGATACAGAGCATTTGATGAGTTGGAAGGAATTGAAGTAGCATGGAATCAGATTAAGGTGGCTGATCTATTGCGTAATTCTGAGGATTTGGAGCGTCTCTATTCAGAAGTTCATTTGCTTAAAACTTTGAAACACAAGAACATTATCAAATTTTACAATTCATGGGTCGATACCGAAAACGAACATATCAACTTCATTACTGAGATTTTCACTTCTGGGACACTGAGACAGTAAGTTTTGGTAATTTGCTATAGTGCTTTATACTTGAATTCTCTTAGATGTTTATATTTTAACAACGTTTAGGTATCGAAAGAAACATAAGCATGTTGACCTAAGGGCATTGAAGAAGTGGTCTAGGCAGATTTTAGAGGGCCTTTCTTATCTTCACAGTCACGATCCTCCTGTTATTCATCGAGATCTCAAGTGTGACAATATTTTTGTTAATGGGAATCAAGGTGAGGTGAAAATTGGTGATTTGGGTTTGGCTGCTATTCTTGCCCAGGCACATTCAGCTCATAGTGTCATCGGTAAGGACTTTCCCTTTTCACTGTTTTTGTAGCATTTTCTGAATGTGATCTCTAACGAGGCTCAGTTGGATGTAACCTGAATAGGCACACCAGAATTTATGGCACCAGAGCTCTATGAGGAGGAATACAATGAGCTCGTGGACATCTATGCCTTTGGCATGTGCTTGCTCGAGTTGGTGACTTTTGAGTACCCATATGTTGAATGTACTAATGCTGCTCAAATTTACAAGAAAGTGACATCTGTAAGTCACTTGAGATCTCTGGCGTTTTTATAATTGTTGTGTATTTGTTATTGGTTCAGATCATTCGTTACTCATGCTTTATGGAAGATGTAACTTAAATACCTCTGTGTTAGAACTACGCAAGTTTTACAATCACTAACTTCAAATGAAGCCTAGATGGTTCATCGAGACGCTCACTGTTTCTGATTAGCTATCATTTGATGATTCTTATGTTGATTTGAAATTTCTAGCTGTAAGTCATCAGTTAAGGAATTGATTATATATATATATATATTGATAAATATGTCTTTCTTACTTTTTGATAATTGACAGACTTTCTTGTCTCTGAATATCTATGTTAACTCAAACTATGTACTCCATAATGCGACAGGATTCTGTACAGGATGTAATGGCATGGATTGTCCATTCTGTTGAGATTTTATTTGTACCAGTTTGCTGATTGGTTAATATCCCGAGTTTTCAATTAGATGAATCTTTGTGAGCTAATTGGTAAAGAAATCAGTTGCCAGTTCTCTCTCACTCTCTATTGGTATTAGCATTATACAATACCAACAAATAATGTTTGAATCCATTGCACGATGATTTAGAAATTATAGTTGGATTCAGGTTTCTTATCTATTTAAGAGACCATATGGTTAGCCATGGCAAAGATTCTCCATTGACCCGTTGTTAAACTTTAATAATCCTTTTCCCTCTTGACATGACTATCCGTAATCAATTATGAAACATTAACTGTAAGTATCTGTATATCACTTACTCTTATTGTTAATTCCTATTTCTATATCACCAATCTTTCTTTCACCGAACAGTTAGCCTTGTGATCATCATTGTGGTTCATTTTCCTTTGTAGGGAATCAAACCAGCATCATTGGCAAAAGTGGCAGATAATGGAGTTAGAGCATTTATAGAAAAATGTATTGCAGAAGTCTCTGAACGGTTGCCTGCTAAGGAACTTTTGGGGGACCCCTTTCTCCAATCAGAGGATGATGAGAGTGTAGGCCGTTCTTTACGAGTAAAAACTCATTACTCAGGTGAATTTGGTATTCAAGGGTTTCCACAGTGATTGAAGACATTTTTCCTTTTACCTTTACATTTTTCATTGCTGTTGCAGCTGAAACTTCTCATCAGGTAAATCTCGATAAAATTGCATATGGTTCTTCTGCCGAGACAGGCAGAGACTTTACAGTGCAAGGTCAGAGGAGGGATATTAACACATTTTTTCTGAAACTAAGAATAGCAGATTCAACAGGTTCCTTCTTGCTCTCTATCTCTCCCCTTCCTCACATGTGTGACTGTTAGTATTCGTTTGATTCCATATCCAGAACATTAATTTTCAACTACAAATTTTTCCATGGTTCAGGTCATTTTCGCAATATCCACTTTCCTTTCGATCCTGAGGCAGACACAGCATTTGCTGTTGCTAGTGAAATGGTTGAAGAGTTGAACCTAACAGATCAAGACGTTTCAACAATTGCTTCAATGATTGAGTCAGAAATTCAGTCCCATATTCCAGACTGGGAACCTAAGGAAATTGCTGGAGATTGGATGTATGAGACAATGGCAAATTTAGGCATCTGTTCTCCTAAAACCAATGATGAAGCTTCCGTAATGATGAGTGAGCCTAACCGTTCGCCCAGTGGTCTTCAAATGGAAACATTGCCATCAGGTCATAAGTATTGGTCTGACTCCCCGAAGGAAACTAATAGAAACTCTCAAGGCAAGTCTGCTACTTCAAACCAATACAGCTTGAGTGAACACAATGAACGAACTCCTGATAGTTACGGAGGTGATGACAGTCCAAACATTGCTGCGTCTCTTGAACAGTTGGAGGATGAGCACCTATCTGACTGTGTTGGTAATATTGGCTTAAAAGAAGGCAGTGGAATCACCAATTTGCAACTTGACAGCACAACCCATCAGTTGGAAGATAAATGTGAAATATTGTTAAATACTGAATCAGAAGGTTTCAAGCATGTTGTGGAGAAATTTGAATATCTGTTGGTAAAGCAGCAAAAGGAGGTAGATGAGTTAAAGAGGAAACACGAGTTAACCATATCAGACTTTCTGAAGGAGCTCTCTCCAGAAATCCGTCAAAAGATTTTAGGTATGTTTAAGCTGAAGATTCCTGCATTTGGAACGCACTGCTAAGTTGCATGTGTTTTCAGGGCTAATTTGTAACTGGGAATGAAGCATAATCATACACATCTTATACAAGAGCAGAAGATATTTCATTAGCAGCCCAAATACTTCTTATACCGTTGGTCATATTGGGAAGCATGATTTGAGCGGCGGAGCATTGTGCGGTGCAACAAGTCTTAAATGAGACTTGAGAGAGAGCACGGCAACGTAAGCCAAGATAAACATAATTGCTGAAGGAACCAACTGTCTCTATTGAGAGTTACTCCCGGCGGTCCCATGCACTGAGGAAGCACTGCTAGTTTTATTTTCCAAAAATATAAGATAATCTGCACTGCAATGTTACTTCGATAATTTTTGGTGTAGTGTAGACACGAGTTACGTGGTTGTTGTTTGTCTACATTTTGGTCTGATATTATCATACTTGTACATTCGGTTTACACTTACACTGGAAGTCTTTGTGTTTCAATGTTGTTGAAATGAATGAGAATGTGCTTCAATCTTTCTGTTGAATTGACTTGTTTTTGTGTTGTTTGCTTCATCTCTCTTACTTATTTTTGCATTACTTGAATTAAAGAGATCTTTCTCTGCTTGAGCTTGAGATGTTGGGAAGCCTTTGTAATGTTCTTTTATTTATTATACTCCTGGATTTTAGAAAGACCGTCCATGTTATCTCCACATAGTACATACATACTACGAACTACAGAGCTATCTATTTTCAGCAGCATTTGAATCATTGAAAGTTTTGGGTTTGGCTACCTTACAAGTACATTCATGCCGAAAGGACTAAGTGGAGGCGGGGAGTTATTTCATTTTATATGGGTTGTGGCTGTCAAGACCCGAAGGTTTACTGGTGGATTCGAAGACCAACCTTCGTGTACTCAAATCAAACACGCGGCACAAGCAGAGGCTTGACTTTGTGGGCCTACCATTACTAAAACCATTTCACCATCACCGTCACTCACCCACCTCGCCCTGGGCCATAACTCTCATCTTCGGGTATGGCAAAAAATTTCCGCGGGTGCGGGGTTTTGAAGCCCTTTATATTGAGTATCGAATGTCATGTAATTATATCTTCGTTTTGTAAAAAAGATTAGATTAGATATGAGTATAATTTTTATATTTGTTAATTGGGTGGATTGGATACAGGTATATACTACTAATACCTATACCTGTTCACTAAACTCTTTAGACTATTAACTATGTATTTGCTTTTACTATTTTAAAAGTTAAAATTAATAGCTAAATCAAATAAGTATTAAAATAAAAAAATTAAAATCCTAAAACTTAAACATTAGCACTTAGTAGCTTAGTCAAGTGGGGACTTTTGTTTTCGATCTAAATATTTAGTAATACGTTGATTAAAATTGAACAACAGTCATCAAATTATAATTAATATTTATTTAAAATTGAAAATAATTTTTAAAAAATATTTAAAATAAAGAGCTGCATATTTATTTAAAGCTAAATAGTTAAGGTGTCCTTTTTTTAAAGATATTAAAAATATAAAAAATGATATAGGGAATAGAGGATGGGGGGATGGATAGATATACGTTGTTATATTATTATTATTGTTGTTGTTGTTTAATGAGCGATATTGTGAGAAATGATTAGTGCAAGGATGTCCACTAATGGGTTACGAGTATAGGTATTGACATCCGAGCACAATATTTGATCCGTTACCTTCCCTATAATCATGAGTCACGGTGACACTGGACTTTTACTTTATGAGTCTTAAATTGAAATTAAATAGCAGCTCCATCCTAAATGAGATTGACTCTACCTTTTAACATCCCTTAAAATTTCTTATAAAGTTTATTTTTAATTAAAATTACTTAAATAATTTATTTTCGTTATTTTGAATTTAGAGAATAATTAATGAATCTGAAGCTAAAAAATGACACATAATTTGAGGAAAGGCAAATACAACTTATTTCATTTCTTATTTTTTAAATAAAAATTCAATTAAATACTTAAATTTTACTAAACTCTTTAAAATAAGAAGGGAGCGAGTTACTAGTGTAATGACCCAAACAGATCAGACGCGTGTCAGTACGTAACTAACGTTGCATAGACTTTTCATGAGACCAGAGGCAAACTTTTAAAAAGATGAAAAATGGAAATACCCATCCCGCAAGGCTATTTATTAGTGAACAAGGCAGGAGTGGATAGAACTCATGTGAGGCCCTCTTTTGTCTTGCCAGCAGTGGGAGATTAGATTTAGTAGATAACATACCGAATCCTTTCTTCCTCTCCTCCATTTTTTCTTCTATACCCTTGAAACCCTCAATCTCCTTCTTTCTCTCTCTTTCTCTCCCTCTCTGAGACAAAAGCACAAACGCTTTCTCTGCACTCGACTAAAATAGAGAATATGGCAATTTCAGCCTCAGCAGCAGCCACCGTAGCTTCCACTTCTCCAAAACTCACGCACCCTTACGCCTCCGCCTCTCCTTCAAACTCTTTACCCTCCACCACTGCTCTCCGTACTAAATTAACCCCATCCAATCTCTCCTCCTCCTTTCTGCCCCCATTCGCCACCACCACCGCTGTTACTGTCACAACAACTCGCCGCCGCTCCCTCATCGTACGCGCCGCTCGTGGCAAATTCGAACGCAAGAAGCCCCACGTCAACATCGGAACCATCGGCCACGTCGACCACGGCAAGACCACTCTCACCGCCGCCTTAACCATGGCCTTAGCCGCTCTGGGCAACAGCGCCCCTAAAAAGTACGACGAAATCGATGCCGCCCCGGAAGAAAGAGCCCGTGGTATCACCATCAACACCGCCACCGTCGAGTACGAGACCGAGAACCGACACTACGCCCATGTGGACTGCCCTGGCCACGCCGATTATGTTAAGAATATGATTACTGGCGCTGCCCAAATGGACGGTGCGATTTTGGTGGTGTCCGGTGCTGATGGGCCAATGCCACAAACTAAAGAACATATTTTGTTGGCTAAGCAAGTGGGTGTCCCTAACATGGTTGTGTTTTTGAATAAACAGGACCAGGTTGATGATGAAGAGCTGTTGCAACTTGTGGAATTGGAGGTTCGTGAGTTACTTTCTTCTTATGAATTTCCTGGTGATGACGTGCCTATTATTTCTGGTTCTGCCCTCTTAGCTTTAGAGGCTTTGATGGCTAATCCTAGTATTAAGAGAGGAGAGAATCAATGGGTTGATAAGATTTATGAGCTTATGGATTCTGTTGATAGTTACATTCCTATCCCACAAAGACAAACTGATTTGCCCTTTTTGTTAGCTGTTGAAGATGTGTTTTCAATTACTGGTCGTGGTACTGTGGCCACTGGCCGTGTTGAGAGAGGTACTATTAAGGTTGGAGAGACTGTTGATCTTGTGGGATTGAAGGAAACTAGGAATTTCACTGTAACTGGGGTTGAAATGTTTCAAAAGACTCTAGACGAGGCAATGGCTGGGGATAATGTCGGGTTGTTACTTAGAGGTGTACAAAAGACTGATATTCAGAGAGGGATGGTGTTGGCCAAGCCCGGAACAATTACTCCCCATACTAAGTTCCTTGCCATTGTGTATGTGTTGAAGAAGGAAGAAGGTGGTAGGCACTCACCTTTCTTTGCAGGTTACAGGCCTCAATTTTACATGAGGACCACTGATGTGACTGGAAGAGTGTCTTCTATTATGAACGACAAGGACGAGGAGTCCAAGATGGTTATGCCTGGTGACCGTGTCAAGATGGTTGTGGAGCTTATTATGCCAGTGGCTTGTGAGCAAGGGATGAGATTTGCCATCAGAGAAGGAGGAAAGACTGTTGGAGCTGGTGTTATTCAGTCCATCATTGAATGATAGTACTAGGAACTTTCATGGGCAGTGGATTATCTTTTACTTTTTTGAGCGGTGTTAAACTTCATATTCTTAAGTTTTTATGGAATTAGTTTCACCATTCTAGGAACTTCCAGGACCTAATGTCATATAATTTGCAGTTTTGTTCTTATTTTGCATTGAACTCATGTCAAGTCTAGTTGGAAAATGTTGATGTGATAATTCAATATGACTCGCTTTTCCTCAGTTGCTTCAGCTAATGTTGATTTGCCTGTGGTCAATATTTCAACATAAGAAAGAAAAAGTTCTGGTATTTCTGATGGTGCTTATCAGCAAATTGTTATTGTTTTCTAACTATGTTGAGTATTGATAAAATATCTGTGGTTGGGTGCTCCTTATAGTTCAACCCAACTTATATTCATGGTTGAATTTTAAATGCTTCTGATGATAAGAAATATGAAAAACAATTCTGAGCCCGCAGCTGCAATTAAAACATTTTCTTGCTGATATCTTATATTTTTTTATTCTCGAAATCTACCAGTCAGGCCTTGCCTGTGTAAAGGAGCCATTTTTCTCCTCACCTGATCACGGCTTCTTTCCTTCTTTATCCATACTTAAGCTTTGTGCATTGCTCTTGGTAATCTACTTCTATGCTCATACCACCAAGTTACTAACAATATTCACAATTACCACCACATCCTCGATAGTGAATAGATAAGAAAATCCTATTTGATCAGGAAAATCCTACTCTGTGTGCTACAGTAATAAACAGTATCTATATTTTTGTATTTCTACTGTCTTGATATGGTTCAAATAGTAGTGCTACCCCAAGAAATATGGGGAACAAACAATTTTTAGCAAATTGAGCTCTCAATTATAACACATGACATCTTGATATTTAAATTTGGGATGGACATGCTGCTTTCAGTTTCTAATATGATCACGCTGTCTCATTTCTAAAATCTCCTGAAATTTGGAGGAAGAACACCATCGACACTTTTCGCAGGGATGTGCCATGCTAAACTGTCGTAGACGTGAACCGGGTAGACACTTCTATTGGATATAGAACATGGCATAGGTCAGTAAACCTAACGATAATGGTTGAATAAGGAGGGCGAATTCGATCTTCATTAAACAGAATTTTAGACGTAATATATGGCATCATCGAATTCTCCTCTACTCAGCCACTATAACATGCACATGTCAAAATGGAGAACTAGACATGCACAATTCACGTTTCTATTGTTTGCGGGACTTGTACATGTGTGATTCCATATGGAGAGTGTAATTTGGCTACCTTACCCATGAAAATTACCATCGAATAATCCAACCCAGTAAAATAAAAGAAGGGCTATAACGCCTAGATAATACTGACAGTTGTTTGCTGTAGGAATTTCACTAGGCCATGTGTCACAAGGATCAGTTCATTCTCAATTGAAATAAGGTCGGACTTGATTGGAAATTTGGACTTACTGGTGTGTGGTCTGCATAGGAAGGTCTAAAAGCGTGCGCTGGTATGGCTTAAATAAGCTCTTGTTGTAATAATGGCACTTGTTTTTTTTTTTTTTTTTGGTTAAGTAGCGGACTTGGGTTTAGATAATAATGGCACTTGTTGCGTGTAGCAAAGTACACCAATAAATAATAGAGAACCATTAACTTGACACCAATGTTCTAGGATTGTTATAGCTTATAAATTGTAATTAGGAAAAATATGAGAAAATAGAACATTTTTAGAAAATGAATATGGAAATGCGTTTGAAAAATGTTTCTTTGAAATAAAGTTGGAAATGTTTTTGAAAGAATTTTTAAAATGTTTTCTCATAAATATTTTTAGGAGAATGTTGAAAAAAAATTTCTCAGGTTGTTTTTCGGGAACGTTTTTTGACCAAATTAAAAAAAAATAGTTTTTTTTTTTGGGAAAAAAAAAATAGATTTTGAAAATGCTCTTCCTTCAAACCCAATCGATCCCTCTGTTCTTTAATGCAAGCCCTTTTTTTTTTATAGCTATGGCTTCGAAAGACATCAGATGCATGCTTTGTATTCAATATCAATGCATGCTTTGTTTGCATAATCTGCATACATTTCACAAGTCATGCATTTATTATAAAACGTTTCACAAGTCATGTATTTAATTTGGCAAGAGTTAAAGAGCATTCGATGGAATCGGTGAAATACACTTGCTTTTGGATAGATGTGTAGTAAAGAGGGTTCGTGGTACCTACTCCGACCCTTTCTCTTCTGCTTTGAGAACCTCATGAATGGAGAGTGGGCAGAAGGGAAGGAGGTCATCATACAGAGTTGCTTGCATACTTGGGAGTAGTGCAGGAGACTGCGAAATGTGTGGAGTAAACTTACCCAGCGCTGAAAAAGAACAAACGAAACTTTATCCTTTACATTAAATATCAAATGCATGCATTTAATCCACAAGTATTTAACATTATCAATCATGTTCATTCAATTGTGATGCATGCTCATCAAAATAAGCCTCTTCAACCTCTTATTATCAACTAACTCCTTGACTTTTTAAGTGTAAAGCAAATAAATAACCAATATATGTGAATAAAAAGTATATGTATGTGATTTAAGATTCACAATTTTAAACTGCATATATTATTATTTATTTTATTTTATAAAATGATTATTCTCCACTAGCTCGTTTCACAAGGAATTTTTTTATGAGTTAAGGTCCCCTTAGTGGACTTAGCCAAGAGTTCAATGCAAATTGAGTCACACTTCAATGTATCTCCACCTTTTAGGCTACAGCCTACAATGATCGCTCCAAGGCTTAGATCTGATAGTAATCTGTAAAGATTTGAAGCGACAATAACAAAAGAAAAGAAAAGAATTTAAAAATGATCATATAAGAAAATGTTCTTTGGACTTGAATAAAATCTCTAAGAGTTCATTTATTTCCATCAAGAGTGGCTTGATTTGGGAAACAAATTATCTCAATACTTTATTTAAATAGCTTCGGGGCTTTTTATAAGAGTCAATGGGAAACGCATGATTATAGTACTAACCAATTATAAACAACAAAATATACAGTCAAAACAATAATGCACGGAATGCGGAAATAATGGTAAATATGGCAATATTGCAGATGTAGTTGGTGTACCGCACGTAAAGGACCCATTCAGTTTCAAAGCAAACTGAATACTAAGTTCTAGACTCCTCTTCCCAGGCATGGTCCAAGAATGTAGGAAGCTTGTCAATTGCTTGGCTTAATGCTTATCCTTCGGAGACAACAGAGTCCGCCGTAAAATACATACCATTTGGCTTGGACCGCGCCTAAAGACCTAACATCGAGTTTTATATGGTAACAATAGTTATTGCAGAACACGCAGATGAGTCTAAATGGGAAACTGAAGACCGGAAATAACAAGGAGATTTAACTATAAGGATGGATCAGAAGAGTTTACTTATACACCATATAAATTATAAAATGAAGGCTTTACAGTCTACAAGCTCCTAGATTTACAGATTCACATTCCCTTACTTCATATAGCCACCGTTTCTAGATACCTTGCTAGAAGAACACCTCATATAGAAACTATTTCACTCCCTTAAATCGTGAATCTGAACTAAAACCCCAGTAGCTGGCTTGTAATACAACATCAGTGGTAAGGGCCAACAGATGAACCGCCACACAGGCCTTTGCATCTTCTGCAAAACCTTGTGATAGATACACAAGACTCAGGAAGACCTAGAAGACAGTTGACATGATCAACTGCTGAACAAATGTTGCTCTCTGCATTTTTTCTTCAATGTTCTCTTCATGCCCATCGTCTAGCAAAGTTACCCCGGCACTGCACAAAAGGAATGCATTCAGTCAATAGCAAGTTTTGCATCATTTCAAAATATTCTCGTTGACACTTGTATTTGGTTATCAGCAAGACTAGCAGGATACTTCGAGGAATATGACAAAAATTGATAAGAGATGTTTCAGGGTACACCTGATTCATTCTAGCATACAACTTTCATGATCGAGCATCAAAAAACCAGAAATAAACCTACCATGGGATATGCTATTATGTAACTGAGATAGATGGACAGTAACATTCTTCAGTTTATTGGTAAAAAAGCAGATTATGGTACAGCTACTATTTACAGCCCAGCAGAAATGGAAATCAAAAAGCTTTTGAATCAGCAGAGTTTCCAGCGAACTGCCTCAATGGCCCCATGATGCTCTATGGGTACATCTTTTCTCAGGGGAAGAAAAGAATGAAGAGTTGAAGTAAATGCAAGAAAATCACACAGCAGACCAGCAAGTAACAGAAACAAAGCAGTATACCTCGGTTCCATAGGAAGAAGCAACTGCCCAAACAGTGGCAACAGAAGCATCAACAAAAAGCTCAGGACAGATGGATATTAAAAACTCATATAATCTGTTGCAAGTTAACAAGAAAAGAAAAGGGGACAAGAATTGCAATTATTCAAGTTTCTGGAGTGCATAATAAATTACCCCATAAAACTATGCAGAAGGAGAGTATGGAATTCTTTTTTTCTGGTTTCTTATAAATAAATTCCTATTACAAGCAACACATCAATTTTAAAATGCATTGTGCTAAAAAATGAAATTTTGTTTGCTAGCTTCTTAAATAAAAGCTGTGACCACAGTAACTTATATTCTGAGGAAGGAGGATACCTTTTCAAATCCGAAGCTAAAGAGACCTCATTGGTACAATCATCTTTCTGGATACCTTTGGTGTCTGAAAGAGTTCCACTGCAGAGAAATGGTGATAGCAGCGGATCAGGCAGAGATTCAGGAGCATTTCCCCTAACAATTGTGGGTGAACCAAGAAATGAGCTCAGTTCCTTGCCAAGCATTGCTGAACCACCATTCCTGAGGCCAGATTTCAGACATTTTCTCCTGCGCTGCAAATCATAAAGGCGTTCTTTATTGTATCTCAAAGCACTTAAATATACTCAAAAAGATCATACATATACTAAATTTCAAAACTCCAAGATCCAAAACAGGCAACAGTACCTTTAACGAACTAGCATGTTGCACCATGAAATGTTCAGCAGCATCTTTTCCTAGGTTTGCTGCGCACAGAGGACAAACCTGAGAGAGCAACAATGAAGCAGCCACCAAATTCAATTCAAGGTAAAATATTGGACATAACTAATTACGTGCAGTAATGCGGGAAATCCAATTATCTCCTCACATTGTTCAATGGCATTCATAATGGATTATATGGATACCTATCTCTTTAATGTAATAAGAAAGAATTGGAAAATGAATATCACATGTTCCAGGACCAGGACCAGGATCAAGGAATCAAAGAAGCGTCTAGATTAACAATATTAAGCAACTGACTATCATCTAGAAATAAAATCAGAAATAAATGATTGACAATGAATGGCAAAACACATAGATGTAAAATGGTTCTATTAGATAAAGAAAAGCACATACTGCATTTTTCATTTCAAAGCAGTGTTCTTCCTGCAAATGCCTACAGATCATGGGAACTTCAATTTCAAGATAACAGAAGGGGCACGGAAAGCAAGCTTTTACATCATCATCTGTTTCTGTTTCATCCACTATTGAATGATTATCTGCGTGACACATAAAATAGTCAGGAAAAAATTGTTTCCTAGACAATATTCAACAATTTAAAAGCAATATGTAAGGAAAATCAGCTTAAATCCATGGTCACAAACAAAACCATCGTACCAAGAAGGAAAATGAAAAAAAGAAATAATACGTCCGCTTTGAAAGAATACAGGAAACATAGACAGATCAATCACATTGAAATATGGTAATATGGTCTCCTTAATACACTTTAAGTGTTGTACGATTGTCTAGCCCAATCAATGGTAAAAACACCTTGAATCTAGGGAATTCAAATACACGGCTGACTCCTTCTAAAGCAATTCTACAAATGCAGATGCCATACTGGAATGGAGCCATCGGTGCTTTGCAACAAACTAGAAAGCAGAACACTCTGTCACAGTCGAAAGATTCAGGATCATATCCAGAAACAAACTCCCTCACTGAACACTATTTTGACAGTTCCAAATGAAAAACCTCTGATTGCAGCAGCTAGAACCTAAAGAAACTTTATCAGCATTGCAAACCTCTGATTGCAATGGCTAGAACCTTAAAAAAAACTTCATCAGTATTGCAAAAAACATCATAAAATAATGAGAAATTTTGGTCTCCACCAACCATAATCATCCTCAAAATTTTCATGCACCTATCCTCCTTCCTTAAAACATCTACCAGCGACATATACATAATTGATTTTCGTACCACATTTTTTTATTCATTATTCAATCAAAACATCAGATTCTCACCTTCATACTCGTTGTCTCCATAAGTCAATTCATCATCTTCACCTTCAGCAATGCAATTCTCCTTACAATCATGTTGATCACTAACTCGGGATAGACCCAATGAATCACACGAGTCTTCCTTCAACAACTGCAATCTAATTGCCTGTAACTTATCTAAAGAATTATCAATCTCATCCAACAATCTGTCGCGACGTTTAATCCTATCATCATCAGTGTCATTCAACATACTGACTGGCATCTTCTATCACTTTTAGGGAGTGATTAGGCTCAAACAAATCAAGATTCTCCTTAGCTGCTATCAAATTTCTGAACCCCATTTTTAGATTAACAAAGCCTATAATAAATGAAAATGATCTACAAGATTCTCTAATATTAACCAATTATAGAGTTGCATCCAAAAGGAATATCTTATCTCCAATTCAACACAAAAATTAAATCTTGCATCGAGAAAGGGAAACAACACACACACACACACGCAAAACCAACATATATGGAAGTAAAAATGAAAATATTTGATTATATATACTTTCTTCTAAAAACACATGAATTTGAGCCAACCTAATACTAACTCTTTTTTGAAAACTTGAATGTATCATCAAAACAAGAATAATAATTTATGACCCAGTAGCAACATACTTCCAAATAAGAAGCCAAACAAGAAAACTTGTTTATATATATATATATATATTCAAAGGCATTTTCCAAACGCATAAGCAAATGTAAACAAAACCTGAGCCCAAAAGGGTAAAAAGAGAAGAAAACAAGTACCGGAGTTGAGTCTTGAAGCTCGAACAGCAGAGAAGTGCTTAGCAGAGTGGACTCTCGAAGCCCAGAAGTCAATGTCCATGGTATCAGCTTACTGGGTGCACACGTCAGCGTTAACCGGCGATAAACGTCAGGTTCCGGTAACACAGTCAAGGACTGATGCTGCTATGCACTGAGAGATGACGATTAGATTGTGGTGTGATGTTGAAAAGCTTACTCATATAATCTGTGAAGAAGCTTTTCTGGCACACAAAAGCTACTTTACGGATGGTTGACACGTGGTAAACCAATTAAATGAACATCCCACACTACACACTGTTATTTGTGTGTGGGTGTAAATTACATGAATAAATTAATTGTTTTATTTTTCCTCAAGGAGAATTATATGACTTGTGTCATCTATTACTTTATTTTCATTACCTTTTACAGAACATATGACAAGGAGAATTAAATGACTTGTGTCATCTATTACTTTATTTTCATTACCTTTTACACAACATATGACCTAGGGGTATTAATTTTTAAGAATGAAATTTTTTTAAATAGATAAGAAGTAATACAATTAATATATATATAAATTAATTTTAATGAACTATTATTTATATAGTAATTTATTAAAATAAATATACATATATTATAATATTATTTATTTATTACATAACTAACATAATATTTATGATGTATTCTTGAATTTCTCGTAAATAATGATAGCACAGTAACGCTCTAATTTTATTTTTTATTTTTTATTAATTATGATTTACATATAATAATCTAATGTTTCCCTTTTTAGTTTACAATATGGAGGGTCATGTAAATAAAATGAGTCATATAATGCAACCCTGTTAAAGAATGGGCTATAATAAAGTTAAGAATAAATCAAAGATAAAAAAAAAATACAGACTCCAATATAGTATATATTTTTCTAATAATATCTTGAAATCTTTTTTTAGCCTTTTAATTTTTTTTCATAACTTTAATATGGTCAATATTTCCGAGATCTATGACTATATTAAAATTAAGGATAAGTTAAAAGATAAAAATACACAAATTTTAATAAAAATATGTTTTATTCTTTAGTATATAGAATAATTTTTTATTTTTTAATATATAAAAATTTGTATCTACGCTTATTTTCAACTCCCCGAAGCATTTCGTCGCTTACTACGCCCTTCCTCGTCTCTGGGTGCCTAGGTATCCACCGTAAGCCTTTCCTTGTTTGAACCTCGCCCTTAACTTGACTTTAAGGCTATGTCATCCTAAGGTGCTGCTAAATGGAAGGATCTTATCAACGTCCATGAATGATAAACCATAAATCGAACTGCCGAATCGGAAAAATTGGGTGTATTGTTCTGAGGTATATTATCTCTTTATCACATGTGAAATCTAGTTTTTAACTTTTAGTTTATTTCTGACCATATTTATGGTCAAGGATCTCCGATT
Organism: Citrus glauca; assembly: GCA_029633175.1. Taxonomy (NCBI): domain Eukaryota; kingdom Viridiplantae; phylum Streptophyta; class Magnoliopsida; order Sapindales; family Rutaceae; genus Citrus; species Citrus glauca. The sequence continues at coordinate 2,850,178 of JAQOOD010000003.1, read as the reverse complement.
AAAAACTCATTATACATATAAATAGTATAGATTTGGTCAAAGATTCTAAATTTTATTAAAATTTAAAAAGAATTATTAAGCCCCAGAGTCTTAATCCTATAATATAATTATACCACTAAACTATATAACTTAATGATTCATTACATTTGTATAATTCAGATAAACCAAATTTATATAACGTTGCATGTTAACAAAATTATCACGAGTGACTCAAGTAATTATCACTAGCGTAGTGTCAATTCAATTTGGGTTAAAGTCTTTTATTATGGCCTAAAAAGTCTAGTAGGGTTTGATTAGGTGATTGAAATCTAGTAATGGTGGCAAGAATAAGGTTAAATGAATTCAACTAGAATTACAAAACCTAGATAAAGACAACCTAAGTGAGTCATCATGTTGTACGAAAAGCTGCTTTCGTGTTAAGAATGGAATATTAACAACTTCTAGGGGCGGTGCATTACACCTAGGCAAAAGGGCTTCACAACAAAAGAGCAAAAGATTCGTGACGAAATTCGTTATTGGTGGGCACGGAAATATTTTGACTATCATGACTCAATTTCAGAAAGAAGGCCAATTAAACCCAAGAAATTGGTCTTCTTTTCCTTAAAAGAGAATTGTTGCAATCCTGACTCTTTACCTAACTCACCCCCATTAAAGAACGTGCCACTGATTTCTTTGATTAATCACATGGCGGTTTCCCTCTTGGGCTTCAGATGGGCCACTGCTTCCACAACTCTGGTGGGCTGGACGCACCAAATCATAAGGAACAAAACGTAAGATGAGGAATTTCATCTTTTTTTTCCTAAATAATAATAATAATAATTTATGGTAAATAAAAAAAGTAACAAGTTGACCAAACTGCTATGCGTCAGTCATAAGATTTTATTGAACGGATATTTGTGCTCCGCACAGACAGAGCTGTGGCAGCTTTAGTCAAATAGTTATGATTAAAGTTATTAAAAAGGGTGGAAGAGAGTGATGATTACAATCAGCAAATGCTTTTGATTATGTTCGTCTAGCATGGGAATGGAGATGCCACAGGTGGGGCTGCCCAAAAAAGTCAACCCCTTAACTTTTTATCTTGATTAAAGAGAATGTAAAATAATATATGTATGCATAATTAGTAGCACTACTTATCATCAATATCATATAACTCAACAAATTATCAATTTTGAGGTATATTCATTCTTTAAAAAAATTATTGTAAAATACAATAAAGTTATGCCGAGTATTTGTTGAGAAATTTACTCTCACAAATATACGGAAAGATGTTCACCCTTTTGAAATTTGAAAAAATTAAATTTGTGTAAAAATTTAAATTTATACCGTTAATGTATGTTGAAGGATGTGGGTTACTATTAAGCAATGATGGTAAGTGGCGAGTTATATTTAATTTAAGTTTTGACTTTAAAGACAAATATATATGAAAGTGGATGGCGGTTAAAAGTAATGACCAAAAATTTTCTCATAATATTTTTTTTTCTTTCATTTTCTCTCTTAGAAAAATAAGTAGTCAAAATTGAATTTTAATTTTTGGTATGACAATCAAGCTGAACTTTTTCACTAAATTTAAAAGAGTAAGAGAGACTAAAAAGTAAAAAAAAAAAATACTGAAGAAAATTATAATCCAAAAGTATAGATAATGTTAAGAACCAAAAAGGCAGTTGCAAAGAGAATATTCTAGTATTTGTGCCGTACGTAATAGTTTTTGAGAAAAATGGAAGGGCTTAATTGTTTTGTCATTTCATATATAATATCATCGTCATGATCAGCAAGCTAACAGTACACCCTTTTCACCAAAAATGGAGCGACAGTTCTTCCGTGGCAAAAAAGCGACTGATCACCGTAATTAGGGATGCAAATTGGTTCGTCCAAGTTGAATATCTATATATCCAATCCAATTTGACTGAATAAGATATAGATATTTTCTAAAATACCCAACTACTGCATATTTGATGGATATGAATATCATAAGGACATCTAACATTCAATTTATTTACCTGATTTTTAAGTTAAAAAATTAAAAACACAAAAGGATCTTCAACAAAAACGTTTATTCTCAAATCTACCCTGACAACAAAATTATGGAAAAATATTTTAATTTTAGAAATTTAGAAAAACATTCACCTGTAACACTGTCCAGTCGCCGGCAACATTGTTCCCATGGTGGCCTTGTCCCCAGTGACTGTGAAAATGGTCTTATGCTGATAAATTTAGTACCATCGGAATCATCATCTCGTGATCTATGCAACGTTATTGATCTTTCAGCAAAGACGAAACATTTGTGGCACTAATGCGATCCAAAGGGTGGTGGAAACTTCACACTGGCGTCAAAGATGATATTGTGACGTGTATTGCCATGACTATCAAACTCGTCGGACGCCGCCGACATTGACTCAATTGGCAGTGCACTTCACCGTTCCTCTAATTGACAGTCACCTCAAGTTACGTACTACCAGCACCATTTAGCTTTCTATTGACAAAATTCAGTATCATTGTGTTGATCGTGAAATTTCGAATCCAATGGTATTGGATTCATCATTATTTGGTTACCTTTTCCATCGTTGGCGGTATCATTCACCGCGGGCAATGGAACAAGACCACCAGCGATATTTATTTATTATTATGTTTTTATTAAAAAATAATTTTAATTAGTTTTTAAAATTAATGATTTTAGGAAATATAAATAAAAATGAATAAGAATTTATTAATATATACATTATTAATTATATTGTACTATATTAATTTGTTATATTATTTTTTGAATTTAAAATATAAATTTAATGTCCACGGACAACCATAGATATCCATATTTATGTGGATACATAATTAAGAGGATTCTCTCATGATCTGATCTCCTCATGAGTGATTGCTAGTTAATAAATAAAGAAAATAAAGAAGTCAAATTTTATCCATATGCTATCACTTAAATACACATAATACAAGATCATTAAAAACTCATGAGAGCTCAGATTAGGAGAGAATATTTATCCGTGGATAAAACTTTATCCATATTCAGCATATCAAAAACTAGAAATGAAATATAGAGTATCAATCATGAATAATTATAATATAGATGGATAATATCCATATCTAATTGTATATTTGCTACAAATCGTAATATCCTTATTCCTTAACTTTAGATTCATCTTCCGATCATCTAACAGGCGTGTAAATTTTCCGGGAACCTTTTTCTTCCCCTTCTTTTACCATGTCGTGAAACTCGTATGCTAAATGAGAATTTTATTGCATATCATCAAGAAGCAGTAGTAAGTATTAACTACATAAATCATATATATATATATATCTGCAATCATAATACTGATAATACACCAACATTGATCTTCCACACTATAACATCTGGCGTATTCTCAGTTATTTGTACCACAGTACGCACTCATGCAATCTAATAGAGGTACGTAAAACCCTAAATCTTAAATTAGAAAGAAAAAGATGAAGAAGTTGAGTAATTAGGAAAAACACACGGCAACATGTACACCTGCCGTAAACATGTCAGGTTGCGTATGTATTAGAAATATGTAAATAAAACACTTGAAAGATAAATCAATCTGAATGAATAAATACTAGTAACGACTAATGATCGGACCAGAAGGCTTGATTCCCCCTTGCATGCGCCTTGATGAAAAGACACACAAAATCATCTAGCACAAGCCGCTAGTTTTGATCATCAAACAGCATCTAGACAGGCCATCCATCTCATGAAACTCACGAGACGGAAACCTAGAATGACTTTTTGGAGTGTAAAACTGAACATGCAAATCGGTGTCGATGCCATGGAGTTGAGAAAAGCTATATTGTAGATGAGGCAATTTATGTGTGGCGGTAGGGCGGTGCAAAGAAATGGGAAAGGTTTTACGAAGAGGCAGAGGCAGCAGTGCCTGTGATATTTTGCTGTGGCGCATATCTTATATATTAATATTCCCGCTTCCGCATGCACTTTTCTCTGTTTATGTGCAGTAGTGCCGGCACGTTTCCACAGGGGAAAAAAGAAAAGGTATATAAGAAAGAAAGAAACGACGATTTAATTAGTGGAGTGGAGATATTTGTTTGTTTGGTTTGATTTTAGCCAGGATGTGGTATTTTTGAAGGCAAAGCATGGTGTGCATACTGCTTGCCCTAAAGCTGGGGATGGGGGGCTACCTCCTTTTAATGCCTTGGCTAAAGGGATCTTTATGTATATACAAGCGAAAGGATCCTCTTTTGTATATGCATTATGCTGTACATGTTTGAAAATTTTGGCTCTCCAAGCACCTTCATCCGCCATCACCTTTCAACTTTTTGTCTATTTTTTGGTGGGTTGTGTTTTATGTCAAAAAGGATTATAAATTTTTGGATGCTTTTGCAATATGTCGCTTGTCTATGGCTTTGTGGGGCTTCTTTCCTTTTTACTTTATTAGAGATCATCCCATATGTGTCTCGGTGAAATATTAATTATTCACCAACATATACTCTATATATATGAGCTAGGGAACAATGATGCTACTACCCACATGGGATAAAAAGTCAATTCTCTGTTCCGTCGTATGATTACAAGTTAACTTGGATGTTTAATTGATATATGTACTCATCAATCTATAATTACATATATTTTAAACTGAAAAATGTTAAGTATCAAGAAAAATAAGAGAATGACGAGAGAATGAAGCATGTGGTGAAAGAAGAGATCAAAAAAAAAAGTTGACAAGAGAGAGAAGAGAAAATTCTTTGGTCCTTCTCTCATTATTCTTAATATTTAGCAGCACTCTTTTAAACTCTACTACAAAATGCGGCAGCTAAAAATTTATGTATTGGTTGATGTTGTAGTGTCACTATATTAATTATTGCTACCTAATTCTATATGCTCATGTTTTGGTCAAATAAAAGAAAATGATTCTGGCGAGCCTACTCGTAATTGCTAGTCAACAACTGCATCCACAAGTTGAGGGTCCTATGTTCTTATTATTGCCCCCCCAAACTATCCACGTTATTAGCCTACCCCAACAGCCGGTTTAAATCTTGAGTTTAGTTTCTTTATTTCATTTAGCTTGAAAGTTGAAACTGATCAAGTGTCAAACGAGCCCTAATATATATAGTATTCGAAAGGACTGAGGCGTAGGTAATTAAAGTTAAATTACTCTTTAGTCTCCTGAACGTCTAGGAGCGATCTTCTGTATGCGCGAAAGACTACGAAACGTATGGTTGGATTAACGCTCTAATTGTTGTTGTATAATTAAGATGAAAGAGCTGGAATAGCATAAGAGCCGCCCTAATCAGATGGCTTAGGATCCGTCAATCAGTGTCCTACTCGTGGACCGACCACCGACAGTTTCTTTGAAGTTTCAATCAAACGGCCACCATTGTGAGTTCCCCTAATCCTAAAAACACAAATCACAGTCAATAGCTAAAATGTGTTGCGTTGCGTAAGCTCTACTGGAACCATATCTTCCATCTTTCAACGCGACAATCAATAGCAGAGTCACTGCAGCAGAATCCGAATCCAAACGCTAACCGTAAAATTAGCGCCACGTGTCCTGGAACTGCCTCGCAGCCGCAGGCACGTTCAAGAAAAGCTAGTGGTGGGGCTACAACTCTGGCTGGGTGACCCTGCTTTACCCCAACGGACGAAGCTTCGCGTGGAAGACAATCATGTCATGGTGGGACCCTTGAATTGGGGTTTCTTCCGATGGGGATCCACTGTTGTTTGTCTCTGTACAGTTTGAAATCTGACCTGTCAATTAAAGATGCTAATTGCTTAAGCGATAAAAAGAACAAAACAGGGGATAAAAACGGAAAAGTGAATTCTTCAGGAAATGACATGGGCATCTAAATGGGCTGAAAAGTGGGCAGGCCAGGCCAGTCCAAAATAGGTTTGGACTTTCTTGTAGGCCTTGACCCATCATTGGGTAACCCGATTCTCCCCGGCCACATAAAAACCGGATCTTACCCGCCAAGTATGAGCAGGTTTCGGCTCACGCCCATAGGCCCATTGCTGTGCTGCTCCGGCTATCGAGAATGTTAAAACCCTTGAAAACCTCTCTTTAATTCAACTGCATTTCGACAGCTTCTTCTTTTAGTAATTTCTGTAACTTATTCAGCTTCGTTCATAAGAGAAGCCATGAATCGATCAAAGGCAGTACTCTCATCTCTCAGACTCGCCAACTCGCTTCTTTCGATTCGGTCTTCTTCAACTCGGCCACTATTTACACGGGTGACTCATTTCTTTCACCTCTCTTCATTCACTGCCTCCAATCAATCTCACACTTCACAATTTCATATCAACACATGCCAAAAGATATTCTTTTCGACAAGTCCGAATTCTAGTTTAGAGCTTATATTAGCTTGTGATTGGTCTGACGAGTTAGAGAACAAGTTAGAAGAATTGAGCCCCAAACTGACCCACGAAAGTGTTGTCTATGTTCTGAGGAAGCTCGATAACGACCCAGAAAAGGCTTCAGCTTTTTTCAATTGGGTCTGTGATAAAAAGCAATTTAGACCCAGTTCCACGGTGTACAGCTTGATGCTTAGAAATTTAGTCAACAAAGATTCGTTGAAGCAGTTTTGGGTTACTCTTAGGAGGATGAAAGAAGATCATTGTTATATTGAAGAGGAAACGTATTTGTCAATTTTAGGTGTTTTAAAGAAGGCCAAGAAGGCTAGTGATTTAGCCGCTTTGAACCAATTTCATGATGGAATGGTTAAAGAGATTGCCATGGATAATGTTGCAAAGACTCTGGTTGATGTTGTTCTGGGGTCAGACTGGGATGACAACATTGGAAAAAAATTAGAGGATATGAAAATTGAGCTATCAGATAATTTTGTTTTAACAGTTTTGAAGGAGCTTCAAATTTACCCTGTAAAAGCTTTGGGGTTTTTCCGTTGGGTTAGTGAGCATTCAGGATACAAACACAATACCATAACGTATAATGGTATCTTGAGGGTTCTTGCCCGGCATGAGTCAGTACGGGACTTTTGGAATGTTGTTGAGGAAATGAAGAAGGAGGGATATGAGATGGACATTGATGCCTACATAAAAATTTCAAGACAGTTTCAAAAGTTTAGGATGATGGAGGATGCAGTGAAGCTTTTTGAGTTTATGATGGATGGCCCATATAAGCCTTCGGTTCAAGATTGTAGCTTGCTTTTACGGAGCATTTCATCAATTAATAACCCAGATTTGGGTTTGGTCTTTAGAGTTGCAAATAAGTATGAATCACTGGGGAACTCCCTTTCTAAGTCTGTTTATGATGGCATTCATAGGGCACTGACAAAATTGGGAAGGTTTGATGAAGCTGAGAAGATTATGAAGGCCATGAAAAATGCTGGATTTGAGCCTGATAACATCACATACAGCCAAGTCATCTTTGGCCTTTGTAAAACTGGAAGATTTGAAGATGCCTGCAATGTGCTGGATGAAATGGAAGAAAATGGATGTATTCCTGATATCAAGACTTGGACCATTTTGATTCAAGGGCATTGTGCTGCTAACGAAGTTGACAGGGCATTATTGTGTTTTGCGAAGATGATGGAAAGGAACTATGATGCTGACGCTGATCTTCTGGATGTCTTGATTAATGGTTTCCTTAGTCAAAAGAGAGTAAACGGCGCATATAAATTGCTTGTGGAGATGATAGAGAAGGTTCATTTAAGACCTTGGCAAGCTACATTTAAAACTCTCATTGAAAAGCTTTTGGGAGCAAGGAGACTGGAAGAAGCAATGAACCTTCTACGATTAATGAAAAAACAAAACTACCCACCTTTTCCTGAGCCTTTTGTGCAGTATATTTCAAAGTTTGGAACCGTGGAGGATGCTTCAGAATTCTTGAAGGCATTGAGTGTGAAGGAATATCCATCTTCTGCAGCTTATCTTCAAGTTTTTGAATCTTTCTTCAATGAAGGTAGACATTATGAGGCCAAAGATCTGCTGTACAAGTGCCCTCATCATATCCGCCAGGATTCCAAAATCTCTCTACTTTTTGGTTCTGCAAAGAGCAACAAAGTTACCATTCCTTCCAGAAAGGAATCAACTAGTTTTTAAATCTCTATGCTACCAAAGTGTACCTTATTTTCCAGTTACCATGGCACCTCCTTTTTAAATATTGCGTTCCTTCCTTAATTGAAGCTGTTTTGGGAAGATTGTCGCCTAATTTGATTTTGATTAATTTCTAAGCTTTGCTGAGTCCCATTTAGTTGTTAATGAAAGCTTAGATCCCATTTAGTTGTTATGGCCAATATGATATCGTTTGAATACTTTTTGCAATGGTTCGGTCTCATGTAAAACAATCACAGTGCAATTACACTTTAGGGCTTTTTCCATCGATGGTACCTATTTTGAACATCCTTATTTTAGAAGGCAGATGTGAATTTACTGATTCACTCTGTTGCTAAATATTATGAGTGATTATCTCCAAGCTTCTCTACTTTATGAGCGTGCACTTTGGGCTGTAACCACTAACCGCTCAGTGGAGTTTACATTGTTGGAGAAAAATTTGATGGATCCTGGGTGATGATATAAGGCTTCCCTAAATTTGCAAAAATAGCCTCTCGCCTCTGTTACCATTTCGTGTTGTTCCCTTGTAACCAGCAATTAGAATAAAGAGGATGCGGACATCAATCGCATGAAGTAACAACAAAACGTTGAAGCATTTCCTATATTTTTTACATTAAGCATTAAAACATTTTTTTACAGAAATAACCTTAAATTCAGTCAGGTAGCTCAGAACGCTCTTTTCTAGCTGTATCTATCACAGTAAGCAAGAACTTGCTAGGATCGCAACCGTAAGGGTTAGCAAGAGCTGCATGTGCCAAGAATGGAAGTTTTCTTAATGATCTTCCGCTCAACCCCTGTAGAGGTAAACATACAAATTGCAACTAATAAACGTAAAATCACTTCTTTATTCATTTTAAACTTCAGATGAAAGCACGTAGTAAGTGAAACATTATGTTTCTGACCTCGCATGCCTCTGCAGCTTCGAGCAATTGTTTATAGAAGTGCTGTGATCTATCAGCCTCTTGAATATCAGGATTACTGAGTTTCTCTTTCAAAATAGAAAAATTTGGAAGCATGCTCTGATCACAATCCTGAACAAATTCCAGTGTTCTTTAACAATTCCATGAATTAAGCCATTCAATGATTGCACTGTCATTCAGCAGTACCAAGGCTTCAAAAACATGGTTTTGTGCTAAAATATTAGAAATATTGACCTGGAAATTTGATATGATTCCTGTTCGTATGAGTTCCTGCAAGCACGACCTTAAAATTCCGTATCTTGCTTGAAGTGTTGGAGGACCAACATATGCTTTGATATCAGCACGATCAACAAATGCAATATCTGAAACCCAAAAATTAGTAAATCAGTAGACTAACGAAGTGGAAATTTTCAAAAAGAAAATAAAGAAACACAGTAACGGCATCTAAGTACATCAAGGGAAGCATTGAAAAGGACAAAAATCCAAGAAACCACTGGTATTGTGACAATGACCAGCAGCCACTACATAAGATAAAAAAGCAACAATGGGGAGGGAGGACAAAAAGCGGTTCATGTTAGTGTGTGATGCTTTTAGAAGTTAAATTCTTTTTTTTTTTTTTCTGGATTAGATTATAGGCTTACCAATGGCAGCAGTTATATTCGATGTAGTCAAAATTATCACATTCGGTGATGATTTCAGTTTGTCCATCTGAGTTAGTAGAGCATTGACAACCTGAGATGCATTTTCCAAAGTGCATGTTATAAAAAGAAGTCATGATAAAGTCGGGAAGGGAGAAACAGTGTAATACCCGAATAGAATCTGAAGGTTCAGAACCAGACAATGCAGCCTTCCTAGCAGCAGCAAGACTTTCAACTTCATCTGACAATCACCATTTTCATATAGATATAAGCGAAAACAAAGGTAATAGTTTTATTTTTTATAAAAGAAAGAAAAATCCGTTGTAATAAAATCTCACCAATCAAAACAAATACCAGATTGTTTTCTTCCTCTACCATTTCTTGAATTTTTTGAAAAAGCTTGGCAACCTACAATTAATACAATCCTCAGTGAAAACCAAGAGCCACATGCACCAAAATCTAAAGTCAAGATCAGCTTTTGCTGCTACACACTTCTACAATATTTAAAAAGAAATTAAGAATTCATTCAAAGTAAAACAAAATTAAAGTTCAGCATGGCAGACATCAAATATGACTTGCTCGTCACTACAGAGAATACAAGAAGACTTTGAAGTCTCTACTCAGCAGCAGAAACTTTACTTGGTCTGTTATAAGATGACCACCAATATTTTTCATAACTGAATGGGTAATGGAAGAAAGCTGCTCAGCCAAAAATAAGAACACCAAAAACAACTTTGACCTATTTTATTCTCTCCCTGTTTTGTTCCTTTCAACTAAATTAAGTGATGCTTGTCAGTTTCCAGGTGGACAAACCAGTAACAATTGAAATGCCAATACATTAAACTAAAGTTGATAGAAAAAGAGTAAGTCTAGGTTGAACCAGAACCCAAATTATATATATATATATGATGACTACATACCAACTTCCCACTTTCAGAGAACCATTTACTAAATAAAGAGTGTGCGTTAACTTCAACCAACTGGCACTGAGGATATCTGATTTCAGAAGGGTAAGTCAGGAAACATAATCAGTCTACAGTAAAGATATTGGCAGAATTAAATATAGTCCAACAGAAAAAAAAAAAAAGTTCATGCAAAACATCAACACCTGGAGCTGAATCGAATAGACAGTTTTTGAGCCAATGCTTTACATAATGACGTTTTCCCAGTTCCTGGAGGTCCATGTAACAGGACAATGCTGCAAAATAAAATAAAAAGTTAGAAAAATACAGTTACATTTCTTGCGGCTTTCCTGTGATAATTAACCACAATCTCCACATGATATCTACCCAGATTTTGAATTTGGTAAAATGCAAAAGAAGTAAGCATTTAGAGCATACTATACTGGTATAGCAACCAGATTTCAGTGAAGCTCATTTCATAAAAAAAATGAAAACATATTCCAGTTTACTTTTACATATGAATGAGATCAAACAGATGTCCCTTACCGGTTCCATGACACGAGGAAAGGATTAACACCCTTCTCAGCGAACATCAATGCACTTGCTGCATAGCGCAATAACCTTTGCTTGAGACCAGATTCATAAATCAGGCTGGAAGAAAAAATTAATATATGTTACTACATCAATGAATAACCTATGAGGAAAATAAGCAACAGAAATACCTTTCCCACATGCCATCAAATTCCTTGGCAGGAAGAATCCATTCATTAAAGCTAGAGAGCTGGCCATCCCCACTAAGTTCCTCACAGGGTCCTTCCTCACTAAGCTGACAAAGCAACACAACTACGTTTAAGTTTGAATGAAACAATATGACAGAACAAATCAAGGGCAGAACATCTTTACTGATAAACCAGAAATCTATCCATGTGTAAAGTGAACCAGAAGGATAAAAAGATTGGATTAACATCTCAAATAACTCTTTTCTCTAGAAGTTTAAAGATATATGTTGCATGTGAAATTACCTGAAAGACTTGAACTACAGGCTTGACTTGCCAGAACAAAAAAATATCATGGTTCTTTACCCATTCATCTACAATACCAACAAATTCATACATTTCAGAATCATGAATCGGAAACCACTTCACTGCTAATAAATATTCATTTAAATTATCTGAACCCCCCCAAAAAAAAAAGTTTCTTTACTTTATATTCTAAATAAACAAAGAAAGCAGACCTGTATCACAAACACAGATTCTTTGTACATTTTCGACAAGAAACGGATCATCAATAGGGATGGGGATCAGCCCGTCTACATAGCTTAAACTTCTCTTTTCAAGCATTCTAAACACAAAACAAACTTTTGAGTCATTCTATATCACATAAAATTGAAATACTAAAGTATCAAGAAATCGAACTGTCAAGACACAAAATCTCGGAGAAATATACGAAAAATAATAATTAAATTCTTCACCTTTCAACAGCTAACCTAACATCGTCTATTCGAGCTGTGCTTGAGAGCTTTAAACAAACTTCAACTGAAAAAATAGATAAACTTTCTAAAACAAAAGCGCACGTTTTGAATCGACGCTAAAATTAAAAAGTTAATAATAATAATTAGATGTTCAAATACCGGATACGAGAAATTTGTCTTCGGCGAGAAGAGGTAGGGGAGGGCCGGCGACGCCTTTTTGCTCGGGGATGCCGTCTTGGTCAGAGATCTCGGCTTCTGTGGAGTTATTTACGGTGATTTCCATGGGAGTACTCATTTTGGTGAGCGTAACCGGGATTAGGGATTACAATGTGAACGGCTTCACAGAGGATTGGATTCTGTGTCAAACCCTAGGGACATAAAATTTGGGTTTTTTTTTTCAATTTTAAATCGGGCGGGAAAGGGTGTGCCTATCTTGAACTTATTTCTTTTCGTAAAGGCTTATTTCGAACCTTAACCAATAATGAACGGACACGTATGATAAAGAGCGTACTTTACATTTAATTAAAAAAAAAGTCCAAAATTTTCATAAGCCTAAAGCTATTTGCATTAGAAATAAAAAAACGTAGAGTTTGAATACTCTATTATTTTATTTTTATACAGTGATTTAATAAGGTTCTGTTTGTAATTGAGGATGAAATTCAATAATTTCTTTATTTTATAATTTGTGATAAAAAGTAGTATTTAATAAATTTTGTAAAAAAAACTTATTTTATAATTTTTTTTATTTTGACATTAATTTTTAAAAGTAAATGGATGATTACTTTTCATAAACAACTTATTAGATAAAAAAGTAAGTGGAAGATCATTGTTTATAAGCGGCTTAGTAGATAAGTTATCATACTTTTTTAAAATTTCTATCATAACCTTAATATTTAAAAATAATAATTTGTCTTATTATTCTATATACCTTGATATATAAGCCATTAGATATCATATTACCATTTATCACCACAATCAAATTACTGCCACAACTATTTATATATTCTCTATGGTATCAAAGTTTTGATATAATAAGTTCATATATTTTTTATATTTTCTTGTATTTTCTATTATAAGATTAGAAAAGACTTGCTTGCAATTAAGTAAATTCTTTTTGAACTATGAACAATTTCACACGAAAATAACCGTGACTTCTAAAATCAATTTCATAATCATGACTTTTAATATTCAATCTATTTATATTTTTTTCTATAATCAATGTGTTTATTGCAATAAGTTTAATGTGGATGTAATGCATATTACTTTATTTTATTTTATCTATATTGTGTATTAATATGAAATTTTATCATATTTTATGTAACAAATTATTGATTTTTTTACTTTATGCAATTTTACACGTTTTAAAAAAGAAAAAATGCATGTCTAAAATTATTAAACACAATCCAAAAAAATAAAAGGTAATTTAAACTTATCTTTATTTTGGTCATTAATTTATAAAAAACAAAATTCTAATAAAAATTAGCAAACATATGTACACTACTTTGTAAACTCACAACAATCAAAACAACACAAGTTACCATACACTTATTTGCTTTTTTAATTAGGTGCTTATTGTATCTATACAGTAGAAATAGAAGTGACTTATATAATCAACAATCTCAATCCCAAATAAACCCTGAATATTAAAAAAATTAACTCTTTAAAATGCCAAAATAAAATCCTCAATTAAACCTTTTTAATTAATTATATTTAATTACTCTATACATGTAAAATTATAACACACTCAAAAAAACAACTTTGACCACCCATTTCTTGCATGAAATTTTTATTTCTTTATAAAATCAAGCATCAAAATACTATAAAAGAAAATGAATCATCTCATTTTCTATGTTCATTGTTCTTCTTTTTACTAAGTTTATTACTAGTTAATTATTAGTTTATTACTTTGTTTTTTTTTTCTTTCACAGGATACTAATTTTAATTTTCAACAATTTTTTTATTTTTGAGATACGAACTGAATTGCATTAGAACCCTAATAATGAATGGAAACAAGCCAAATATTTGGCATGAAGTCTTTTCACCCAAACTTGAAATTCAAAGTTCAAACAGGTGCGCCAAGAGCATGATTTCAATTTACAAGAATGAGGAATATGTCGAATTTACAAGGCATGACGAGCCAAAATTAGTCATCTACGTATATTACGGTTTAGTGATAAGAAAATAATTTGGTCATTTATATTTTTTTGGGTAAAATAATCAAATTTGGTCATTGATTAATTGCCAAAACTTTTTATTGATTTGTATATTTTAAAGATAATGGGAATTTATTATAATTATTTTCTGAAATTTAAGTGGATTTATAAAAATAATAGGGTGTAAATATCTCTATCCTTAAAAAAAAGGATAAAATACATTAGCAAGATATAGTTTTATAGTTATTTCCTTTGTGACCATGATATTTATCTACAGTTAAATGATCGAGTTTTTCTAATTTTAACCACTTATTATTTTTTTATAAATAAAATACTTTTTCACAAAGCACTACAAATATTTCTTTAAATCCATTTTAATTAAACATCATAAAAAAATTAAAAACTTTTAATCATAATATAGAATTTCTTTATAAATAAAATTATTTCATCCAACATATTAACAATTTATAAAAAATAGAAAACACAATTTGTCCATGCAGGGAAATTTATTTCCTACGTAACCAAAAAGATCAGGCTACGGTGCAACTATGGTACCATGTCATAGTTGCATCCAGCCGTTGGATGCACTTAAATTGATGGAGTCTATTGACATCCAACGGCTAGATGCAATTGTGGCACGGTACCACAGTTGCACCACAAATTTTCCCTAACCAAAACCGACTATGCAAACTGAAAAAGGACAAAGGTGATTTGTTTGTTGCTATGAATAAATACTAAATTTATGTTTGAAATGGATGATTGGATTGCATTAATTTTTAAGATCAAATTGAATTAGATTATATTGAATTCGACTAAATTATAAATAGTATTATCTTTTGTTTGGTATAATATCAAATAGGACTATTTTTATTTAATTTAATAGTGAATAATATAATATTTTTACATTATATTGATAATTATTTATTTTAATATTTAATATTACTGTGAATAAATAATTGATTGTTTTTATGTTTAACATTTATATTGGTTTAAATAAATTAATGAATAAATTTTGATACTTAATCTTAAACTAAATATAATTTAAACATAAATTATTGAATAAAATTTTTGATATTCTATATAATATAAAATTGTAGGTTAAAAAATTATGAAATTAACTTCTATGTTTAATTGATGTTAAATATTAAGTTAGATGAAAAGAAAAGAGTGACAAAAGGGGATGGTAACACAAACTTTTCATTTAATATTATCCCATCTAAACTCATATAAAAATAAAGATTAATAAACCTATTAGTACTAGACTAAATTTCACTACATTCTATTAGTCCATACAACCAAACATACTTTAGACTAGATTATTTGATTACTCTCAAAGTCTAATCCAATCTCACAATTTATTCAAGCTCCCAAACGTAGCCTAAACTAATATATAATATCTTCTAAAAAAAAATTATATATATAGCTGTTAGCTAATTATAAATCAATTGTTAGTTCTCAAAATGCAACTCCATTGAAGATAAATATATATATATATACACACTCGTTATGAAGGCTTAACTCAAGGGGTAAGAGCATTGCCTTATTAGGACAAAATTCCTAAGTTCCAGTCTCGTTAAAGAAGAATGAGGTGAAATTCAATAATCTTCTGTTTTTTGGAAAAAAAAGAAGAAGAAGAAGAATGAAAATAATGTATACACTTCAAATATAATAAGTTTTAGTTAATTCGAGATAAGTGGCTTAAAATTTAATTATTAAAGAAAGCAATACAATTCAATTAATAATTACAACTTCCTCTTTATTATAAACTCCAAATAATTGGTTACACAGCCAATATATATATTTTTTGTTACAAACCCAACTTATAAGTGTAATATGATATATGACATGCAACAAAATTGAAATTTGGGATCAATAACTATTTTCTTGAGGGTATGATTGACCATTTGAGGTTTTCAATATTTAATCCGTCGTCAGGTGATTATATATATCACTAGTAAGTGAGCAATAGGAGAAAATATAGTAAAATTAAAGGTTAATTCTTTCCTACATCCATTAAAAGCATTCAATTAATTATTTACATAGAGTATTAACTAAAGCTATATTACTAATTTTTTATATTTCTAGCAGTAATATTAAGAGCTCTTTTCTTTAAAGAGACTTAAAAATAATTTTAAGAAGTTAAAAATTAATTTTAGTGTTTGACATTTGTTTTTAAATTACTTTTGAAAAAATCATTTCATCATACAATAGATTTTGAAAAATAAGGGAGGAATATCTTTTTAAAATTTAATTTTGAGAATCGATTTTATACTTTATATAATTCCACGTATATCCTTACATATACTATAAAAATCAAATCCTTGTTCAATTAGGAAATAAAATTATTAAAATTAAAGAGATTATTACTACCAATTATATTGAGATAACAAAATATAAAATATTACCAATTATATAGACAAAACAAAATAAATTTTTTTTAATTATCAATTATTATATACACACAATAAAAAAAATTAGATATACATGTATATAAATTATTAATAAATTATATTATAATATTTTATCCATTTTAGTCCATTATATTTTTATAGTAGTTGAATAATAAGATTTAACAAAACACATCCTACTGTTTTAAAATTATTAACATTTTTAAAAATAAATTAACAAATTTATTATTTTTTATAATTAATTATTTATATACTACAACTCACTACATTTATTTTAAAACCTACAACATTATCCATATGGGATTAAAAAAAATTAAAAATCCTCCAGAATTCAACAGATTAATTATGTGCCAAAGTAGCTAGGATCATTGCGGTCCACATAAATAATATAGAATTGAAAAGTTTGAGATAAGAAACAAAAATTTCTTCATCATATATACACTAGATCAATCCATACAGCCATTAACAACACCATCATGTGAGGCTGCAATTTGCCTAAGATGACAACATGAACAAGCATGGCCCCAGCAGGAACAGGACTGTCCTGGAGTAAAAGACCACACCATGAAGAAAAAGCGAGAGCTTGAAGATGACGACCATGAACTTGAAATCCTCAAGGCCGTGGCACAAGCCTGGTACGGCCATTCGGGCAGATCTAGGCCAACCAACGAGTTCGATGCGCACAGGAGAAATTTCAAGAGCCAGCCTTCAAGATTCAGACTAGAAGCAATGAACAAGTCTTCATCATCAGCTAATAAGGAAACTGGTATCAGTAGTGCAAATTGGGATTTCGGGCAATCGCTATGGGACTCCTACGAGCTTGTGACCGTGTCCAAAAAGTTAGAGGCAGGTTTATCGTTGGGTAATCCATTTTCCGGGTTAGATGATCCTGTTCCTGTACACAGGTGGCGAAGAGAGAGTAAGAATAGCCTCAGAAAATTGTTTAATCGTTTCTCTTCAAGAAGATTTCATGGGGGTCATCAAGTTCCTCGAGACGGTGACACTCAATTTTGATTAATTAGTGCAGCCTTTATTCGAAAAATATTTAATATTAATCTGTGCGTTTTCTGGTTCATTATGACAACAACTAGTAGAAATGTTAGCTGTATTATTTTAACTTCGGTTGCCCAGAAATTTTTCTCTTTTATTCTTTAGGATTGATGATGTGTATGGTTGCATGAATCTAGTTCTTTTATGTTTGGTCAATTCACTCAATATCGGTTATATATTAACGGGAACAGCTATTTATATGCAAAATACAACAATTTGCACTCCTCATTTATACAAAAATCTTTTTTACATATACAAAAAAAATATGCAAAATGCATCCAAACAAGGATGTATGCCATCCAAGCAAACACAAACAACATTCGCACTAGCTATTTATATGTGCTAACAACACATCAAAGGCAGGCCATTTATTTAATTAGGACTAGAACTTATTTCTACTACTGGTAACGCTAAAAAGGGTAGCTTTTGTCTCTGCCAGTCAGTCAACTGTGACCAACATGCGTGCTTGAAAGAAGCCTAAGACGACAACTTGAAGGTGTTCCATTTGCTGAGTTCAAAGCCCTTGTGCTTCCTCTTGATGAAGCCAGCAGCCAGAGTGTCGATGCTCTCTTCACGAACCTCACGGTTCTGAATATCTTCCTCCGTCTGCCGCTCCACAACTTCAACAGGTTCAGTCACCCGAACCTTCTTTTGAACCTTTGGGGAAGAAGGCTTCTGCTGGTGCTGTACTTGATCTTCACGCCGACTGCTTTCTTGTTTTGGACCTCCATAAGCATAATTATTGTTAAAGGCCTTGTACACGTTAGGGTAGCGAGGGGGTTCATTGACAACGCTAGTTTGGGGATAGTAATCGTCGGACGTAGTACTCCAATCAGACTGCTGCCGCTGTTGCTTGGGAGCGAAGTCATAGCTCCAGTACTGCATTTTATTTAGTTCGATCCCTTCTCAACGGCGAGCAATAATTAAAGCAGTAATGGCAGCCGCAATATATAGACCCATATAAGTTCTCCTTTATTCTTGGACCATAGTGGTTGAATCTGATTCTTTTATCCTTAGTCATCATCAAACAGAGGTTGATCAGCCACAAATGAAATATGCCTGGGATATGATATGATGCTTTATACGAAGGAAGAAGAGTGACAGCCATGATGGATCTTGGAATAATTAATGGTTTATCGAAATTAACTTTGTTACTCAGGGGCTTAATGATAAGATGAAGGTGTTAATTGCAGTAGCTTGAGGCATATAATTACTGGGAGAAAGCGAATTTGATCACACTAGCTGTCAAAATTAATGATTCTTAAAAAAGATTACTTGGTGATTCCTTTGGGATTACTCTGCCTGCAGCCTGCTGATACATATATGCTTGATGCTTTATATATAAAAATGAAAAATGCTAAGCGCAGAAGAAGATAAGAGAAATAGAAAAGAAAAAAGAAAAAGAGAGAGAGGATGGGTAGAGAGAGAAAATAAATTTATCTAATTTTTCTCCCATATTTATCTACACCAACAATAAATCTTTATATGAAAGATTTTTTCATATAAGGAAAAGTGCTCCGAGAATATGAAAGATTTTTTCCTAGAATAAGAATACCTGCCCAACTTAAGGGTGATACGAGATTACAAGGAGAACCACACATAAATAAATAAAGATATTTTTATTCAATTGACTATTATTCTTCTTGTGCTAAATTACCGATCCCAGATGGCCTTGACGCTACATTTTCCCGCCAAAACAGTAACTACCATCACCCAGTTCCCAGAGAACCCTAAAACCCTAATCGTGCAACAATGCAAGACCACCAAAGACTTGAACCAAGTCCACGCCCACCTAATCAAATCACGCTTCCATCTCAACCCAACCATATCAGAGAACTTGCTCGAAGCCGCTGCCATACTCATTCCCGCCACCACCATGGACTATGCTCTCTCAATCTTCCACAAAATCAACGAACCCGATTCATCAGCATATAATATAATGATCAGAGCCTTCACTCTGAAGCAGTCTCCTCAAGAAGCCGTGATGTTGTACAGAACAATGCTTGAAAACTCGGTAGAGCCGGATCGTTTCACTTTTGCTTGTACATTAAAAGCTTGCTCCAGAATAAGAGCATTGGAAGAAGGTGAACAAATTCATGCCCAGATACTGAAATCTGGGTTTGGGTGTAGACAGTTAGTAACAAACACTTTGATACATTTGTACGCTAATTGTGGGAGAATTGATATTGCACGTAAGATGTTCGACAGAATGTCTAACAGGGATGTCTTTTCATGGAATTCAATGTTTTCGGGGTATGTTAAAACTGAATGCTGGAGGGAAATTGTTGACTTATTTAATGAAATGCGAGATTTGGGTGTCAAATTTGATGAGGTTACCTTGATCAATGTTCTGATGGCATGTGGAAGACTGGCTGATATTGAGTTAGGTGGGTGGATAAGTGAGTATATGGAGGAAAAAGAGCTCAATGGGAACGTTAAGTTAGTGACAGCAGTTGTTGATATGTATGCAAAGTGTGGCCATGTTGACAAGGCAAGGAGATTGTTCGAACAGATGAATAGAAAAGATGTAGTTGCATGGAGTGCCATGATTTCAGGTTATAGCCAAGCAAGGCGGTGTAAGGAGGCGCTTCGTGTTTTTCATGATATGCAAATGGCAAATGTGGTGCCTAATGAGGTCACTATGGTCAGTGTACTTTCTTGTTGTGCTGTCCTTGGAGCCCTAGAAACTGGTAAATGGGTTCACTTGTATGTAAAGAAGAAGAGGATGGAGCTTACTATTACGCTCGGAACTGCACTTATGGATTTTTATGCCAAGTGTGGGCTGATAGAGAATGCAGTTGAAGTGTTTAAGAAGATGCCTTTGAAGAATGTGTTCTCTTGGACTGTGTTAATTCAATGCCTTGCCAGTAACGGGCAAGGAGAAAGGGCTCTTGAAACTTATTACATTATGCGCGAAAAGAATATTGAACCAAATGATATTACTTTCATAGCTGTTCTTTCTGCTTGTAGTCACGTGGGAATGGTTGATGAAGGTCGAGAACTTTTTGTCAGTATGAGCAGAGATTTTGACCTTGAACCAAGGATGGAACACTATGGTTGCATGGTGGACATTCTTGGTCGAGCTGGTTTTGTTGAAGAGGCATATCAGTTCATAAAGAATATGCCCATCCCACCCAATCCTGTCATATGGAGAACATTGTTGGCTGCATGCAGAGCTCATAAGAACGTTGAAGTTGGGGAAGAATCATTAAAAAACCTAGTTACGTTGGAACCCTTGCATAGTGGAGATTATATTCTTCTATCCAATATTTATGCATCAGCGGGAAGATGTGAGGATGCCTTGAGGGTTATGAATCAGATGAGAGAGCAGGGAATCAAAAAGACTCCTGGCTGCAGCTTGATAGAACTGGATGGAGAAATATATGAATTCCTTGCTGAAGACAATATGTGTCCACATTTTAAGGAGGTTTACGATGCTACTGAAAACATGATGAAAAGGATCAAATCAGCTGGCTATGTGCCCAACACAGCAGATGCAAGACTAGATGCTGAGGAAGATGATAAAGAAGCTTCAGTAGCTCACCACAGTGAGAAGTTAGCTATTGCTTTTGGTCTTATCAGAGCATCTCCTGGAACTACAATCAGAATTTCAAAGAATCTTAGAGTTTGCACAGATTGCCACAATGCAACAAAGATTATATCAAAGGTTTTCAATAGAGAAATTGTAGTAAGAGATCGGACTCGCTTTCATCACTTTAAAGAGGGGTCTTGTTCCTGTAATGACTACTGGTAAACCCCATATTTAGTTACATTACTAAAATGCAAAACACGCATTCATTACCCTAAATGATAAGGCCTGAAATTAGATTATTTTTGTACACACAGCAGAATGTATGTTCACGATCTCCGATGTAAACACATTTTTCGGATATTTATCATGGAAGTAGAAAGTAAGAACTATTCTAAACTATAAATGCTAGTTATGTTGTAAGTGAAATCTTTGTCAATTAGTTTTCACTTTTATGAAGTTGATTGTATCTTCTGAGTTTGGTGATGAACTACCCGTAACCCTTGTATGGAGAATTGGTGATATATATGTATTTTTTCAGTTATTTGAGATTCACATAGAGATATTCAAGGGATTATCAGATTTTTGAGACCCAAACAAGGAATTTTTAGTAAATTTCCTGTGTCCCCCCGACTCCTGAACATCTTAGGCACCACTCCAAAATAAATTCACGCTCCAGTAAAGTACATCACATGCAGTCCAACTAATCAGATAATCAACCATAATCATCCAACCGGCCGACCTCTTCCGCCCAAGCAATTTCTATTGTCCGTAAGGTGTACCATGCGTCAGATGATTATGATCTGCCAAAGCAGAGGATGAACCAGGTGCATGGCAAGTTTCTGACGAAGAATTGAAATCAAATTTCCTTCAATTTACAGTTTACAATCAGACACCAGAACTAAGGGCAGCTCCAAACTTTCAGTTCACGAGAAAGCTAAGATTCAAAACTATAATCCTAAGAAGTGAGAAATTAATCACCATCAGATAGATATAATAAAGAGTTATTATCTTGCTCAGCTTCAACTAAAAGGTAAGGTGTTAATCTAAGGCGTTATCAAAATGTGTTCCGTGAACTAGAGTCAAACAATCTTTGCTTGTTTAAGACGATTGCAAAGCTCGTCATCTTTTTTATGACTACAGGGTTAATAACACAGGTTGAAGCAGAAAAACAAACTTTTTGGCTTGTCTCCCATCTTTGCTTTAGGAGTTTCCCCAATGTCATCACGCACTGTCATCAATGAGCTTGTACCCGGAGATTCGGGGGGTAAGATGGTGTTCTCAGAGTTGAAAATTCGATGAGGAATCATAGGTTCAGGTGGAGCAAGTGCAGAAAGATAATTAAGGAGCATTTGGATTATTTGAGTGAAATTAGGGCGAGCATTTGGGTCCTCCTTCCAGCATGAAGTTAGAATGATGGACAATTCTTCAGGTACGTTTTCTGCACTAGGCCTCACATTCTGAAATGGTGGTAAAATACAATATGCCATCAATTAAATTAGCAGTACAAAGAAGGCAGGTGACAACAGCTACTGTGTATGAACAAAATATGAATAAGAGACTATTACTTTGAAAGCAGCAGCGTAAGCTGCCTGGAGATTTGACATTCCTTCAAATGGCAATTTGTTATGCAAAAGCTCCCATAACACAATTGCAAAGCTATAGGAATCTACCTTATGGTTGTAATGCTTCTTCTCTCCCTGCCTTAATGTAACAGTACTGTATAACTGACACCAAACAGCAACACAATTATGCATCACATAAATTGTGTCAAATGGTGAGAACAAGAGAGAAAAAAGTTTATATAGGAAGAGAACAAGAACCTCGGGTGCCATCCAACGGTATGTCCCAGTTTCAGCAGTCATCATCTCAGTTAATGACTCCTCTCTTGCTAAGCCAAAATCTGCCAGTTTAATTGTTTTGTGGTCTTCTGTCAAGAGCAAGTTTTCTGCGCCCAAAAAGAAAAAAAAGAAAAAGAAGATAATGAATTTAAAACTGTAATAATCCTTACAAGTAATGATCCCAATAAACTGATAGAAAGTAGCTTTCTTGTCCTCTTTCAGTTCAACATTAATGTCTATTTAAATGATTTTACCTTCTGAGTAACTGATCGACTCCCCCATTAAAGTTTTGTCTGCTCAATAGATACAAACGGTAAGGCTATGATTTCATTCATCTAAGAGAGAGCTTCTCTATTATCTGAATGTGCATCTCATATCTTCTCCTAATCATTAGTTTCCACTGAACATAATATTCACATCTACTCCTATAAGACATCACAAGTGATTATAACTAATGATTTCATGCTTGAATGAACGGTCAGCTGATTGAACCAATAACTAACTAATGAAATCTGTTAATTTTTTCAATACCCAATAACTACTTGAGAAGTCTTACAAATGCTTATGCGAGCCGCTAGTTGGAACAGAGATGTCCAAGTAATTTAATGTGACTTGAAGTACATTACTTTGAAAACTTAACTCTATAAGGTCAACTGCCAGCACATATGCTTGTAATAATGGAGATAATCTGTTACATATGATATTATACTAAGAATATGAATATCTCAAACCCGTAGCTGCAAAGATGAGACATGTGGGATTGGTACAAGATTCCCAAAACTAAAGATCTCCATGTAGCAAAGACCGTGCACCTTGTATAATATAAGTCATCTACCAATATTTTGATCCTTATCTATACCTTAAAAGTTAAAAAGTGAAATGGAAGAGAGATTACCAGGTTTCAGATCACGATGTATGATTCCATGAGAATGAAGACATTCCATTGCACGAGCAATATCAAGTGCAAAACCAATTGCAACACGAACGTCTAAGCACCTTGGCCGCATGTTCAGCAAGTATTTACGCAGTGTACCTCCTGATAAAAGCTCAGTAACTATCACCATTACCGGCTCTTTACAGGCACCAATAAACTGTTTACGCATAGAAATACAACATCATACTTAGACACAACAATATAACCATTATCATCAAAATGTAATTTTTGCCACTCCTACAATGGCATAAGAAAAATGAATATCCTCAAAACCGTGGATTCAAATCCAACCTTCACTAAATTTTTATGTTGAACTCTAGATAACATTGCAACTTCTCTTGCAAACCGTGATTCTTTCTTGGCGATCTCCTCTGGAGTTTCTCCTTTATGAACAATTTTAATAGCAACAGTCTGGTTTTTGTGTCTGAAGGGAATAGAACAAACATAGTGAGATACCTGCAACACTACCAGACACCACAGTGTCAATCAAGAGGCTCAAATCTGTTTAGGAGCCTAAGCCGGCTTCATTACCAACAGCCAGATTGTAACCCAGAGGAAGTTTTGCAATTTCCAACATGATGGGACTTTTATTAGTCTTCATGCACATAAAAAGAATATTAAGTTTCCACAAAAAACCCAGATTATTGATTAAAAATACACAAAAATGACATAAATTTCTGGATTTTGTTCAAAAGGGAGCAAATTTTACAAATGTCAAAAGCATTTTCCTCGTACAAGGAGAAATGCGACACAGCATAGAGGTGGCAATGCCAAGAAATAAGAAGTATGTAAGCTTTCTACTTGATCGCTTTTCGGACAACATAATGTTAAGAACAAGAACTAATCTGAGAATTGGCTGCAGACTTACTTTCCCTCGTATACTTTGGCATGGGCTCCCTCTCCAATCCTTGGTCCAACAAAAAGATGCTTGGGATCAATTAGCCATTTAGCATCCAACTTGAACTCATCGGCCGAGTAAAACCTACTCCCAGATTCCATGGTTCCAAAGCAAGAAAGAATTCAACATGTGCTTACATATATCTATATAATATTTACCTTGAAATCCTAGTTCTCATCACCCAATGTATGGTAAAAAATCACACAACAGAGCCCAAAAAAGGAAAGCATTGAAAAGCTCATTTCGCAGAGTGTATGGATAAGCTGACAAGAAACAGAGAAGTAAACAGGACATGCTCTGTATACTTCTGCGTTGATAACCACATCTCAAGACTCAAGAATCAGACCCAGAGATCAAAACTCACAGACCGATGGCTTACATGTCGCTGAGGAGGCAAAAGTAAGGAACCCCACATGTAGATGTAGTAGCATAGGGACAGAGAAAGAGTGACACCAAACACCAAATAGAGCAAAGGGAAAAAGACTCAAAGCCCAAAAAATGAAATTTATAGAAAATTCATGGGGAAAAGAGAAGAATCCCCATAAAGGGGAGCAGAGAAGAGAGCCAATCAACAAACTTGCAAGTGAAGATCAATTATGGTGATGATGATGATTATTATTATTATTATTATTAAAATTAAAATTAAAATTCTGTGACCACCCATTAAGGAACTTAATGGAATGGAGAGATTGGATTTAGGCTTTATTTAATATTAGGGAGCACAAAGCTTCACTCTTGATCTATATACAGAATCGTGGAAGACATTTGCGTCAGTGTTCAATAAAGAATTGGGGGAAGAGAGAGACGAGGAGAAACAAGAAAGAGATATTTGTGGATATTCTAATAAAGACTGTGGGTGCCATAAACTAATCCTAATCACATGGAAACTGATCTTGTCGAACATGTGGACAAACAACCCACTCACTAAGAAAAAGAAATGCCTGAACAGCTGAACTAGTGGCAGTACCTATAATTTCACCTTCTCGTGTATTTCACTCCATTTCTATAAAACACTTCGTGCTGTCATCGTTAGTTACATCTTAAATGACATGAATCAGTTTTCACAC
The DNA here is from genome assembly GCA_029633175.1 of Citrus glauca. NCBI lineage: Eukaryota > Viridiplantae > Streptophyta > Magnoliopsida > Sapindales > Rutaceae > Citrus > Citrus glauca. The sequence goes on along the minus strand of JAQOOD010000003.1, from coordinate 2,824,323 downwards.
CTAAATTTTTGGAAGCTTCAGTTTACGAGTTGATGTCTCGTTTCTTAGCTAGCTACTCGTATTACATTGTGCAATGCTCATTGCAAATAAGGTCTATGAACAACTCGTCATGTAAAAATGGATCAACAACTACATTCCTTTCACCACTCACGTCAACATTTTGCATGGTTGCATCTCCTGTTGTGTTGTGTAACTTCTAGCAATTTGCTAAACATCGCAAGACCAACAAAACCCAATTGATCTTTGAACCCAAAGTGTCCCATTTCAGCAAGTACAGCCACACATATATAATAGTTTTGTGACATGGGAGTTGAAAACAGCGGCATCTTAATCATGCCCAAACCCCAAGAGTCTTCTTTTTAGACCTAAATCAGAACCAGACAGTAAAGCAGAAGAACAGAATACATATAAAAGTTGCGCATAGGAAAAACCAAGGAATGGATAAAGACGAACTATACAATACTATTTAATAATTCCATATTTACTTAACAATGATCCGATTCCAAATACCACCAAAGAAGATGTTGGACATCTAAACTGTAATCATCCATATCATGTTTTAGTCTCAACATTTTATTCATAAATATATATACTACTGGGATCAACTAAGCTTTCTCCCCAGTAAGAAGATCCATCACCACACCCTTGATACTCCCATTGTTCTTCTTCAGCAGCCTCTTGTTAGTTTCTTCGTCATGGAAACCCTGTAACACAAACCAAATGGGGATTCAATATCTGTAGGTCTCTCCTTACTGGAAATCCATATACACAGAGGGAGGAAAGGAAAGATAAAACAGAGAGAAAACAAAACACGCCTACACTTCATCACAGTTTTGACATAGGAACTCACCATCTCCTGCAACTCCTCGAGGATTGGATCCCACTCAGACACACCACAGAGATCATCCACAGACTGCCCCAAGTCATACTCATTCATCCTCAATATCTCCTTGTTCAAATCAACCTGCTTGAAACCCATCTCCTCGAGTTCCCTGAGGAGGGTCTGCTCAACAGCATCTTTATCACTACGGATCTCTTCAGATGATGTTGGTAAACCGGTAAAAGAGACTGCTGGATGAGATGTCTCATCGGCTTCTGATTCAGCCAGGTCAATAATGGGATACAACACGGTTGAAGTAGCCTCTGAACGGGGGAGTGGAGGTGGAGGAGCAGAAGCTGAAGCACCACCGTGCCCAACCAGCAAGCTATCATTTAGAGGAACATTCATCTCCTGCTCCTTTTTAGGCTGTTCAACCCCTGGCTTTGCTGGCTCCTTCACACTGAAGGAGTTGCTAGGCTCCTGAAAGCCTCCATCCACAATAGGCCGAACATTCACATCAATAATTTCAGCACCATTAGACCTAGTGCTCTCAGGGGGAACATTCAAGTTCAAGCCTCCAAAGCCATCACTAATGCTGTCCTTCAGAGAGGGATCGACCTACAAGGAAGAATCAGGAAGGAATTTTATAAGAAGCAACCAATTATAATTATCAAAAGCATATGCTTTAAAAGAAATGGCAATGCTTTCAAGTGCACGAAATACCTGTATAAGAACCCATACACGTTGCCCAAATTTGACCCCTGACGGTGAGGACATCCTCCAATAAGAGATATAACGACCAGGCAATTGAGGAGCAGTAAAATCAACTGCAATGTCAATCTCCCCCTCCACCGGCACACCATCAGCAGGAACCTGAAATGAATTGAATGTATGAAAAATGCCCATGCAACACTATGGAATTACTTTCCATTGATGTCAAGTATAACAAAAGTTGAAAATGAACTTGAAAACATTTCCAAAACATAACAGAATTAAACTTACTAACCTCTATCTCAACTGAAACTCCATCACTAAACCTATCGCCCCCAATCCACACAAGTTGAGAACCCCTAGGCCAAGCCAAATTACCAGTATTGCGCATCCTCCATATCTTTGTAAATGGGGTAGATGGAGCCATCATAGTCCCATCCAATACATTAACATCCAAAATAAAGCAACTGTCTAACCTAGAACAACCAGGCTTGATTCCACGATCTCTCAAAATGTGTGGAGCTCCTAGTGCACCAACATGTTGTGTATCTGGGCCTGGGGTTCCCAGCCAAAAGTTCTGTCTCTTCAAGTGAGGAGAAAACAAATAAGAATACGTCAGTAAACACAATGGAAGAATTAAGGTACTGAACAGTTGAGGAGTATACACACATGATCATATAACCCTCTGAAAGGTCGTGGATGTCGATAATGAACCGGCCTATCGATTCTAATATAATCAGCTTCACTACCCATAGCTGCAAAGCAGATGCTGCACAGGTCATAATCATCTTTCCTGCAGAAGAAAACAAAAACTACACTGTTATCATCTGACATAAAACATCCATTAAACACCAACCAAAGCTTGGATATTTTCTTACACTTTTGATTTGAATCGAGGCCCAGTAATTGGATGAACCCCACAACCATCACAACGAACACCCTTATGGAACATACCCATCAAGGCATCACGATTAAAACCCCGCTTGAAATGACCACGGCGAGGATGCCGGGAACTACCAGCAGACTCATTTGCTACTGGAATCCCACTAAATGGGCAGTTGGTAGAAAGATTACCACCCAAATCAGCAGTACGAGGTTGATTTACATCAGAAGGCCACATAGGATCAACAGAACTTGTGGACATAGGAACACTGGTAGTTTGATGAACATTATTCTCATTAGCATCCATCCGGTCATCACCAGCTGTAATATTGGATGCAGGAGGAGCAATGCTCATGGTGCTTCCAGATGGAGCAGAATCAACCGGTGGAAGATTGAGGTCAACAGAAGAGAGAAGTGCTCCTACGCCTCGAGCTGCAATCCCAATATCAACATCTTTGCTACTTTTAGAAGTTGAATCCACGGCTGTTGTCTTTGGCAAAACTTCCTTCAGGTTTGTCTTTGGCAAAACTTCCCTCAGGCCATCATCTTTTGACACATTTGGATCATTAGAAACTGAATGAGCCATTAGATTTTCAGAAGCCTCTGCCTTCCCACTTGATTCTGCACCATATTGGGACTGGGGAACTACATTCACGTGGGACAGGCCCATTTTTGAAAAATACCCAACAAGATCAGCAATCATTGGACTGGTGGATACAGCCTTTGAAGCAACGTCGGTAGATAGCTTTGATATGGCTTCACACAGTGGCTCTGGCACAGATTTCAGAATTTCAGATATCTTACTGTCGATGTCAGGTAATGGATGCTGGACTCGCGGGGATCTCAAGGGAGTAGAGCTTCCACTGGATCTAGCATAAGCTTTACCAAATTTGTCATTGTTCAGGTGCACATCAATCCTCAAGAACTTAAGACGCTGCCTCATTACATCACACAGATCATCATCATCAACAAGAGTTACTATGTCACCATCTTCATCAACATAAGTCAGTGTAAGATCAGAATCATGAGGAAAATTAAAGAGACTTTTGATCTTTGCCCTCAATCCATCAATGTCGAGATCCAACTTTTCATTTTCATCAACACGAGCATTAAAGCGCCTAAGTGTATCTCCATACTTAACCTGCAGCGTATATCACAAGTTTAATCACCAGAAATTTTCAGCTACATATTTCTGTAAAAGTAAAGGGAAACATATAGAATAAATATCTAGCACGTAATACTTGAAATGCCAACATTATATTCCCTAAATTTAAAACTTTGCCAAAAGGGATAATGTTCAAATAGAGATAAATCAAAACAGTTCATTTAAATTAAAATCAGCAAATAAAGATGAATATGCATTAATTAGGTTCTTCTCAGAAGAGCATACACTATTTCTTTTCAATCCCAGAGTTCACTAGTTCAGCTCTCAAGGATACAGCCTTTAAACATCGTAAATACATGTCATTCCACAAACTAACTTTCATGGACCCTTTGGGGAAAATTTAATATGCACAGGCTAAATATTGGTTGAAATCAAACACGTATCAGGAAATCCCATTAGGCATTATAAGAAATTACAAAATGAAAAATCGTGAAAAAAATTTAGTTATTTTTGTTTCCCAGACTATTATTTATAGAAATTACCTCAATAGCATGAGAAATTGAATAATTTTAAAGCTTTAGAACAACCAGAAGAAAATGTTTCTGGCCGGATCAGAAATGAACTTTAACTCGGCTAACTCAGCCAAACCAATAGAGAGATCATAACAAACAATAGATCAAACCAAAACACCCATTTCAATCCAACTGTACGAAAACCTAAGACTGGAAAACAAATAAAATTCCCAAATTCCACACGTTTTTCAATTTTCGCTGCCAATTCCACAACGATTGAGCAAAAAAATTTAAGAAAGAAACAAACTTGCACTAAAATTAGCTGTAAAAATTACAACTTTACGATCAAACGACATAAGGAACCCAAAACTAAGAAAAGAAAAAGAAAGAGATCAGACCTTGATAACCATAGTAGACTCCATAGCCACTGAACAATCCGGTACCCGCAAGCCAAGGACCACAATCACTCTACTCTTATAATCAAGTCATAAACCAAACAAACCAATAACCCTATAACCCGAACCAGAATATAATTTGTGAACGGTTCAAAGTCCCAATACAATCACAACGGATGAGATTAAAGAGTAATTAAACCCCAAAAATTGCGTACACGTAAGCCGATTCTCTCTCTCTCTCTCTCTCTCTCCTCCAAAATACCCTGAGAAATCCGCTCGCTTTTAATATAATATAAAGGGCAGTTTGGCTTAGCCAATAAGAAATTTCGTTTGACCTGCTTCTATCTTGCTGCCAAAGAAGGCTAGAAAGTAAATTAAACCGTCGGATGCTTGTGATGTTGACATAGCCCATACCTACACTAGGCCCATGAGCCGGGTTTCATTGGGCCAATGAGGCATTGTCACGTATGACGACATATAAATTCGTTGTGTGGGATGAGGCGCACAAGATTGACATGCAGAGTTTATTCGGATAAGAAGAACACAGCATCCCGGTCCACAGCTAATCACTAACACATTTGCGCAAATGTGTCGTCATGCAATCACAACTACTAACACATTTGCATGTCTCACACGTGTCGGGCTTCACGTTTGTTGTCAAGGCAGTTAATAGCCGTAATCTGGTGGCCTTAAAAAACGAGACTGAACATTTGATTAAAAAAAATTAGGGTAGGAGACTTTCAAGTAACTATTTTGTACTCCTTTGTTCCCTCACGTAGGGTACGGTTTCTTCACTTGTGGAAACTTTGTTGAGCTTCGATGAGTTCATCGTTACGAGTGTTTATCATCGATATGTCTGAATTGGTGAAGCTCTATAGTGCTTTGTCTGCATGTGAAGAACTTGAAATTGTGGTAGCTGATGACTCATTACGATGTGGAGATGAATTGGTTGCATTGGGTTTGCTTCGTAGGGTTTTGCACACTAAGATTGATTCCCCCTGATATCTTTATACGTAGTATTTGTCAATTTGGTGCTGTTATATAAGGGTAACTGTCAAGCATATAGAGGGCAATGCATTTTTTTTTTTTGGCTTTAAAACTATTTAGGGTCGTCGCCGAATACTGGGTATGGGTCATTGGATTTTCGGAAGCCTATTTTAGTGTTGTCTCTGATGTCCTATAATGGTGATTTTGCCCGCTCAGTATTCTGATCATGTGTTCTTCTAGAGATGACAAAATTACCAATGAACCCACAAATCAACCTGTTTGTGGATAATTTTGCATGTTGAGGACGGGCTTGCTATTTCAAATTTAAATGGACAATGAGTTGCAGATAGGTTTGATATTCAGAAAAAAAAAAAAAACTTTTTTTGGTTCCTTCTTCAATGAATATTTAGTTTTTACTTTTTTTAATTATTTATATTTTTAATTTTAATCATAAAAATTACATTAAAAAAATTAATGATAAATACTTGTAAGTTGAAATGATTACTAGCGATCTAATTTATTTAATTCCTAAACCCAACCTAACTCACTGCAGTCGCATACCTTTCTCCTTTTAACGTAAGCTTTTAACTAGTAAACATTTTATAATTTCAAGTTTAATATCACCGACATTTTATTTTGATTTGATTAATTTTGTTTATTTTACTTTAATGACTTGAACCTAATGATTGCTTACTAAAATCAAATTTTTTATTTGTTTAATTAATTATTACCAGTAATTATCCAAAATTTATTTGTTAATATTGTTGACAATATTTGCATGGACAAAGCCAGTGTTCTTAGTGATGATTATTTATCTATAAAAGAGATATTTTGTATTAGATTGAGATATTTTTTGTATTTTTTTTTAATATGGAAACTTTGATTTCTTATTTACATTGAAAATATCTAGAATAAAATATTTGATCATGATTTTTTAGGCTGTTGTTATAAATTTATAATTTGAACTATATACTTTAAATTTTTATGTATTGTGAAAAGTCTTTACAATTTGCCCAAAAAACCTTCCTGCTAATCATGTCTTTATTGATGGATCTTACTTTATTTAGTTTCCACAAGGCCACACAAACTAAGATTCTTATTCTTTAGGAGATGTCTAACCTCCCTACAACCTGTCTTTGCTCAATGGATACAAAACACCCACGCCTTAGCACCCGGCGGAACGGCCCCTGGTGCAACAGCAAGCACCAGTTTGACTTGGGGGGGTGTTGATTTAGTGGCAGTGGGCGGCGGTGTGAGATATCACATTGTTCGAGGAACCCTAGATGCTGTCGGAGTAAAGGATCGTCAACAAGGGCGTTCTAGTGCAATGGGCTTACATAGAAGCAAGCAGCATCAAATGTCATTCCTTTTGCATCCCCTTTTCCTTTGCTCAGACCCAAGTTACCCGAAGTTCGTGTTCAACGCCAGCGACTTCCCATCGGAATATTTTTCTATTTTAAATGTATGAGTCCACAAAAAAATCATCATTAGGTTGTGGATGGGTTTGATAATTGTTAAAACTCATAGCGGGTGGTTTTCTTTTAAAAATTAAATTCGTTGTGGGTTACAGGCGAATTTAATATTTAAATTTTTTGCAAGTATGAGTTTGGTAATAACAAATTTGGTGGTAAATATTGTTATCCTTATGTCCTTTTGGATTCAAATTATCAATGTCATGTTCTTTACATGACAAAGGAAACGATAATAGAGTTGGATAGTAGGGGTTTTTAATTAAACACCCTTTAATAGTTTCAAAATTACTTAAATACCCCTTCCCTTTTTGGTTTTCATGGATACCCTAACAAATATGAGTAAAGTCTGAAATACCCTTAATGAATGCATCAAATTCACTCAACTTCACCGTCTTCATATTTCTTTCACCCAAATCTCTTCTTCCAACTGAAATTCTCTCAAAATTCCCTAAAAGTTCTCATGACTTCTTATACAAATACAATTATGTATTCATTTTTTTAACACCCACTCTTTCTTTAACTGAAAGGAGGTGCATTGCTTATTAAACAACTCAATAAGGTACGTTAATGTTGTTGGGTTTTAAGTTTTTTAATTTTTAGGAAAATTTAAAAATTTTCCACACATAATAATGTTACAATATGGTATACTTTGTACTCACAATTAATTAGGTTAATAAATTACAGCAAAAAAACTAAATTTACATATCCGACAGTTTGAGAAATGATTAGATTAATTAGTATAAATAAACAAAGTTATCAGTGCATAAAATTTTTAATATTTGGATAGGATACACTAATGAACATCACAATTTAACATATTACAACCATTTAAAAAGCTTTTTTTGATCTTCAAAGTGAAAAATGAAGAATAATTTCACTGGCAGACCTTTTGTCTTGCAATCTTCTTCAATTTAGGTCCCCTTCCTTGCTATCAACTCTTATTTGTACTTGATTTGAAAAAAAAGACTTAAATTTGTACAAGGTTACTTACAATATGACATCTCTTGATCAATATCTTGTAAAACAAGTAAATTGTTTGCCATGAACTGTCATATTATATATTTTGCATTTTCATACAATTATCATAGTGTTATCAACAAAAAAACTAATTACAAGGAATTACTTACCTCATCTAGTTACATTCGCAATAAAGGACCAGCTATCGCCGACAATTATGTAGTAACGAACTAGAGTTCTCTTTCTCAGTTGCAGCAATTTTTCTTTTTCAGGCTCAGTTTGCCCCGTGTTAAAGTTCGATTTAACATGTATGGAGAATGAATGTTTGTTTGAGTAAAGGTGATGCTGGCAAGGGAATTGCAGAGGTGATGCTGGTTGATATTCGATTTAGTATGTATGAGAATGAAGGATGATTGTTTGTTTGTTTGAGTAAAGGTAATGGAGGAAATTGCAATATATATGAGTGTTTGTTTGTTTGAGTAGAGGAGTTGAGAGGTGATGCCGGTTGAGTTGAAGTGTTTTAAAATAAGGATAACTTAGTAATTTCATATAAGCTTTTAAAGGGTATTGAGATAATTTTTAAAGTATGAAGGTGTATTTGTTGCAATTCCCTCTGGGTAGTAAGGTTGAAGCTATTGAACAAGTGGATGTTGGAGCTCTGGCTGATTGTATTAGCAAGTTCCTATGTATACGGGTAAAAATTGATGTATCTAAACTGCTTCGTTCATGACTTAATATACGATTCCATGTTACAGTCCTTGGTTATATTTTCCCAATAATTTGTGAATTCTTATTAGATTTTTTTTATTTTTATGGGCGTCTTAGTAAAATCTAGGACTATATATGATGATTTTAATATGAGGATTGATGATGTGGATGTCGAGTCAAATTGGATCATGGTCCTTGATTATATATCGTGGCGTTGTCTGATCGTTTGATGATTGATAAAGAACCCGCAATCCAGTATGGTAAAGGTAATGTTGTAGGTACAAGTTCTAGTGATGATAAAGATACTCATGTAGGTAATTGTTATGGCTAATAGTGTAGTGGGCAATGCTATGGATAGTCTGAATAATCAATCGCTATTTTATCAATTGAATAAAGTTAATGTTTAGCCTTATTAAAATTTCCAATCTCAATACATCACATTCTTTATTGATTGATATGTCCTTAGCATTATAAAGTAAAACAAATCACAATTAGATCATTTATATATGCAATTAGCATTTTTAAGGGGTTATAATTATGTTCTCTATTTGTGCATATTATAATGGGGTAAAACTATGTTGCAACAGTGGTATGGCACCACAATTGTAACCAGCCATTGGATCTATAGTTGTAGAGTTGTATTAGTAAAATCCAATGGCTAAAAGCAACAGTAGTACCGTACCACTGTTGCAACATAGTTTGACCCATTATAATGACTAAAAACAGAAATGCTTGTGAACCAGTCTCGCAAATCAATTGATTCATTCATACTAATGACAAGAGCCATCTAAATACGAGCAAGAGAGGTAAGGCTCACTGAGATTGACCAACAAACATGATTGATATCACCTATAAGCTATACTCTACTGAAGTAACCATTGAAACACCAGTTTCATTTGCTTCTTCAACTCTATCATCATTTTCGCTTTGCTGATGCATTTTATCAACCACCATCGACGTGATCATGACACAATGTATAAGTAATGCTAGATTTCGTTCTAGTGTTTTTTTTTTAAATACCTCTCAAAAAAAGAAAACATTGAATTAATAACTTAGATAAACTAAAAAATGAATAACATGAAATATGATTAATGAAATGTCTGAAAAGTATTAAATTCTAGTCCTTCTCAAATAAAAGAAACAATCTCAAATCTTAACTATAATAGAATTACAAAATATGAATAAAGTAAACTTACTAAATAAGATAAATTCTAATAAAATACTAAGTACTAAATTGACTAAAAGATTGTAAGTTCTAATATAATCTACTTTCATATACTTCCTACATCACTCTCCTCCCATTCGAAAAATACTCACTTAAGTTTTATTAAAATCAAAGACTATCTAGAGAATGGAACTTGTAGCGAAGGAATAAATAATCTTGCAAAACTTCAATTTCTTGAAACTTGAAAGTACCAAAACTTCAATTTTTTCTAACTTTTGGTTATGACTCTTCTAAAAACGGTAGAAGATCTTTTTTTGTAGTTCTTCATGCTTTGCTAAATGTGCTCTCCATTGAATTCTACTTTTTCAACTAGATCTTCTTCAAGAACACATTTCATGACTTCAATATATATAGGCATAATCATATGAATTATCTTGGAGAAATTATCTTTAAGAATAATTGATGTCTCTTCAACTTGAACTTCTTGCTTAATTTCAACCATATCGTTCCAAATAAAAACTCAAATAAAAAATAGATTGTACCTCTTTATTGGAAACCTCAGGCTCATTTGAAATCTTTTCAAGAGAAGCCTTTGTAACGTTCTTTTCTTCCAATGATAAAGCTAGTTAAGATTGCTTTTCCATACTAACATCTTCAACTTCAAAATCTTGGATAAAATCTTTTTCTTTACTTAAATAAATATATCTTCAGTAATTAAAATCTTCAAGCACAATATCTTCTTTCATTGATTCTAAAAGATAGGTTCCTTCACTTTTGACTTTGTTGGAGCAAAAATAATCTTTATATTATTTTTGTCGAAATAATATATATTATCCTTCCCATAATATATTGTATTAAGATCAAACTGCTAGGATCTCCTAAATAGTAAATGACAAGCGTTCATGTCGGCAACAATACAAGATACTTTATATCTTATAATGGAGAAAGGAATGCGGCATTCTTCTGTTACTTTAGTCTCCCTAACATACTTTATCCATCTAATATAATACGAAGAAGGATGTTTTTGAATTTTAACTTGTCAAACATGGTTTTGGAAACTATATTCTCACTATTACCACTGTCAGTAATCAGATTTTTTAAACTCTTATTGACTGTTCATCTTATCTTGAAGATGTTATGTCTCTGAGCATCCTCTTCCTTTTTTGATATGCATGCCAAACGTTGTATTAAAATACTAAATTGACTCAAATATTGTAATTCTAATATATTTTGTTTTTATATACTTCCCACGTCATATTACCACATTCAAAATCCTTTTCAGAGTTAGCAATTAAAGGGGACTTAGGACTAGATTTGGATTCTTCTTGATCCATTTTCAGTTAGTTATTTGGTTTACTAAACAAATATTATGAATTTGGCTGGTCATATTATTGGGGATTGGGAAGCCTGAAACCATTTGCATCAGTCCTATGTATAATCTATATGTATATGTATATAAAATCTGTATCTTTAAAACTAAAAGCACATGAACTAGAGCAAATGCAATATATATCTTATACCAGTGTATTGAGTACAATTCTTTTTCCGATTAGTAAAAAGTACAAAAAAAATCCTTTCCTTTCATTGGCAATCAACGTAATTAAAGTGGTTTTTAACAAGTTCACCAAGTCCAGACACCTAATTTTGACTTGTAAATATCCAGAAGACCTAGGTATATATAATTAAAACTCTAAACCTATCCTACATCGCCAAAACACAGATATAACGTTGATTTTGCGACATGGATCGATAAAATTTCTAATTCTAGCGAAAGGAAAGGTCTGGCTTTCCTGTTATTTTATATCGTTTCATATATAATATCGGAGTTGACAATCAAAGTGCCCTGCAATAGTTACAATCAGAAACTATCAAGAGATTATCAACTAATAAACTAAGAAGATGCTGCCGGTATTCTGTTTCTATCCATGTGGGTAAAGTATAGATGAAAAGTTGAAGCTCAAAGATAGCTGATTTCTGCACCATGCATGGTAAATGGTGGAAACTTCTTAGAAATAATCCCGCGCATTATTAAGTAAAGAACAAATTACATATTACACAGCTTTATGATGGCATTTCAGTTGGAATTCTGGAGGCAAACACTCTATCCTTGGCCTTGTTTGCCTGTCACAAGCAAAGCAAGTAACAGTTAAATGAAAAGATTATAACACTGCTGGATTTGAATTTTGAAGGTTAAATTTTAGTTTACCTCTTGCTCCCAGTTTGTGCGCAGAGTAATGACTAAAAGCACAAATGCTTGGAGACCACTCCCACATATGATCCCCATCCAAAGTCCCTGCATATATAAAATTAGGAATGAGTAATTCTTGATTCATGACAATTTTTACTTTTGAAAAGTCTATTGAATTCTTACCTTGGCCCCAAATTGGAAGACAAAAGCCAAATATACAGCACAAGGAAGGCCTATAAGATAATAAGCTCCTAGATTCACATATGCACCGAGCTTCTGCCAACCACACCCTCTAGCAACACCTACATTATGGTATTGTTGAATAGATCACTTACATATCTCTAATGATCTTAGGATTATAAAATGGCATGGTAGAGAAAGTAACTAAATTATTTGGAAAAGAAGCTTGAACCTGAAAGTACACCCTGGATTCCATCCATGAAGTTGGATAGAGCAAGCACAGGCATTATGGAAGCCATATATCTGATTACTTCAATGTCATTGGAGTATACGTAGCCCCATATGCCCCGAGCTGCAACTGCAATTGAGCTTAGCAATACACCCTCAGTAAGTGCCAAGATTATCACAATTTGTACTGCAAGACGTGCAGCATAAGGTCTTCCAGCACCTAATTCATTTGAAACTCTCGTGCTTTAAGGAAGCAAGCGAGTGAAAAACAGTCTGTATCAGTTACAGCAGATGATTATTTTTTAAGTTTTCACAAGGCATACCTAACTAGCTACCTTACAGAACTGCCAAAACCAAAGGGGATTCTGAAGACCACTGAAATTGTGTTAAGGCTGCAGAGTAATTAAGCTGTTCAAAATCAGAAATGGAGGCCGAACTTGTGTTACTTGAGCTAAAGTAACTTCGTATTAGATGTCAAACCTGATCGACATCACTGATGTTTCTAGCTTGGGATTGGGAAGAAGACCCGACATCAGGACCAAAAACTCATATGACGAAAATTCCAGGCTGATAAATTAATGTCAATACAGAAGCAATAAAATATATATATATATATATATATATATATAAATATTTGTTGGACGATAAATTCATTAAGCTCACAGTTATCTGTAAGGAAATTAAATAGAACTCACCAGACCATAAGAGCTGAAGGAATTCCTAATCCAAGGAAGCTGCGGAGATTTTCCAGAGCCTCCTTGGAGAAACCAGTCCAAGTTTTCTCACATTTAGGGGAAAACTTTATATAAATTGCCAAGATAATTACATTTGTCCAATAAGAGATGGCATTGGACAAGGCAGCTCCTTTGCTACCAAGACCAAATCTAAAAATTAAAGTCCAGCAAGAAAGGACATGAACCAATGTTGAAATTCCAGTGCTTAACATCAATGGCAAAATATTATTTTGGGTTTGCAGGAATCTGTGTTGGCACTGAAGAAGGCCATAAGGAAGGATACTAGGGATCAACCACCGAGCATATATTCCTGCATGGAATGAAATTTCTGGATCTTGATGTAGGGTTGTGAAAATTTTCCCAGTGTAGGCCCAAAGGACTGCTATGGGGATGCTTGAAAGTGAAAGAACAAGCATAGCTCTCAGCATGTGTACCCCCAGCATACGATACTGTTTTGCTCCGAATGCCTGCCCACAGAAAGTTTCCACTGCACTTCCCATTCCCAGCTACTCATAACAATTAGAGAACAAAATTAGACATAAATATGTACCAAAACCTTCTGTTTATATATACCGGCGCAAGAGCAAATTTGGAAGCTTGACCGAACTCATAGATGTGCGCATATGCATTCATTGGTCATTTGCAACTGTTGGTGAAAAGTGGTAGTACAAATTTCGAAGCTCTATCGATTTTTAGATCTGTGCACATGCATTTATTTCTGCATTGGTCGATCATTTGCAACTGTTACTACTGGTTACTTTCATCTCCATGTGGAGGCACGAAGATTTTTTTTGTTTATGACTCATTGATTTAGCTACAAGGGGAGGTGATTAATAGGGAAAAAATAAATTAGATGAAGCATCCGGAATCATATATAAGTCAGCTATCAAGTATAGCCTGGCAGCCTGAGTCGGCTCTAATTACAACTTAATTATTGTGTAAAATCAGAGCTTAATTTTTTCCCAATGTATAGATACATATTACTCATAAGAATCTGGAAAAATATTGAAGATTTTGAGGATCAAAAAGAGTAATGTAACTAGACGTGACTCAAATAATTGAGAGACAATTAAAACGGTGGTACATGTCTATAGTGCACACGCAAGTATATGATTAAGTAAAGTGAAAGGAAAAATAAAATTAAAATGATAGGAAAAGTAAGAGCAATATTAAATACCATGTAACTGAAGCCAGTTACTCCAGCGAAGGAAGTAGCCATGGAAGCACTTGAAAGGGATAGGTCACCAAGATGGCCAAGAAACATGACTGATATCATTTGGAAGCTGTACTGTAAGAAGCTAACCACAACGAGAGGTCCTGCCAACTGCATTTGCCTCTTCAACTCTACTATCATCCCAGCCTTGTCAATGCATTTATCATCCTGCAGCGGCCTTTGATGAATTAGAGGTAACTCAAGGCTAGATTTGGATTCTTCTTCTACATCCATTTCCAGTTGCTTCAAAATAATTGACAGTGCAAGCTGGAGAAGAATTTTCTGGAATGGATGAAACTGTGTTCTAATTAATTGCACTTGTCAAAGCTACACCAAGCTCGGTTGATCTACCATTCATTATTTATAATTTTTGGATCTTCCACATCTTTGAACAGAAACAGATTTCGAACATGCGGCAGACTTTTTATTTTTCATGTGACATTCAATATTTCCACTGACAGAATTAGCATTATTAAAATAATTTTAACGCCTTCTTTTAAGAAATTATTTCAACTCAATTTGTGATTAAATACTTTTCATATTAGCAAGACACCATTAATTTGACTTTTGATCAAATGTACACGTTGCTTCAATATGATACTTAGAGTAAGTTTGATAATGTTGTATCTTTTAATATATATATAATATCAGTTATGTCATTGAAATAATTAATTATCAAGAGAACAAGTTAAGCGTTTTTAAAAAGTATTATGAATTTGTGTTTTGTAAATTTTGATGTTCAAGTGTTGCAACAATGCATAAGAATGAAATAGACATGATAACTAATTTTTGTTTTTCAAATACACATGTTTGTATTTATATGATCTCATTTAGATTCAAAGTTTAAATTGATTTTTGTTTTGTTCATACAGTTGTAACTGAATAATTTGGATAGGTATAAATGCTGGGTTAGTATAACTTCTATGAGGATATTTTTTAAAATTTTATTGAATGATGAAATTGCTTCTTTGTTTTTTACTAAAAGTAATTTTAAAATTTTTTAGAAATGCCCTTAAGCTTTTTAAAATCTCAAAATTCATAATACAATAGAAAGTCCAAATTAGATGCATGCAGTATAAATTGATTTTTGCAACATAGACAAGCTTATACATAATAACTGAAGTATAAATTTATCTTAAGAGACATTTAGCCTCTCTAATAGAAACAGTAGTGTAATAAGATTATGGTCCATTTCTTCTTGTATAGTGATATCCAGAAAGTCCCAGTAGCATCCCTCGAATAGATGCTTATATGTCGAGTGCCCGAAAGTCTCAATACCCTTCTATAAACGTTTTCAATGATACAATTGATATGATGATATTCTAAAAAAAAACGATGCTAAGTTTGGAAATTACACAAAAATGTTCATTTCCTTTTATGTCAAATTCGAACAATTATAATATTAGACTTCTCTCGGAAAGTTGATATTTCCTTGCACTACGTATAAATCCATATATGCTAGATAGGTTTATTCAAAGGATTGTGATTTAATGATTGTGATGATTTTGTAATAGTAGTGATTCATAGTTGCAGGAGTGAATATATATCTAATTAAATATTAACTGTATATATTATTATAAGCCCTTTCATGGTAAAAGATTATTGAAAGATTAAAAAGAAACTACAACCAATAAAGAATTCGGAAGTCTAATAAAGTATAGCTCGAATTGAGAACGATACAGACTAAAGAAGAATTTTTTTTTTTTGAAAAAAAAAAAGAGGTATGTCGACACGATTTGCAATTAGTCTATATTCCATTGCACACAGAATCTATGCAATGCGTGGCATGGGGATCTCTCCTTTTGATGCTGAGACAATTATTGTACGAAATTTAATTAATTAAATGTTCACTTTAATTAAAATGATCAATCGTCAACTCTCCTGCAGTGGAGGAGACGTTGACAATTAGTTTTTCAAATTAAGTAACGCAGATGCTAATCTACTGCTGCCTGCTGATGATTAAAAATGAGCAAGGTTTCAGATTCTCTGGTCATCATTGGCTCCAGGCCCAGGACCCATATATATATGCCCAGCTCAGCACTTATTATTATTTAGTTGCCCGATAACTCTTTTACAGAAAAAAAAATGATTAATGTTATCACAATTAAAGGTGATTAATCAATGAATTACGATAGTAATTTTGCCGAAGAAGAAAAGGACACGTGCCATATATATCTCGACTAACAGTAGAAGCAAAATGAATGAACCGCGAAAGAGGCCAGTAATGATCACAAAAATTAATTCCGCAACTATCAATTTACGGTGAATGATGGGAACATCTCTATAAGAATCTCATCTAAAAGCATTACCATTAATTCGTAGTATTGATTGAGGGTTCATTATTTTGTCAAACAGTTTTTAAGTAATTAATATTATTAGCCGCATATCAAATAGCTTAATAAATGAGGTTCGCAATCCGCATTACTCTAGTATTTGAATCAAATATTGTATTGGGCACCATCCGCGGTCGGCCTATCACCATTAATTCATATTCTCATAAAATTTAAATTATTAAACTCACCTGTCATTCATTATGAGTTTTAACTTTTTTAAGAAAACTTACTTTTTGAAATTATTAAACTCGCAATGGTACTTGATGAATTTTTATAGATTCTCACATTTAAAATTATAATTATTAAAAAATAATTTTAATAAAACCTAAAATTTTAAATTATATAACTTAATATGTAAATTTATAACAATAGTCTAAAATTTCAAATAAAATAATCAATTCTAAATTTAATCAATATAAATAAAAAATTAAAATATCAACATCAACCAATACTAATTCTCATATTTAATTATGAAATACACAAGTCTATCAAATCGTGAAAGTGCTTTGAATTTAAGGAGGAAAAAAATCATAAATTAGTATCCAAAAGCAACAATACAATTATACAAAAGAGCACTAGTGCACGAGAAAAAATTATCATCTCATATTCTCATTCAACACAAGATTCAAGAGTTAAAAATCCTTATTTGGTTAACAACCATTAGCATCCATCCAACACAATTCCTACAATAATGATTTAAGATTAATATTTTCTAAACATTAATTCAAAAAATAAAATTATAAAAGTATATAAGAATCTATAATTTCATTATTATAATAAGTATTAAAATTTTAAAAAATAATTGAAAAAAGTGAAGGTTGATGAAAACCTATGCGGGTATCTGTTAGATATTTGACATATACCAAACCTGCCTATAATCTAGTGTGAGTTTTAATCGTGATAACAAATCGACTCACAACCTGTAAAATTTCCAATAGCGGGCATGTTTTGGAAAGTAGGTTTAAGCAGGTTTGTGGATCTACAGGTAACATTGCCATTAGAGTTGGCAATGAGACGGGATGAGATGAGATTTGTCAATTACAGTCATGTCTTGTGTATGTAAGTGGGATAAAAAAGGCTCGTTCCTATCCCTTTATTTATTTTTTTGGGACAAAAATTTATCTTAATCTCATTTTGTTAAATATCCCGTCTCATCTTATTATTCTGAACAGTCTCGAATGTAACTAAATAAATACTAATTTTTTTCTTTTAAGGATTATCATAATTCGATATAGCAAAATCTTTAACGACTGCATGGTAAAATAATCATATAATAGTTTAGCATGCATGTTTGAATATAATGTAACTAAATAAATTTTTATTTTTTTCTTTTAAGGATTATCATAATTCAATATAGCAAAATCTTGAATGACTACATAGTAGAATAATCAAATAATAGTTTATGCATGCATGTTCGAATATAATTTTATGCTAGCATATTTTAGTTGCCTGTTTGTTGCCATTACACATTAAATTAAGACTTACGCTTCAAAAGTTATAAATTTGGACATTAATCAAGTTATATTTTAACCATCAAAAATATTTTTAATTGTGTCTTTTTACTGACACTTCACTTTTTAATTATATTACTTTTATTATTTAATTTTAGTATTTAGGTTTCAACTTTGAACATTACTTGAGTTATAATTAATAATTTTTAGAATAGCCTTAAAATTATATTATTAATTGGATATATAAGATGAGAGGGGATTTTGTAGTTAGTCCT
The DNA here is from genome assembly GCA_029633175.1 of Citrus glauca. Taxonomy (NCBI): domain Eukaryota; kingdom Viridiplantae; phylum Streptophyta; class Magnoliopsida; order Sapindales; family Rutaceae; genus Citrus; species Citrus glauca. The sequence goes on along the minus strand of JAQOOD010000003.1, from coordinate 2,806,007 downwards.
CCTCCCGGCGCACAAATAAAAACATGACTTATTTTTTGTCATTTTCCTATCCCACTTTAAATTAAAATATAAAAATATATTTTAATCTCATCTTAAACAGGACAGATCCCATAGGATCCCAACATAAAAAATCGTCATCCTAATTGTCATCCTTATATTTGATGCTCAGCTTAAAAAAAAAAAAAAACTAGGGTATGGTTTTTGACTTTTAAAAAAGTTACATAGTAAATACTACAAATACTATTGCGGCGGTACAGGAGTGCAGAAGTAGCGTACACAACTTGCTCTCTTTGGTTTTTAGACTTTGAAAATGACCGGCAAATAATTCAATTGCTTCATATAAATGTCACTTTTATCTAGGGAGATTTCAGAGTAATTATGCTATATACTGCACCTACTTAATACGTATATAATATGTATGTTATATTTTGAAAAATTATGTTAATAATTATATTTAATTTATACACACATATTATATATGGATTAAATGAGTAGAATATAATACAGGTGCTATAAAATCTATCTTTTTATCAAATGTGGTAACAAATTAAAAAAAAATGATAACCTAACTTTGGAGTTTGAACCGGCAGAGCGGACAACTTTTGAATTGATGATGGTTGAAAAATTGCTAGAAGAGATGCTGGAACATCTTGATTAGGCCAAGGCAAAAGAAAAATTAACTATAGAAGACAATAATAATTAAAGAGGATTTGTGATAAGTCGAAACAGATCTCCCTTAACCACTTCAAGATGGGATCGCCATACGTGTGCCAGCATCGCAGATAATGGAAAAAGAAGATACCACCACATCCATTAAGAAGTTTTAACGTCACTACCTGTTGTATTATATATGTGAAAAGAGTCAAGTGATATAATTAAGCTTATAAAATATCTTGCCTTTAGGCTCTTATTGCTTAATTGAAAACAAACCACGTACATTATTATGTTTAATTAATTAACTATTTTATGTTGTTGTCGGTGATATATATATATATATATATATCAACCCGCTTGGAGAGCCTCATGAATATTATTATTTCATCTTCTTGCACTGACCAGTGGCAATACCTACGCCATACCAACTGCTTCCTTCCTTGGGACTCGAAAATGGAAATGATGTGGAAATAATTAAACTGGTCAGGCAAGCCGCAAGTGGTTTTCAACCACCTAAATTGATGATGCTCTGACAGTGGACTTAAACAACTTGTTAATTGCATTTGCATGCACAATATAGAGTAGACGTATCGATAATTCATGAGGTCCGTATGTTATTTAATGCAGGATGTATGATATTAGGAATAGGATATCTTCGTGATTTGAGTTTTATTAATTTTTTATTATATATTTTTTAGTAATAATATATCGATAAAATTTAATTTAATTTATTTTTTATCAACAACAATCGACAATTGAATTATTTACTCAGAATATAATTAGATCAGAAAAAAATCACAATCTATTATATTAAGATGTATTATGTTAGTATTATATTATTTTAATACTATATAATATTTGGTGTTATATTATCGAGTATTTATATATAATAACATTTTATAGAATTATTTATATTAAATTAATTTTTTATAATTGTTAATGTCTTAAAGTTTTTATTTTATCTTTTTAAATTTATTATTCAAAATTTATAAATAAAAATATAATACTGACCCAATTTCCGATCACATTTCGATATTTATTGAAATCATTTTTTGTACCAACGAAATTATTATCACTCAATCTACGCAACAGTACATGTATCGATAATGCGGCAAAAGCTGCACAAACCCTTCAATTAATGATGAGGTGTAATGGCTCCATTTGTTTTGCTGAACATTGGATTCGTATCAATCAAAACAGGGCCCACCAATTAGCCTATACAAAGGACATGTCAAACAGGGACCAATCTACGTTGCAGAATCTGTAACGTACACCCCCAATGGGAAGCAGCACACGTGTCTTGAGGAGAGAGAAAAACCGTGCAAACGCAGGCAATAAGAGTTGGCTACAGCTGGATCTGTAAGTTACAGAACCTGTAACTTAGCCAGCTCCGTCAAACAGGGCCACAAGTGTAACATCTGAATCACCCATGCAGCCACTTCTCCGTTCTGATTTTAGAACGTTAGGCGAGGCGAGGCTTGACAATTTTTAATTATTAAACTTATGGAGCATGCATTTATGGTTATTTCAGCAATGCTAAGAGGATGAAGTTTTACATATCGGCTGTTTTATAGATTAAAGGGTTTGTTTGGTGGCAAGGTGCCTGCCTGGCTTGTAAGTTACTTTTGTTATTGGATAAAAGTTATTGAGGAAAAACTAATGTATATATGGTTAAGAATAAGTTTTTTTTTTCATTTTTTTCTTTGGGTTAATTTATTAAACTATTCAACAACTACCCAAAAAAACAACAAAAAACCCCAGTGGGCTTTACCAAATGCCCCAACAGTTGGCCTATCAGAGCCAAATGGGCCCCAAGAATTAACCATCATCTGTGCTATATGGGGGGGTGCTAAGCGTTCGTAACAAGAATTGCGGCGTTATGCAATCGGTGGATGTTCACTTAATTTGAAACATGGATATTATAAGTCATAACTGTATTTCACGGAAGCGGATTTCATTGGTGTGGTAGAAGGAAGGGTGATGAAACACTAGTCCCTTTTACATTTGACATAAGCTTTCAGTAAATAAATACAAAAGCATTAAAACATTTTACTTAGCAGGCAACCGGGCCGATTTAATATTCTGCGAAAAGCTACATTAACTCCCTGGAATTAATCTGACCGAAAAAAAAAGCAAATTTATTGAGAGATTCATCTCTCTAAGCTACGCCGCATTAATTAATACTTCAGATAAATTATCGGCAAGTATAAAAGCAGTAACAGAAAACCATCTCTTCAATCTTTTTATGGAGTGTAAATTGCCCATGAAAAGATCTGTGGATGCTCGAGATATCCAGACCGTGAAGTTAAAGCTGCTGATCAAGGCAAGGGTCCCTAGGAGAATTCCCACCTCCAAGAATTCCAGAGACATTTTCACCAACAGTTTTCAACCACGAGGTGCTGCGGGTCAGCCATCCAGTCGGCATCTGTTCACCTTCATTATTATTGCCTTCAAGCTTAAGCATGGATCGCCGCTCTTCCTCCAACAGTATGTCGAGCCACCTCTTTGCCATAAAAGTTTTGACAGCTTCAACCCCCTCCTTCACGACCTCCACAGGTGGGATAACCATAGGATTTTCTTCTAGGTTGAGCTTAATCAATTTGTCAAGCCTACCGAATGTATTCGGAAGAGCATGAATCTGGTTGTTGCTGAGATCAAGTTCTTTGAGGTTTGTCAGTTCACCAAAGGTTTCTGGAAGTTCTTTCATATCGGTAAAATTACTGGAAACATTGAGGATCTCAAGGTTCGTCAACTTCCCGATTGTTGCCGGAAGGCCATGGAGCTCATTAAAGTGAGCATCCAGATGACGCAAAGACGCCATTTCACCTATTGAAGTGGGGAGGAAACGAATCTTGTTCAAAGGGACCAGAAGCTTCTGAAGATTCACCAACTCATGTCCAATATTAGTTGGCAAATAAGCTAGGCGATTGAAGCTTGCATCCAGCTCCACCAATGACCTGTGCATCACTCAGAACATAGAACAAAAAATTCTGATATCTCTACAGAGAACAAAAATTTAAGGTGCAACCAAAATACCTGCAATGAGAGATGGAATCAGGTAAGGCACTTAATTTGTTGCCCGAGACATCCAGGATCTTCAGATTATCCAACAACCCAATAGAGTCTGGCAGCGTCTCTAGAAGATTTGAAGCCAGATTAAGTTCCTCCAGATTCACTAATCCAGCTATTGAGTCAGGAATTACCTATTTCCCCCCACAAAGGTTCTCAGATATAAGAAAAAAAAAATTAAATAAAAATTTCTCTACGTGCTTTGTGTGTCTCAATGTGAATACATACACAAACATTATTCAACCTATATATCTCATTTACATGCAAACAAACAAAATTTCAAGCCGGGAAAGTCAAATAATTGATGACTGCAATCGTATAATACAATTTTTTTTAATCCGTATTAATTAGCTCATAGGCGTACTATAAATTATTGTATTTGTGGGCTCAAATCTGAAATCCATCAAAAACTAATAAAACACATCATAAGAGCGTATTAAAAAATTGAAATAGCAAGAATATAAAAACCTCCAGGTGATTGTTAGACAAGCTCATGAGCCTCAAACCAGCGATCCTGCCAAAAGCCTCGGGCAAGAAGCGCAGTCCCCTGGAAGACAAATCGACTTGCTCCAAAGACTTTCCGGCAGCTTCTTGAAGCAAACCCATAACCTCCTCATTCACTTCTTCCCTCACCGGAGGCGCCTCCTCTTCCCCATTCTCCGCCCTCTCGTAGATCTTCACCAGCCGCTCCTCCGCCTCCTTGAGCATCTTCTCGTACGCCTCGTGCATGTCATCCAATTCCAGAATCTTTTTGCACGCGTTCTTCTCCTTCGCTGAATCCTCGCGGAGCGCCTTTTCCTTGTCCGCCAACTGGACCCGCCACTCGAATTGGTCCACGTCGGTCTCTCGAATCGAGTGCACGATGCCCTCTAACGATTTCCCGAGTTCCGAGTCAATCTCCACGATCCTGGCTTTGGTCTTATCGATTGTCTCGTGGTCGGGTCGCGGGCCGAGGGTTTGGAGCACGGATCGGGTCTGGTACACGTCGTGGATGGCGCGGCGCATGGCGGAGACGAGTTTGGGGTCGGACAAATGGGGCATTTGGTCAACGATAACGGGGTTCTTCTGGGATTGGGCTTGACCCGAAGAGGAGGGATCGGGCTGCTCGACATCGTATTCCGCGGCGGTTCTGGGTCCGAATGTGGGAAGGCGCTGCATGACGAAGGAGAGAATGGGGAATGTTTTCGGGTTCGGATCCATTGTCGGACGTTTTGTTTGTGATTACTGATTACTGATTAAGAAAGAACAACCGAGAGAGAGAGAGAGAAATGTGATAATGAATATGAAATGGATGTTTGATTGAGGAGTACATACAAGTAGGAGGACGAGCTCGCCATTCGCGAGTGGTTGGCGGTTTCGACGAGGATAACGGTATTGGTTGTTAGAATTGTTACGCGCGGGTGACGTGTTAAATGGTGCATGGCCTGTGTTTGGGAATTGGGACTGTTGAAAAGACAATGCCGGCATCATTCCATTTGGGTCCTTTTTGTGTAACTATAACTTAAATCTTCTAAAGCTTACAACAACTGTAGAAGTAGCATGATTGCGGGGAATCACATTCTTCCGATCACGTAATGGATACACGTCTCTGGATTGGAGGCCTTTTATCTTTCACCTTACAGCAACTTGCAATAGAAAATAGGGATCATTCCAGAAAGTAATGCGCACGAGATCAACAGATCTTACAAGTCGTTTGTTTATATTCAATGAGTAAAATCCTATTGACAATTCTGTAATGAATTACAATTAAGAGGGGAAAAAAAAAAGCCTCCGAATATGAAAAGAACATTATGCAGCTACACTATCTTTAAAGCTTTCCATACAAGAAAAAGTAGCAAGATGGGACAAAAGTATTTGTCAAACAGAAGTATCTTGTTGAGTTGCAAACAGAATCTCTCGCTCAACCAGCTCAATCATTTCCTTCAGACGATGTGTAAACTTCTCCGTTATGTTTTGAGTAATTCTCTGCTGGAATTTGGTGCTTTTCAGCCACGATATCCCGATGTAAATGGCACATTTGCATGCATTATGAGCAAGGGTAGATTTCTCAATCTCATACCTAAAGTGGACCTGGATTCCAGAATACAACAGATCAGATGTATGTTTGGCAGAAACAAGAACCATTTGAAACAATGGAGGGTAATATTAGTTATCAAGGGGGGAAAAAATAATTGCACGTACACGGAAGTGGTCATCAAATGGAACATCGTGCAAGGACATGACTTCATTCACAATCCAACCTTCACCACTTGCTAGTGGGGACTTTTGCTGTGTGCAGGTTACTTCCCCTCCAAATATTGAAACATGGCGGTTGAATCTGTAAGAGAGATGCCTTTCACAAACACCTGGCTTCACAGGATCCCATGGAGTAGTAACGTAATTATGGCAACCGGATTTCTCCATAACTTGGTGCTCCAACTTTCCTCCATCAAACATTTCCATTAACGCTTTTACCTGCAAATTATCAATGACAATGACGCTAAAACATGCATTGTCGCATGCTATGTCATACGAACTTTCAGGTTGAGAAGCGAAATGACTGCTTACACTAATAGGACGTTCAGCGTTGTAAACCTTTGACATTTTTGCATCTTCAAAGTTTGGAACCGATCCGCAATCTGCAGCCGTTGACATTTCTTCTTGAACCTGCTGCTCTTCTGCAATTTGTTCCTTCTGATAAGCGGCCGGCGTTCTTGTTCTCCACAAGGCCATAATTGTCCTGGTTTATACCACGACGACCCAAAAAATTTAACAAATAGATGTAATATGGCAATCCGTAAACCATATTTATAACTATTGTATGGACCTGAAGTAGATAATCTCTCTAGTACCTGGATGCATCATTGAATGAAACAAATGACTGAAAATAAAATCTAAGTCTGCCTTCCTCATCTTGGGACTTTGCACCATGCCTTGAATCAAGACCTCGTCCCTTCCGCAGAATTATGACCAGTGAAGGGCTACCAACAGTTGCCAGTGATGGGGGACGTATTTGAATGTCTTCGATATCCTCCCAGAGAAAGAAAAATTTGGTTTTATTTCCAAATAAATTTGCATAAAACCCAACAATCCTTGCGGATAGAAAAAGCCGGCCCTGTACCCCCCCCCCCCCCCCCCCCCCAAAAAAAAAAGGAATATAAGTCACAGAACTTCTTAAAATCAGCATGTTGTTGTGGCCATTGCAAATAGTTATATTAATATTCAAGCATGACAGACATTTATTCATCACCTGAAATTCCTATGACACTCAAATAAGGTAAATATGAACTCGTAAAGTAACCAAAATAACACCTGTAACGGCATTTTTCTCTTCAGGTAGCATGTAAAGTCCTTGATTAGAAATTCTTCTGGTGGCAACGCAAAAAGTTTCTGGAAAGTCGAATTTCTATGAGGTGACCGTAGATTCAACTGTAAAGCATCCAATATGGAATTAGACAAATTTCAAAATATGAAAGAAGCAAAATGTAAGCAGATAAACAGAATGTTCAATGGAAGAACTATATATTTACTAAACCTATCCAGATAGGCAGAGAAATTTCTTCTCTAGATAAATGAGTTGTATGATTACACAAGAATGAGGTAACGAGATGCTATCTCAGATGAACATGAATGTAACAGGACTGGTTACCTTCTTTCCAACTTCCTTTTCCATCTTTGTTAGGTATTCCTTAATTGTTTCAACTCCATTGTTATTCTCCAAGAAGATTCTCAAGTGTACCTTTGACTGAGCAGACTGAGCAAGCTTCCCCTCAAGGGAGACCCACATATCTGCCAGCTCCGTAGAAGTGTGTTTCAAGAAATTGATCTCAGCATGCCCTAGTGATGTAGCCTGATCAAATGGACCATCAAAATCAAAAACCTCAACATCTAAAACTGATGGTGGCTCTTCCATGGCATCAAACTCAAGTATATCTGCGTAACATCATCAAAATGGCTGAAGAAACAATAATCAAAGAAAAAAAATGGTGACATAAGCAAGAAAAGGCCCTACCATGCCATTGAGGATCACAAGTTTGAAGCTGCACAGAGCTTGTTCTTGTCTTACCATTGCAGGTAAAGACCACATAGGGATCTGCTAACCCTGTCATTTCCAAGGATGCTAAATTGACCCCTTCAACTAAAGCCACAGTAAGAACCCATCCATCACCTTGAGCTTTAACACCATGATCACTCCCTATTGAAACAGAAGGGTAATATAAGTGAATCCGGGGACAGATAAAAATGTGATACCGGGGTGAGGGTGCTTAATTTTGAATTTAACAATACTATAAATCTGAGGTACTACAGTATTTACCTTTTTGCAACCGAGCTCGTACAAAGTGTCCGACCATGTTAAAAACCTGCTCCAATTGAATCACTAAAATGCCACATGAGATAAGCTCCCCAAAACTGTCTGGCAAATCAAGTCCATAAAATTCCAAACCTTGCCTTTTGCTGGGTTCACAGAGTAGAATGTGCACTATAACATACAAAATCATAAAACCAGCAGAAACTACAGTGAAATTCCAAAAGTACTCAGATGCCAATTCCCAATCTGACTGTTGTTCTGTTTGCAAAGTTGCCAGCATATGATCTTTGTCTGATGCATCTTTTGAATCTAGAATCTTAAGATTCTGAGCCAGCAAATTGGCAAACTGCTCGAAACTCTCCTTGAGCCCCTGTCTGGCTCCTCCTTCAATCATGCCTCTCATCATTGTGCTTTGGTGAAAGTCAATGCCCCAAGATATTATGAGATGGCTTGAATCTTCTCCTGAAGATAGCTCTGGTCCGGGAATTATTTTGTATAACAACTGTACATTGAAGGTATTCCCATATGGAACATCCGGTGTACTTACAGTTACCAAGATGGCAAATTCCTGTCCGTTAGCTTTAAGATAAGTTTGCTGCTCTGTGGCTTTTACAGCCTTAACTAACTTTGTTGCAGCTTTCATGTAGGAAACAGCTCGTGTTAAACAGGTCATTTCACCTGATTTCCACTCCCATGGCCCCTCTTGGACATCTTTTGAGCCCTGAAGTTCTGCCAGGTCTTTCCTGAACTGTGAATCAGGTGCAAAAAGAAAAGTATTAAGATCGCACGGGGATACCTGGTATAATTGATCAAGAAGAATGCCTCCCTGGAGGTTTTCAGGCATATCTTGTTCATTCTCTCTTGACTGCATCATTTTTATAGCTTCTTCAAAGTTATGAGTAGGGGGATGTTCCTCCACACAATCCTCGTAATCAGATGGGGTACTGGATAACTCTGAGGAATCTTCAGTTTTCAAACCTTGATCATTCTTGTTAAAAATTTTCTCTAAACGGCTTACCATAGCCTTCATTAAGTGGTTCCCTTCTGTTACATCTAAGCGTGGAGCTTTCGAGCAAGATACATCAGGAGATAACACACATGGATCCTCCAATTCTTTGGACTCATTGGAGCTGACATTTGAATATGGGTAAAGGAGGTGATTAGAAGAAAGATTGTGGCCCTTTCCATGCAGGGATATTGTGAGGAGAATTTTGCCTGCACACAATGGCTGAAGATCTTGTAAACTCAATAAGATAACCTCTAAATTGATAGTTAAAATTGCAAGCACCATTTCAAAACGCTGCTTCTGCAGATTTGATTAATATACAAGCAGCGCTGATAGAAGATCAATGCCAGAATATTCCAGAGTAAGCAGCTGAAACTAGATAACCTCAATAAGATAACCTCTAAATTGATAGTTAAAATTGCAAGCACCATTTCAAAACGCTGCTTCTGCAGATTTGATTAATATACAAGCAACGCTGATAGAAGATCAATGCCAGAATATTCCAGAGTAAGCAGCTGAAACTAGATAACAATTGAGAAATTGAATCCAAGTGGGAACAGATTTCACCTATCGCAATTTCTGCTATTCCTGCTAACAACAGAGTTCACATATTGAATGCAGTTTCCGCAGAGTGAACCATGGATTTTCAAGTAGCGTCCATTGCAATTCTTTTGTTGTTATCACATGAACTATGTCATTCTACCATAGGAGAAAACTAAGGACACCAAAGAATGGAGTTCCTAAAAATTTATTCTAGTTTCATTCGGACTTTCTAATTATTCAGTTGTTCAATGCTTTACAACAGAAACATTACAAATATTCCATTCCTAAAACAGGAAAAACACAACCATATAAATATGAGCACACAGAGAGAAACACACACTAACCGCAATCTTTATTGGTAAACTTGCCAGTCTTGGGAGTTTCAAGAGAAAACCAAGTTGGCGGCAACATATGGTTATCTTCAGCAGCAATCGAAGAAACCGGAACCCGAACCCGACCCATCAGCTCCCCGGAGCTACCGAACAAGCCTGAATCATCATTATGCTGAAACACAGACACAACCAACTCTTCATCATCGATATTATGCACCCTAAAAACAAACTCTTCATTCCAGACTGGGTTCGTGTTATTTTTCAAAATCCTAGACTTAGACTTGTGCTTGCCAACCTGAACTTTCACATAAGAATCTTTGGCAAGCAAGTCCTGCCCTTGTAACACATACACGTATAACCTCGTTGATACCATAAATGGCAAAACATAAGTGGTCTTCTTACAAGTTTTGAACAAGAAAAGGGAAATGGGCTGTATTTATTGTAAGTTGTAATAATAATAATATTATTAAGGAACGGTGCAATGGAGAAGAGAGAGAACACGAGTGAAGATGAAGCCATTCAGGAAACGTGGGAGGGAGTTAAAAGGGACACGAGGGAAGTGAGGTTGAAATTCTAAATTCTAGCATAGAAAAAAAAAAAAAAAAAAGAGGAAAAACTGTATAGTTGCCAATATGGAAAAGAAAATCGGTCGGTTTTGTTTTAGCGCATTGGCTTGCGTTTTGGGTAAGGTCATTCTGATGACTTACGATCAGAAGCTTCGTTTTGATTCTTCAAAGTTGTAATCTTCTTGTACTTTTTCTGGGTTTCTTTCCGTTATTTATTAGTCGTTATTTGAGACTTTTGATGATTGGAACGAGGAAAAATTGGAGAGATGAGGGCGGGGACTTGTACTGCCCTGGCTTTTCCTTGTGATTTTGGGCAGCTGCCTTCAAATATTCGACAAGGAATTGATTCCTTAATAATTTTCTTCGGCCCGATACACTCATTTTACTTTTTTTAAAGATCAAATAAATAAGCACAAGGTTTATTAGGCAGGTTTGTATAACTTGGGGCAAAATTACCTTCTTTACGCCACATCTCCAATTTCTCACCCAAATTCCTTTGAAAAATATTGAACACCCCCTCGCACCTCAAAGGCAATTAGTCAATTTAATTTGGGAGAAGAATGTTGTGCGATTTTTTAATGTGGGTTTTATTAAGTCAAAGATAAATTAAAACAGTAAAAAAGAAATTATTTTATAACGTTTTAAATTTTGTATTATTTTTTATCTTTTAACTTCTTGACTAAAATTATATATGTAAGTTTAGTTTTAAAAAATAACACAAAATTTGAACTGGAATCACCCATGTGATAGTAATAAAAAAATTTAAAATAAGAAATATCATATTGCATACTAATTATACATATGAAATTGACTAAATAAGAAATATCATATTGCATACTTATTATACATATGAAATTGACTAATATAAATTTTAAATGATAAACCATCTAAATTCCAGAAGGTTATAAATTACTCCTTTTTGACCAATTCTTGAGATTCGTGTGTAAATAGCTAAATCTCATTTATTAAAGGGGGAAAATATTTTTAAAACAATTGTGTTTGGAACGTAAAGTTACTCGGAATAAAACCAATAGCACAAAAGTGGAGCGCATAACCTTTTCCGGCGCCTGGGGCGGAATAGTTATATCCCACGCACCAAACAAACGCACTAGCGGCTCTCTTTGTCTTTAAGGGAATAGCCAGAAACGCACGGCGACTGGGCGAGTGAGAAGCGGAAGTGAGAGACATGTTACAGTTTCCGGCTTTCATGAGGCAGTACCCGTGGTCAACGAGGACGATTCCGACGTCGTTTTTGCTGCCATCTCAGTGGCCCCAACCTCACAGCGAAGAATTCCTCCTCACTCTGGAAGAATCCGAGTTCGAAGAGAAGGTATATTTTTGTTTTCACCCCTCGATTCAATTTGACTTTGCCGTTTTATGATGCCTTCTGTTTGCTCACATATGATTCGACATTTTTTTCATGAATTTAATTCATAATACTCAAAATTAACACGCCTCGATTAACAATAAACTCGATTCCTATGAGCTTGGAGGTTTTAAATATGTAATGGATAATCGTAATTTAGCAGAACAAAGGATAAAAGTGTTCTATTTTGCTTTTGTAAACTAGAAATTTGATTATGATTGGGAATGATTTGGAGTTGGACGTGAAATCGAGCTTTGCCTCTAGATAGATTGTTTAGAGACACTAACTGATGATGCGAATGATTGTGGATGTATAGCACTGTAGGGAGCTTTTCCGAAATAAATGAATGAGTTAATTACTGCAGCGATGATCAGATTGAAGTCGAAGATTTACACTATTGCACCCAGCCCTTTCATTCATAAATTTGGAAAAAGTGCGATGAAAGGGATGCTAAATAAAGAGCTCATGATTGTAGGCATTGTTAAGTGCAAGGTGAACTTCATTCCATATGTCTGCATTTTCTAAGTTTTCTTTAACTATATTGGATTCAGGGGAAGACAAGCAGTTTAATTATGATGTTCTTCGACTTGGAGATGTTTTGTATCCTAAAAGTACTGGGTTGGAAAATCTCTTAGACAATCTTTGGAGGTTATCACATCTTTAAATGCTAGAATTTGAATGTGGTGTCAGATGTTTGTGACAAGACATGATTTTGAGGTCAGTTGGAGATTTCTACAGTCATGGTGTTTACCATCTTGTTGGCCTCTTTTTCGTGCTTTTGCGTCAAAATCCTGATCCTCAAGTGTATCGACTTTTGTTGGTCCTTTAATAAGAAGCATTTCTGAAGGGAGTAAAGTCAAAACTTTTTATGCTGAGATGGTTCTTAACCAATCCATGGCCATTAGGATCTGGAAGTATCAAAGTTTTGGTTGTGCCTTTGTTGGATGCTAAATATTGAAGTCAATATATCAGGAGCACTAGCGGACACTTTCTCATTCTCTATGATCACTTTGTGCACATTTATCTTTTTACTTTCTGTTCTTTTATGATTTACTTATCGTTCTTGTGATCCATTTGGCAGTGTAATGAAATCAGAAAAACTAATAGCAACCACATTGTGATCGGGAAAACCACGGTTGATAATGATAAAGAAGACTTCGACAATGATGCAGACGATGATGATGCTGACCATGGAGATGAATCAGAGGGTGAAGAGTTTGAACAAGAAACTGCTTGAAGATGCTTTCATGACTCTGTTCTTCTGCTTAGCGTTCATTTTAGAACACCATGGTTACACTGTGCACCAGGTTGGCTGCCTATGCCATAAATGGTTGATGTAGAATATTCCCATGAAACTTTGCTTTGCATACCTTGTTACATGCTTCAGTTGGTGTCTTCTTTATGGATATTGTCTTTGATATGACAAGCATTGGAGAAATGATAAGAGAGGATGTAGTCATAATTTCATGGCCACGACTACAATGGTTCAGGTGCATCGATAGATCAGGATGAATAAAAAATTATAAAAAAAATTCGCACCGTTCGATGCTAATTCAACGCAAATCAATGGTTGGATAATCAAAAAAGAAGAAGCGGGCAACGGGAGAGAAGGTAAGCGTGGGCCCTATCTAATAAGGGTTGTCAGATAATTAGATTATTTTACCGGTTACTACATTCATCTTTGTTTCTGACGGCACCACTGTAGCAAATCGTGGTAGAATAGTAACGCCGGTGATGTTAATTTATTATTGTTTATAAAATATAAACTTAATTAGCTTTTAATATTAATGAGTTTAGGAAATACAAATAATTAAAATTTTATAATGTAAAACAAATTAATAATCATGTTACTAACTGTCTAACTTATTAATATCTTGTATGATTTGTGAATTTGAAAAATAAATAAATATCTACAAATATTCATAGTTATCCATATCCATATTAAGCAGCTAAAATTAGATATGGATGAATGTGGATATTATAGATAATTTTAAATATTTACCATCCTTAACTCAAAATAGAATTATAATTACAATTACAATCACAATTTCATCCCAGCTACAATTATTATTATGATTTCAATTTTAATTACAAGTTCCAATTACAATTATAAGTTCAATTTCAATTCCAACTACAATTACAATTGCCATTACAATTTCAATTTCAATTCAATCATAATTATAACCATTGACTAATTAAATTGATGTACATAAGCCATGTTAATATTATTTTAACTTTAATATTATTATTGCATTTGAAATCATATTTTTTATGTATTTATGTTATTTCTTTAATAATATTCATATTACACTAAAATTAACATTTCGGCAGGTAATTTACCATCTTAACCCTTATGAAAAGTTCCATTGATCATCCTTTTGCGGCCAAAACTACCTACCTAATTTTTTTATACAAAATTTTCATTCTAATGATGATAGATTGTTGTTACCATCATCGTCATCATCCCGACTCTCATGTCGCGGCCACCAACTTATTCATAGTTTTCATCTCAATATTAATTATGAAAGATTTGGGACATTGTATTTTGAAATATGTGATATAAAATTTTTAGGCAGTTTTTGTAAAATTTATCTAAAATCTGAAAAGATATGGTCAAATTCTCATTCGATACCATTAATTTTCCTTTTAAGCATACCTCAAGGTCCTTCTAAAAAAGACATTAAAAAATGTAACAATATGTGAAATAAACATGATGGCTATAATATAGTAATTATGGAGAGATTGGTTTGAATCTGACAACCACATTTATTATTTTTAGAATATATTTGATCATTTTTGCAAGATTATCTTATATTACTAACCAAGTTTCCCCTAATCTAAAGTCTTGGGTCCTCCATTTTATTGTTCATTACCTTCTCCTAATGACTTTGAGTCTATAAAGAGATCTTATAATTTAAAATATATTAATAAATTATTGGATCTCTACTATTTAGATAGTGCTTAGTTTATTCACCATTAAGGGTCTCATCTAGTTTTAGAATAATTGGGACATTTATTCGAATCCTAACGCCCTCATTTATTTATTTTTTAAATGTATATGATCATTTGTACAAGATTATCATGTATTACTAAATTAAAACAAGCCTCCCCTAATCTAAAATCCACAGGTTCACCATGTAGTGACAGAAATAATATTTAAATTAGCCAAAAAAAATTATTTTTTATTTTTTAAGTTTAGAATCCATCCAGTATACACACACCAACAAATGTATTTGTGTATGTATATGTGTATATATATATGTGTGTGTGTGTGTGTGTGCGCGCGCGCACGCGTGTGTGTAACAATACAAAGGTTCAATGTTTCAATGGCTGTTTAAATTAAGAAATGATATTCATGCCAACACTAACTTAGAGCATAAAATTTTTATACCACCTCTAAGGCATCTTCATTAACACAACTTTGATTTTCTTCAACAGGTTTCATGATATAATTTTGAAGCCTCTTGCATCCAAATCTTGCTCTATAATCTTATACTCCACATGATTCAAATTGTTTATCTCCGTTGATTTCAATTCAGCTACCATCCATTGAAATAAAAATATCACTTGGAAAAATTTTAATTGGAATTAGGATTATATTAGTGTAAAGAGTCATTTTTTTATTTAATGACCTAATTGACTAATTTCAATAAGTTAATTTATAAAGTCATTTATTTTTTCAACTTAATAAAAAATTTCAGTCATTATTAAGTTATTAAGCTAATTTTTTAGCTAATATCATTAAAAGATATTCTCCAAAAATCCATATCTAATTAATTAATTTTTATCTTTACCTAAATAAAATTTAATAATTAACATTATTACTTATTTCTATAACTTGTGATAATATAGTTCTAGACAATTATTATTTTTATCTTTTTATTTTTTAAATTAAAATTATTTATTTTCATAATTTTTATGAATATTGTTTTATAAAAAAATTATAAACTAAAATAAAATTAATTAACATGCACTAATTTATAATATTAAAGGGTTGTATTCTATTAAACATAATTTAGGTTATGATAATATATAATCTTATTTATGTTTTAACATTTATAATTTCTAAAGGCACAAATATAAAAATACGAGTTTCAGATTTTTTAAATTAAAAAATAAATGATTTAGTAATTTTTGATAATTTTTTACAGTGTGGTGGAGGGAGATATTCGAATCTATCTAAAATTAACCGTTTTGCTTTTTGTTATTGCATAATTTATTAATTATTTCCAATTAATTAAAACAATTACAATTCATTTTCATAAACACATAAAATAACTTAAATTTTGGTAAAAATCATTCAAAATTAAATTTTAATTTCTTACACAAAATAATTTTATTCTAATTAAATTAATTAAATATTTAATTTTATTGGAAACGTTTCTTTCAAAATTTGTACCTCAGTTCGCCACTTGAGACGAAAAAACGGAATTACAGTACTTGTGACATGTAGTATATTGCTTGTGACATTATTGAGCAACAGTTGTGATGATAAGAGAATAACTAGAGAACTTGTGACATGGTGTACGCAACTTGGAACACAAACACACGAATAAAGGCAGTTGTGAATTCAACCGGAATAACCGGTTGCTTTGCAATGCTTATTGCACACATGTCAAAATTTAATTGGCTTTATGTCATGTCACAGTGAACCATGCATACACCGGGTGCATGGTAGGAAGACCCTAATTTCAAATATCAGAATTATGGTAAAAAAGGAACTATAAAATGATGTCTCTGTTTGTCAACACTCAACCGAAAAGAGAAGAGGGGTCGACACTAATGAGCCTTTCAGGTCATTTTGACCCAAGCTGTTCAAAGATTTGGAGCCAAGAATCCTAGCCTTGTCAGTGATCACCATTGTAGCCAATTTTCCTCGGAACAGCCAAAGGTTTCATTGGATTTTTGTCTCTTCTCAAATGACACTACTTGAAAAGGGAGCCAGAAATTTTTATTCTGGCGCATAACCTCAATTTCTAATACGCGAAGGTAACAAGGATTTGTTGATGTCCAAATTCTCCCCTTGCCCTTCGAATATGGAATTTTCTACCAAGTGATTTGATAGTTTCAATCTTCTATCAATCATCAGGTCATGACTAAATGCTAATCTGGCAAATTTCAGGGTAATGAAAAGAATCTAGTGAAAATTCCCCTAGCACGGTCTTCGTGTGCTATTTAAAGTCAATATACTGCTTTTCATCCTTTGTTTGTTAGTTAAAACATTGTCAAGTTAAAGGCTTCCAAGTTGCCTGAAGGGGGCAGTAGGGCACCGCAGTGTTGCCATTTCGCAAGTATTAATCTTTTTTTTTTTTCTGATTCCTGTTTGCTGAGGAGATGCCTATATTCTTTATAAAGATCCCAAATTGTTGTCAACAATGCCAAGCGGCCAACTTGCCTTAACTTAAGCTAGTAGTGGCAATGCTAGGCGTTTTTATTTTTATTTTTAACTTCATTTGTTGGTATAATATTCTTTAATACTTTTCTGATTTCTCATCATGTTCGGGATGGATGTTTTTTTTAATTTCATTTGTTCGTATAATATTCTTTATACTTTTCTGATTTCTAAATCATGTCCCGTATGGATTACGGCTTTTGTTTGTTCAATTTTGTTCTTGGAGGTTCGAGTTCCGCTCCCATCAAGAAACTTCGAAGTCAAAGTATGTGTTATAGTACTCCCTCGCAATTTCTTAATGAGATTTGAGTCCACCACCCCCGCCAAAAACTCTGCATTGTCGTATCTGCAAATGGGAAAAGAAAAAGACCAAATCAATCAATAAAAACATAAATCAACTAAAAGACTTTCTGACCAGCCAATGAGAGACCTACACTTTTCAAGAGTTATCATACGTGTAAACAACTTACCCAACCGAATCCTGTACGTGTCAATTAAGCCGTAATTTCCGTTTGACGCAGCAAGACCATTAAATCAAGACCATTATATACGCCATGCACAGCAACAGTAGCGGATCTCACCACTGTACCCTGTTGCTGAAGTCCTTAAATCAATGCTTACTAGGTTTGCAATCTTATTATACCGTGTAACGGCGTCTTGACGGAAGCTTGGCACAGCGTGTAATCGACAGAAATCGTCAACGGACCCTAACGTCCATATCTGTGCCAAACACACAGCCGTTAACGAATCGCACAGATTTTGGGACAATTGCATACACCGGTATCGATTTAAGAGTTTCTTCTGAAATTTACAATCCTAACGTTTCGATTACAAAACAAGAGAGTCCAAAAGCCGTCTCAAAACTAATCGGTATTTCATGAATTTTTTTTTTTGTATTCCCATATTAATGATTTTTTTTAAAATTATCTACTGTATTGCCTTGTTCATCATCACGACTATAAGCGCTCTGTAAAATTTAGGGCTTTAAGTCTCCATGCCAGCAGTTATTGTGAGGACCATAATACAAGGACCTAGGGGTTCCTTGAAGGTGGCAGGGATAGTAGCAGACTTTGCCGGAGACAGGAAAAACGTACGGTGGCGAAGAAGGCTGACAACGATATCCAATCGAAGGCGGAGAAAAAGGGCGAGAACCGGAGCGATGATTAACGGCCGCGACCGGCTGCTTGGTTGCAGGAAGATCCACGCTCGCAGGAGGCGATACTTTCTTCAGAGATGCTGGAGGCGATAAAATTGCTCTGATCTTCGAAGAAGGCGCCGCGCGATCGTATTCTTCAATGAGATTAGCTAAATCGTCGTCGGACTTGATCGAGATTAGGGTTTCCAAATCTCCGTTTGGTAACTGACACCTCAACGTCACGGAATATCCACAGAACTCTCCTAGTTTCACCATCAGCTCTGAAACAATTAAACAAAGTTTAGAAAGAGAAAAACGTAAGAAAATAAAAAAATAAAAATCTAAAAACTGAAAATAATTAAATAATGCTGATAAAGAATAAAACGTGAATAATCTCAACTAACCTGCAAAGGATATAGAACGCTCAACGGAGAGGACTCTGGTGAGGCCGCCTACGTAACGAAGCTGGCCGTCCATTGAACGAGGAAGAATCTTGCCGCCGTAACTGCACAAAAACTTTAAAGTTTCTGCGCTGTTCTTTGATTCAATGACTCTCACCACCATGTTTCTTTTGTAATTCGATTTGATGGAGAGAAGTAGGAGAGGAGTAAGAAAGAGGGAGCGGAGGGAGAGTTGTCTTGTTAAGGCTTGAAACCTTAGGGGAGTATGTTTGCGGAGTATTTATAGCGGGGAACGGAGGGGCGGCTGACGTACCTGCGGGACCCACACGCTATGGGGAAGGAAGGAAGGGGGGGTGGTTATTCACTGTTGGAAATAAGAAACCAAAGATATTCCGTTTCCGTTCAAAATTCGGATATTCCTTTCATTTGTTTGCCTTGAAGCCCGAAAGTCCATACGCCGCCCAATCACGTGGGGACATCGTGTTCATTTGAGGCGGTCCCCATAACCCCCCCCCCCCCCCCCCCCCCCCCCCCCCCCCAAGCCGCGCGCCCCTTTGTCATTGTTTGTGTAATGGAGCAAAACTTGAGTACAGTTTTAAAAGCCAACTAAACTGAAATTATTTTTCTGGTCAAATTTGTTGAGAATACAGTGTAAAATGTTAATTTATTTAGGAATAAATTATAAATTTCTCTTTGATTAATTTCATTCTCAGTGATCCTCCCTAACTATTGTATTTATCTCATCATAACGGAATTCATTTAGAATACAAGTGGAAAGTTACAATTTTACTAACTTCATTACTTTCTATTTCATAATCAAATTTTATCCATAATCTAAATAGAAGAAAAGAGTACTAGATTTCATTCATTTCAATATCAATCATATCTTGTTATTACAGTATTTGTTTCGTTGTGAGATTAAATGAGAATACAATATTTCCAAAAAAAAATGAGAATATAATTGTAAAAGATCCAATCTTATTAACTTCAAGTCTTCAGGCTAATAATCAAACCAATTATATTCATGTAGACCACAATTAGTTATCATA
Source organism: Citrus glauca (assembly GCA_029633175.1). Lineage (NCBI taxonomy): Eukaryota > Viridiplantae > Streptophyta > Magnoliopsida > Sapindales > Rutaceae > Citrus > Citrus glauca. The sequence continues at coordinate 2,786,206 of JAQOOD010000003.1, read as the reverse complement.
TTAGAAATGACTATTATGGCCTTTGCTATGTTAAAAATTAGAGTATGATTTTGATTAAATTCTAACTATTCAGTCGGTCGAACCTTCGCCCCTTTCTTTTTAGGGGATTATCAATTTCCTCCCTATTAAAATTACTATAAAACACTTACAATCATACTATAATGACCAATTACCACCCTGTCATTATAACATAAGTAGAAAATAAGGATAAGAAGGTCATTTAATTACTATTTTATAAATTTTAAATTCTATTCTAATATGTGATGTAAAAGATTAAGCTTTAACACAGAAAAATATAAGTCTAGATGAAAATAAAAGTTTTTTTAAAAAATAAATTTATCCAAAGAGTAGGCTTTTCATCTTCTTCACTTCTTGTCATTATTTCAAACAGTCAGAGAGTTTCAAAATCAATTTTTTTTTTCAACCTTATATGCGTTAGCTAAAGCATGTGGAGATGACTGCATTTGCCGATCAAGGTTAGTGAATGGTTAAAAAAACACATTTAGTAAAAGTAAAAATTTTCTCTTTGTTTATTGTTGTTTGTTAATGGTGGGGTGAAAGGGTATTTTTAGAAAATTTTTGTGATAACATATTTAGGAGAAATAATACAATAGCCTATAAATAAACTAGATGCTAATGGTGTAATGGGTATTCCCTTCTTCTTCTTTTTTAATGAATAATTCATTTTATATTTTATTCAGTATAGAGATTTATGTTGAATTGGGGAAACGAAAAGCTGGTTTTGTTTATGTTTTTAAGTTATTCTTTTTATAAAAAAATTTCATTTTTTTAATTGTTATAGTTATTTTGATTCATGTGCCTGAATAAAAAAAATGTTGATTTTTTTTAAAGTATTATAACGTGAATATTTATATGGACAGAAAGAAAAATACATGTGAAGGTTCACTTTTGTGATAAAACTAATTGACACAGATAAATATGAAATAGAGTGGTGCGAGTTTATTTCTTTTTACATTGTGATTTAATTATATACTTGTATGTTGATTTTAATTGTAAATTTCTTTTATGCTTATACACATGTTTGTAATGAACAGATTTTTTTTTTAAAAAAAAAAGACTTAAAATTCTGGAGCATGTGTGATCTGTGCACCCATGAAATTAACAGTGAAAACTTTGGTTAATATTTAACTCCTATAACAAAAATTAACAAGACTGAAAATTAGTGCAAAAACTGTGAAAATATCCAGATTTGAGTACATTTTTTGTGCGTCATCCCATTTGTAATCTTCAAATGGAATCTGTTATTTTTCAAGTATACTTATTTTTTGGCCTCTAACGCAAGAACAGAGAAGAATATTATAAAGACATTGGAATGCAAATTGACCATCTTATTTCAACGTGGTACAAATTCCTGGTTATATATGCCAACATTCTGTATTTATGCGCGGTAGAATTTATTATATTATTATCGAACCATGTCACAATTCGATGTTCCTCTTTATGGTAGTAGATGCCATTGAACTGAAATTATCCCAATCTAGTACTAACGTTTGTGAACTAAATTACATTCGCCATCAAATCTAATTAGGCTCTTTCAATGAAATGTGACGCCCCATCTAATCACGGTTCATGGATGAAAACGAAAAGAAGGGTGATTAACGAAAGAATCCCCATCTATTAAGATTTTTCCAGATTCGTAAATTTACATTAATTAGGAAGGCAAGTGACATTAGCCTTTAAAATGCCGTCTCGAATTAGAGCACTCATTGAGAAGTTACCGATTTGATAAGTCGGCACTAGGCCATTGGTTCAACTTTTAGAGGTTAATCCCGTAACGGTCAAGCAAATGAATATCTGACTTAGCAGAACAGTGACTCCATTTGGCCATAAGCAGGCTTTCACCATCAACAAAGGGATCACTTTTGCTATCCTGATTAGGATTTGGGATTTTTAGAGCCGAAGTGATAATGATTCGTGACCCATTTTATCAAAAATTCTTAATTAATCCTGGATGGGGTTAGACCTCCCCGCAAAAGGAACAAATTTGACAGCATGGCACTTTGTTTAATTTCTTCTGCAACATTTCACAAAAAAGCATTATTTCAACATTTTATATTTTTGCGTGCATGAGTAAATCAACTAACCAATATTATGAAATATGCTTTCATAACACCCCCCCCCCCCACAACATAAAAAACTTTATTCCCACGAAAAAAATAAAAAATTTAAAGTTGATCATCCTCATTCACCAAATTATTATTCTTTTACCAGAGTTGTTGATATGTCTCCTCCGTAGTTTAGGGTGCCTCGATGAGCTATAATAATGTCAATAAAATTTATTTGGTGCATAATAATAATTATCCTTACTTTTTTTTTGTTTCAAAGATTTGTTTTCTTATGGCAGAGTACATTACTCAGACAATATGAGGCGGTTCATTTGCTTGAGATTAAAGAGCAATGAGGGCCAAACTATTCTTGAATTTGGGGAACGGATTGAATTAGTGCTAAACATAACAGCCTCAAATTCATCTCACTGTGCTAATTTTTGTGTTTATTCTTTTACCAAATGCCGAAAGCCTGAAATGGCATTGTCTGTCCAGCAAAAACAGAACCACCAGGATACGTGGCAGACGATGCAGCGGTAGTTTTTTCAAGGCATCAGAGATAAAATGTTTTGGATTGATGGGTCGCCAAGTGGAGGCAGACGCGGTAACTGCGCGACACGTGGAGCGAGATTGTGGCATCAGCAGTTAAGATTCTCCTATGAACAGTCACCTAGAGACGAGGAGTGTGCGTCATCCGTTGGCTTCATTTGTGGGCACAATTGATCGACGAAATCGACACATGCAATCAGGCTTAGGCAGAGCGGCAAAGGCATATTAGATTTATATGGCGAAAGGGGCAGGCGATATCCACTACAACTAATAATAATAATAACAAAGTTGTGGTTGGGTTAGAGTTTATTTACTACGATAAATTAATAAATAATAAAAATTTTATTATAATTTATTATTTATTATTTATTACTTTATGTGTGTAGTTAAGGTTCGTATTCCACCATAAGTGAATTAGAATATAACCGAACACTAATAATAATAATAATAATAATAATAATAATAATGAAAGAATGAAGATCCCATGACAGTGCTGCATGTGAAAGTAATAAACATACTATCCTGAAAGACTCTTGGTTTGAACTTTATACAACATGGATATGTGAACGAGAGAGCAAGGCTGTATGGCAAATGGATAAGAATGACGTTCTCATTTTTGAATGCTTTTTGTTGTTTCCATACTGTTGATTGAGAGACTTAACTGGAAAGCGTAAACCCTTCCGCGAAGGCAAAAGTTTGAAGATACTTCACGTTGTCGGCCGCGTTCGACACAGTACTCGTGCAATGCAATCTACGATGTATCAATTTAATTAAAAGTGATATTTTATCAAATGGATGGTGACTAATCCAACGCTCTAATTTATCCCCCGGAAGCTTTTGAAATCTATCATTCATTTGGTGAATTACAAATGATTTTGTAGGTGTAATTTAAAGAAGAAAGATTTAGTGTTGATTTTACTTGTGCTTTATGTGTTAATAACCATGTGTCACAATGTAAATTTATTTCAATGAACGATTAAGAATTTAATTATCATTTTTTAATTATAGCTCACCGACGATCTAATTCTCTCTCACTACCAACTGGGTTGAATGACATCCACAAAGCTTTATAATTATTTGTATATTCTATTCTAACAACTATCAATCAACATGGCATGTCTAATCATTCTTTTCTTTCTTATAGTATATTAAAATTCCACAAATATTTTTTAATTAGATTTTAATATTACTGAAGGACTGCCCATAATTCTGCTTTCAATTAATTCACAAATCAGTAGGAGGGAAATCTACTCCAACCAATTAGAGGAGAAAATTGATCTGGGTGCACAATCCAAGTGTGCTATGAGCCCAATAGGCATGTCTAACAATTATTGTGTGACAAGCAATTTTACAAGATTTAATTCAGTATTTAACTACTAAAGTAATTTTTGGTTCATTTTCGCAACAAGGACTCAAGGTGATTTGGTATATTATTCTTGAGTAGGCCTTTTGACACTGTTCAAAATTTCTATTTAGATTCATTTTTAATTGAACCTAACTTAAAGTAATCCACTCATTGGTTATAATGAAAGTTCAATTAACGTTTTGATAAAGTATTCTTTTAACAAACATTTTATCCACCCCCGTTTCATAATTCTTTTATGAAGATATAAATTTTTTTATGCAATTTAAAATATACATTTATTTTGATGCATGAATTTGTATCTTATCAAATAAAGTGAGGATATTTTAGGAATAACATTTAGAAGAGTGATGTAAGGACTTTGGATGGATGTTAGAAGCTCAATTCATCATTCTTTTGTGAGTTTTCAGAATAGGGTGAAATTGTGAGGTCCAATAGATAAAAAGGTAAGCTGGGGCCTCACACGGATCGGTCTAGTAACCAACACCAGCCCATCTATCCAATGACAAAAGTTTCTAAAAGCTTAGAAAATAGCTGGAGATGCGGGGGATCGAACCCCGTGCCTCTCGCATGCAAAGCGAGCGCTCTACCATTTGAGCTACATCCCCGTTCTGGTGTCCAAACAATAATTTTTTATTTAACTATTTATACCTTAAAATGAAATCTCTCATTAAATACGAAATTCGCACACCGTTGCGTTGAATGTCGACGATGCAGCAGATGTTGACAGAAGCCGGATGCTTAAATAATCAACGATGCAGTGGGAAATTTATGAAGTTGACTCAACCACGGAAGACAGTTATTAAATAAATGATAATTCCCCACTCAATATCTCTAAATTGTCAATCTTTTCGAAGGAAAAAAAAATCCAAAAGAAAATGTGAAAAATAGCGTGTGTGAGCACTATTTAATGAAGTGATAAATTATTATTAATTTTTTTAGTCCTGTCGATATAAAAAAGTATAAAACCCATCTTAAATTTTTTTTTTAAACGTATTGCAAACAAATTGAAAATTATGAATGATACAGTCACAATTATCACCAGATTCTTATTGTTTTGAACTTTTGATCAATCACCAAAATAATAATAATCTAAACCAACTTTAAAAAATTAATAATAAAGCTATAGGGGAATTGGACCGCTGGTCTGTAGTACGAACAGCCTCCTGACTAAGCAAGCTGTCCTAAACATTGAATTGTCTATCATTTATTTACCGCACCTAATTCCCTTGACCAAATTATAACTTCAAGTTCACAACCACATCCATTGAACGAACCTCTACCCTACAACGGCACCACACTGCCGGCGGCTCCTCTTCCGCCACCCAGTATCCTTAGAGATGAAAGACATGCTGCGCTTGTTCTTGTTCATCATCGTCGTCGTCATCAACTTCTCCATCTCTCCTTCGGCTCTCGACTTTCTCTTCAATTCATTTGGCAGCAAAACCAATGGAACCGACCTCATCCTCATTAATGACTGCTGGGTCGACTCTACCGTCATCCGGCTCACCAACGACTCGAATCAGTTTTCTTTCGGGCGCGCTTACTACCCAACAAAACTGAAAATGAAACGGAGTACCGCCACCAACTCTTCAATGCTCACCTCTTTTTCAACTTCATTCGTCTTCTCAGTCTTGCCGGAGATCGCCTCAAGTCCAGGCTTTGGCCTCTGTTTTGTCCTCACCAACTTCACATCTCCCCCCGGCGCGCTTGCAAGCCAGTACTTTGGTCTTTTCTCAAACGCCACCGTTGCTACTGTGGCTCCACTCTTGGCTGTTGAATTCGATACGGGGCAAAACCCCGAGTTTAACGACCCAGATGACAATCACATAGGGGTTGATCTGAATAATATTGAATCTGCCAAACATGTGCCAGCTGGGTACTATAGTTCTTCGAGTAACGAGTCCTTTGTGCCGGTCAGGATGAGGAATGGGCAGAACATTCATGCCTGGATTGATTTTGATGGTGACAATTTTGAGATCAATGTTACAATTGCACCTATTGGTGTGTCCAAGCCACCAAGGCCTACGCTTAATTTTAAAGATCCGGCAATAGCTAATTATGTTTCTAATGAAATGTATGTAGGATTTTCAGCTTCGAAAACTAATTGGATTGAGGCTCGGAGAGTTCTTGCATGGAGTTTGAGTGACACTGGGGTTGCCAGAGAAATTAACACCACAAATTTCCCAACATTCTTGCCACCGTCTTCGTCTTCTTCGTTATCAGCGGGAGCGGTAGCTGGGATTGTAATTGGTTGTGTAATGGGTTTTCTTATAATTTGCGCTTCTACAGGTTACTACTGGTATTGGCGAAAGAACAAGTTGAAAGCGCAAGAAGAGGATGAAATCGAAGAGTGGGAGCTCGAGTACTGGCCTCATAGATTCTCATACGAGGAACTAAGCAAAGCAACCAAGGGATTCTCAAACGATGAACTTTTAGGCTCTGGTGGGTTTGGCAGAGTGTACAAGGGAACACTGCCTAATAATAATAATAATAATAATAATAGTACAGAGATGGCAGTTAAATGCGTGAACCACGATTCCAAACAAGGCCTTAAAGAGTTCATGGCAGAGATCTCCAGCATGGGCAGGCTCCAACACAAGAACCTGGTACAAATGCGAGGGTGGTGTAGAAAGGGCAACGAATTGATGCTTGTGTACGATTACATGCCCAATGGCAGCCTCAACAACTGGATTTTCGGCAAGCCCAAGAAGCTCTTAGGCTGGAAACAGCGCCGCCAGATATTAGCTGACGTGGCGGAAGGGCTGAACTACCTTCACCATGGCTGGGACCAAGTTGTGGTTCACAGAGACATAAAATCCGGCAACATTTTACTGGACTCCGAAATGAGAGGCAGGCTCGGGGATTTCGGGCTGGCGAAATTGTACCAGCAAGGGGAAGTTCCTAACACGACGAGAGTAGTGGGCACGCTGGGGTACCTAGCGCCAGAGCTGGCGACCGCGTCTTCTCCCACGTCAGCGAGTGACGTGTACAGCTTTGGGGTTGTGATTTTGGAGGTGGCGTGCGGGAGGAAGCCGCTTGACATGGGTAAAGGGGAAGAGGAGGAGGAGGCCGTGCTGATGGATTGGGTGAGGAATCTGTACGGTCAGGGGAAGATTTGTGAGGCTGCTGATGCGAGGATTAGACAAGAGTTTGAGGCTGAAGAGATGGAGGTGGTGTTGAAGCTTGGGTTGGCTTGTTGCCACCCTGACCCTACAAGGAGGCCGACCATGAGGGAGGTGGTGGCTGTTTTGGTTGGCCAAGAGGTGGCTGGCACGCCTAAGGAGCTATTGAGTGACTTGGCACGTGGAGCCGTGGACGCTGATTTTAGTGGCGGTGATGATTCTAGAGAGGACGCTCCGCTTCAACCATAACTGTCGGCTTCGGCGTGTGAATACTTTTGCTTTTTCCTTTCTTTTCAACTTTTAATTTTTGTCATAAGATTTTTTTTTTTTTTGGGTGAATGGTCAGATGATGGTGATGGTGACGACGATTTATTGACGAGCTATTATTTTTTTCCTTTTCGAATTGTTTAATTGGGCCACCTGGCACCTATAGAGAAAAAAACCCATGTGGAACAAAAATATATTTTCATCGCCCCTCTGTTTAGATTCTTTGAGATAGATGATGGTCTATGCGGGAAAGCACGTGCACTTGCACATGACGAAGAGGGAAGGCTTGTATATTGAGCTGTATGTAGTCTCTCTTTAAAAGGAAGGGACATATGAAATGTAATATGCGAAACCAAAGAAATGTCGGGTCGAGAGAAAACTCTTGCTTGCCAAAAACAATCTTCATGTGAATGTCTTAATTTGAATGATTTTTCTTGACGAGTTTTCTAGAAATTATAGAAGTACGAGGAACCAGCTATGAACTATGTGTGGTGTGGCCAGTTGAAACTGATTTTTCCACTGGTGGAGCAACGCCCATTATAGTGGAGACTGAGACTAAGGATGACAAGATAATCCGGACTCGGTTCGGACTTGGGTAAAGGCGGATTATCTGATCCGGGTTGAGAAACAAAACAAACCCTACATCCCCTCTATTTCACAGCCGTCGTTTTCTCACTCCTGTTCATTCCCCAAAATTCAGCAAACGAATTCAAAATTATCATCGCCTCGATTCATCATCATCCATCAATCATTAGCATCACAACATCGCCACTGTGGCCGCACTTCTCTGCAAGTTTCAATTTCTTCCTTATGTGTTAAAATTAGATTTATACTAAGATTTGGGTTCATGGAATCATATGGCTTTCTTTCTGGTTCTATTTGTTTCTGCAACTGCCAAAGAGCTAAAAATGGCACGCTTGATTTTTTTTATTTATTTCAGGCCTTCAATACATATGTCCGAGACTTAATTTTTTCGGGCTCAACCTAGACCAGACTCGCAACTAAAAAATCTGAGTTCATATCCGAGTTTTGTATTCAAAATTGTCATTCGGGTTCGGAACTGAGAAGGCTAAACTCAGACCCGGATTTTACCACCCCTAACCGAGAGTTTTATTTTTATTTTTTTATTTTTTCTGGAGATAAGATTTATTGTGGAGAAAGCTGCATCGTGCCTCGCATAGTCCGATCAATATAGCTGGACCCTTTCTGAATGCTGAGGTTCACGATAGGTCCATACGATGATATGAAATCCAAAATTGCGCGGCTGTCCTGTCATAAGATATAAAGTTGACACTGATGTTCCCTTCGTCCAATTCCTTACACAATATATTGGTTTAACTGGCTGTTTGGGTTAGCTTAATTAAACTATTTTTTAACTTTTAAAATTAAAAAAAAAAACTTTTGAGCTTTTTGGATGTTAAATCAAAAGTTTTTTTTTAATCTAAAAGGTTTTTTGGAAAAAAAATTAGGATTTTTAGTTTTTTCAAAAGACCTTTGAGAAGTTATTTTCTCATTTATTATATTTTTTATAATTTTTAAACTAATTTTAAATAAACAAAGGAACACAAAATATTACATCCATATCCAAACTTTTAAACTCCATTTTTTTTTACCTATTTTGCTTATTTTGCCTCTTTGTTTTTCAACCAAAAATAAAATAGAAGGAGCACAATCGCACCAATCTTCTTTTAAGAATTTTTTTGTAATATTTACATCTTATTTTTAATTTTTAAATGTGTGTGTATATATATAATCTCATGCTTTGATTATATAGAATTATACGAAAATCTCATGCTTTGATTCTTTGTCTATTCAATTATACTTTGTTTAATTATTTTTTGACATAAAATTATAAAGTTGACTTGGAACCAAAAAAAAAAAGTTTTTGTTCATTTCACATGAATTTTTATTTGTTAGATTCAAATAGGATATTAATGACTTTATAATAATTAAAATATCTTTTTTGGATCATCATCCAAATATTTCAAAAAGAGTTTCTCATTAAATAAATATATATATATATTACTATAGGCATTCAAACAGCAAAAATAAACTAGAACTTTTAGGTAAAAACAAAAGCAAAAGCTAACCCAAACCTAAAACTATTTTACAGAAGGCCCTCTAAATTCTGACTTTTGATCAAGAAGCCATAATTTGATTAGCTACCGACGACTTGGATAGTTTCAATTACAAGAAGCCAACTTTGATCAAGTTGGAGTAGAACAACTTGTGACGGTGAGGTTAAACTTTAGAATGTGAAGTTGAGAGAGTGGAAGTTGAAGTACGGTTTGTCCTTGTTCGCGTTCATCATGAAGCATTGCGACTTCCGCTGGCTTGTTTTTGCTACCGACTCTTTCATTGACTCAGGTCCACACACCAAGACTCCAATATCAGATCCAGCGGTTTCTTTTTCCAGTTCGGAGAATATTTCTGTTTAATTTACCATACGTTAGGACACATCCTCTTCTAGAACACTACTACGACAATACTAATTCTGTAAGATGTAAGGTGATGAAACAACAGAACAAAATAGTACCTTCAAAATTAGGCCTTCCTCCAAAATTTATTTCGTGTTCCTCCTCAATTGGACCCAATACCTGCACGGCTTTGCCTTGGTTTAAGGAGACGGGCGGAGTCTGTTTCTTCAGCCTTCTCCATCTCAAAAGAATTGCCATCAAAGTGCTGCCTGTTATAGCTATTATGAAAGAAGATAATATAATAAGATCAGCAACCCAAGAGGGAGTCTTTTCTTTCGAGACCACCTTTTCGGATGGCGCAGCCAATTTCTCTGAGGGAAGCTTCTTTTCGACGGGAACAAAGATATGGTTGAGACTAATGAGAAAAATTACAAACAATATGGAGGTGATTCCAACCAGTGCAGCCATCCAAATTAAACTTTCTAGTCCATTTACTGCATAATTTGATTGTGTGCCAAAACGAACAGCTCGCACCAAAGATAAATCATTCAGTACTTCTCTTACTGTTATACTAGACTGCTCTTCTTGTGTCACAAACACTTTGAGTGTCAGATGCCATTTCTTGGACGGTTGGTTCGAGAGTAGAGGAGAGATTGAGTTTAACAGACATATCTCTTGGGATGACTTTATAACATATATAAGCTGTACCTTGGAGGGGAATCTGTATTTACGGTTGCTCTGTGCGGAAGCAATTTCCAGCAAAATGCTCAGAAATGGGGTTATCCCAATTCCACCAGCAACCAGAAGAAGACTGTCATATCTGCGCAAAACTTCAAATTAAGGTTAGTGATATTGAATTTCACATGAATGTTTTAAGTATTCTGAGGTCTTGATATTAGCACACCTTAGGAAGTCCATTGCGGCGGGCCCATATGGACCTTCAATTGCTACAGGTATGCACCTCATCTGATCAGCATCGGAATCTAGTTCAGCATGTATCATTTGGTAGAGAGAACTTGTCCACTCTCCTTCACATTTAACTACAAGAGACATTGTCTGATCGTCGACACTAGAGCTGGAAGTTAGGCTGAAGGAATGCCACTGAAATTTGGAAATACTCGGTATCTTCATAAATATTACACTAGTAGGAGTGAACTTTAAGCCTGCAATTGGTATGACAAAGAATTTCGGTGTCGTGTAAATATTACGCATAAAGGTAACTTTACAAGGGCTAGAAGCTTTACCTGCATGCTTGGGCAGGATAAGTTCTATGGCTTTGCTGGGGAATACTCGTGCTGAAAGAATACAAGCTTCTGGTCTTGATTGTATAAATCGGAGAAGCTTGTCAAGGCCAAAGAGAAATATCCCACCAAAAACCATATAGAAGTGACGATCACCAGCATGAAACAAGAAGAAAATTAGGAAGATTATGTACAGATGGTGTGTGTAGTAGAAGAATTCAAACTTTTTCCTTCTTATTTGGGGAAGTGATGTGATCCACATCACCAACCCTGTGACAAGAGCAATTTCGCCAGCAAGGTATATCCGTCCTGTTTTCTGCCATCTCCAAATCTGTTGGTGAAAAGAAATAAAACTTCTTTCAATCAAATTGAAAGGTTGATTTGGACCCCAAATTTTGCTGCCAAAGACATGAACTGGAAAGTTACCTCATCCTGAATATGGTGGCTCACGCCCCAGACGAACAAGGTGCTTCCACCGTGAATTGTGGCAAAAAATATCATTGCAGTTCCAAGCCAGATATGGTATCTCACAGATGCTTCGAACTGGATGCCGAGTAACCGAAACAAGGACAGCCCCCTTAAGATAGGCAGGAGCAGCAAAGCCAGGCAAGCCTCTGCTAGTAACCCGAAGCGGGTTGCAACTCTTAGGTACTTGAGTTGCCATCTGCAAAAGAGCTGAAGCATCAATAATGGTAAAGACAAATCTTGCTTTCCATTATCTCATCACCTGTTTATACAGTCACAAACAACTCACGTATTTAATTTCAGGGATTTGACTGGCATCAACTTCTTGAAATCGTTTGAGATGCGGGCATAATAAGTCCACACAAGAAATATGAAAAAGAGGAAGACCAACAGAATCTCAAAGCTGGATAAAATACCCACAATAGAGTTCACAACAAGTGGATTGGAGAGAGCAGTGGCTGAACTCCTCGCTTGTCTATCATTCAAGATAAGACAGAATAATCTGTCAACTGATTTTCGGGATACAGCAGTAATCAGTTATTTGCAAAGCTATATTACCTGATTCTTGGCTTCCTAGGAAGCAAATGCAAGTAAACGAATCCTATGATAGCCAAAGCAATCACTGGAAATGTACTCACAGCAAAGTTAAGGCCTGCAAAATTTTCTTTATAAGATTTTTGCTTTCATGGTTTTGTATATCAAATCTTGTCAGGCATGAATCAACATTATAGTCAACTGCTAAAACTCCATTAGCGGTAGATAACCAGATGTAACTGTCTAATAATGGGAAGAGATTTACTAATGGTGTTTATGAAAAAGGAGCTTTGCGGCAGCAAATAAAACTTATTCAGCTCAAATATGTACCATAGTAGCCGAACAGAGTAGGCCTAGCTCTATCTTCGGCTTCATGCCATATTTTTGTCCACAGATTTGTTGGCTTTAGAATCCAGAGAGCTATCCATGCAGCGCATATCAAAATCATCAACATTTTGAGAATAACAAGAGTGGTATTTTCCATGACAGTTCGCTAAATTTGTTGCTAGATGATGGCCCTTGGTTTCAATTAATAAGAAAAAGGGTACCTCCATATAAAAGAATTTGGAATCACAAGGAGATAAAACGATGGTACTTATTAGCCCCACCACCTTTCAAGAGTGACCATCACCTGCATACCCAGTGGCCACTTCCTTATGGTTAGGGAATGAAGGCCGGAAAATATCCTCCAAAGCAATGTCTAAATGGCCTCTGCATCGTGGCCATATTCAAGATTTCCATCATTTAGATGATTTTCCTTATGCAATTATCACTTGAACATTCTGGACATTATTACTAGTGAAATATGACAAACGTTGGTATTATATCGCACAGACTACTCACCTAAGATGTCATTCATTTGAAGATTATAGCGTAGTGTGTGTCATTTTCTGTTGTTGATGGGCAGCTTTAGCTCTCTCCCATGATTATCGCTTCGCTCTAACAAATGATCACAGATACTGCGTAATAGTGGATTTGTGGTCCACTCCGCACTTTCTTTTTCTAACTCTTTCTAAAGAATATGAAACTGCATTATTGCCGATACTGCAATCTAATACATGTTGCAAATATTCTCATGCTTGTGCACTAGAAGATTACAAATATTCTCTAGCAGAGCCAATTAGTTGCTGTGCCAGAAAACAAAAAAACAATATCTTGCAGCAAAATTTTGTTGCTAGAAATCATCCCCTAATTTAAATCAGTTTAAGTAGCCATTTTCCATTACTTCGGAAAGGTGCACAAGAGCTGATATCAATTGGATTCCACCAATCTACTTTTTCCGAGCACCAAAGTGTAGTTTTATCTCAAATTCAAAAAAAAAGAAAAAAGTTGAATACCACTAACCTCTTCCCGAACATACATACATGCTTACATGAATACTGCAAATGTCATTATCTCACATTGTGCTGACATCATTTTTATCTCAGCTTAAACCGCCCTGAACTATGAACTTTTAAAAGAGAAAAAAGTACAGGAACTCGGAAGAAATTGATGACATTTACCATCTCAAGGAGAAGGGCTTCGAGCAATTATTATAGGGCGTTTCATTTGTAGAGATTAGGGATGGGCAATGGGCTGGATGCGCACGTGGCACAGCACATGTCCGTACAGCACGGCACGACACAAGCATATTTTGGTGGGGCACATGATATGGCATGACATGTACACGGGCTGGGTCGGGCTTAAAAGTTTAGGCACGTGGGCCTTAAAAGTAGGGGTGGGCATTTTCCGGTTCGGTTCGGTTCGGCTCGCAAATAAACATGTATTTTACAGTTTTAAGTACAATTCGGTTTGGTTTGGTTTGGTTCAGTTCGGTTTAGTTTGGTTCGGTTCGCACATATACATGTATTTGTGATTTAACTTTTTATATTTTTTTATTTTGAATTTTTATTAAATTAATTTTATAAATAATTGGACTGAACCGATTGGTTCTTCGGTTCGAAACCGAACCGAACCGAATGTAAACCAATCGGTTCTTGTAATTTCAAACCATTCGGTTTTTTACCTTAGAACTGAACCGAACCGAATTAAGTTATTTTAGTTTGGTTCGGAAAAAACCGAACCGTTTGCCCAGCCCTACTTAAAAGTACGGTAAAATTAGAGATAAATTCAGCACAACATGATGAAAAAACTTGCAATAAATACGTTTTATTTTTAATAAAAGTAAATTTAAAAGTTTATGATTTTATAAATAACTTGAAATTGAATTTTTTAAGCTCATTTAATTCTTAGTTTAAAAAATACTATGATTGATTTATATTTATAATTTATTAAATAAATAATTGATATCATGATTTTAATTAATAAAATTATAAATATTATTTATAAATATGCATTAATATTATTGTGAACTATGATGTATGACACTATATAAGTCCAAATTAACAATTAAGTTAACCCTTAAGAAATTTATTATTATTATTATTAAGTATTAAAAAATTCTAATACTATAAGGTCAAATTTAGTAATTAATATTGCACTTTGTTACTGTTATTAATTTATTATTATTGAATATGGACTTACATTTTGAATTTTCAATTCTATTAAATTTGAATAAAGGCATAGACCTAAGAAAAAAAATACATAAACTTAAAAAAAAATATGCTAACAACTTAGTATGCACTTTTAAAAAATTAAAAAAAGAGCTTAGTGAGATTTTTTTCTTAGGCATGACAAGTGTGCCGAGCTGGGCCTAAGTAAAAAAAATTAGGCATGGCACGAAATAAATAATAGGCACAATAAGATACGGGCACGAGCACTCACGGGCTTTACTTTGGTGCCGGTATAGCCCATTGGTTATCTCTAGTACATACAATAACACAGCAATAGGAGAAGCTCAAAAAAAACAAGAACAAGCACCGTTAACGACCAAGAAAATATCTGTACAGTTAATAAATTTTAGAGATTTTGAAAGTATTGAAGGGGATTATCTTGTGCGGGTTCTAGTTAACTTAATTGATAAAACCTGTTGAAGGGGTATAAGAAGTATAGGGTTCAAACTAGGTTCACATAACTGGAAATCAAACTTAAATTGTTAGACTATAATTGTATACATTAAAAAACTTTTATATAAAACGGAACTATAAGCATTAGGATTACTCATCGTCTCTTTCATCCGTAAAATTATAGCTGAAAGCCTCAAACAGAAAGACACGATAAGCTACTTAACGTAACCTGAAGAATTAGTTGTTCGCTTAACGAGGGAGGGATAGATACTAAACAAACAAACGAGATGTTCACCTAAATGCATCGGAAACGTTCAATTCACTGGTGCCTTTTTCTAATTTAGTAAACGGTGGTGGTGAAGTTAAGTAGTTTACCCACTTGACCTGAAATCAGCTCCTTGAAGAAAGTGTACCAATGAAGCTCTCATCTTCCATTAATTATCATTTGCTTTTGATCCAACCCTATGTCATAAGGGTGCACGTATTCTATAGCCACTCAAATGTGCCGCGTTTAAGGCATGTATTAAGTGGTCTATATTGTCTTCTCTTCTCATATATTTGTCTGTCTGGTCAATATTTTTCATCGAAGCACATGTTGCTTAAAATCTACAAAGAGAAATAAAAAGGTTTGATCCACGTCTATTCAATACAATCAAAGAGATGGACAAAACAATTAAATAATAGAGACGCATCTCGATTTCGCATGCACCACTTGGATGGTAAACATTTTAGATGGGGACAGCACCACAATTGAGACAGTAGCAGTCACAATGACTTCTTTAATCATTGATCATCATCATCATATTCTTCGTAATTGAAATGTGAAGCATGCATATTTACCTTCTTGGGCCTATGTATAGGGGCACCAACGACTCTCATCTGTAGAGAAATCAAATTTGAGTCGACGATGGAAAAAAAAAAAAGGGCAGATGCTAAGAGAAAGCAAAAGGGTACACATAGGCTTTGTGACATAACATTTTACAAAAAGGGTGTGCAATTGTGACATATCCAATGGCCTGCTAAGCTTGACAAAAAAGAATCTCCTCCTTTTTTCTCTTTTGTGGCATTGAGAGCAACGACTCCTTCCTCATAAACTGCCGACCCACTAGCACCAAAATCTTGTTATCTTCGCTCCTTACCCCTTGTTAGTCTTCGTTCTTAGCAACGCGAAGAACATGGAAGAAGAGAAGCATCCGTCAGCTGATCATCTTCATCATCATCACCATCACTCCTTGCAATATTGTAGTGCAAGAATTATGTCACCGGAGATTGTCGAGATTGGAGAGGATCATAGCAGGAGCATTGGTGCTGCCAGCAGAGATGCAGCTGCTAGTGATGTTTATGTGGCTGTAGGCAAAGATGATTTACATGTGCTTAAATGGGCTCTTGATCACGCTGTTTGTCCCGGTGCCCGGATTTATCTTGTCCATGTTTTTTCTCCCGTAACATACATCAACACACCAGGTAATACTAAATTTTAATTTATACTGTCATTAACTAGTACTCTCTGATTAGATGTCCATTTAGTTTCTGTTAAGGAGTTGCAATTTTTGCTGATCATCGTACTTGCTTTTCCCAACCACCCTCTTGAAATTAACATCAACAGCTTTCCAAATATGCTACTATAAATAAATTCCTGATAACGAAAAACTTGCATAATAAGAAAATGAAAAAATAAGTGCCATGTCATGTTGTTTGTGGTATCAGGTTATGCAATAGAATGGCAATCCTATCAAGCCAGTGATGTTGATACTGCATGTGTTTGTGTGAAACAGCACAAAGCTAATTAAAATACTGGTGTCGGTTTTCTTTATGCGTAATATGATGTTAAGTGCATTCATCAAATTTAATTATATTGTTTCTATTGAAATGATAGTTGGAAGATTGGCAAGGAGCCAATTGAACCAAGAGCAGATGAGAGTTTATGTAAATGAAGAGAATAACAGGAGAAGAAATCTCTTGCAGAAATACATTCGCCTCTGTAATGATGCCAAGGTGCTCGGTTTATGTACTCTATGTTGACAATTAACCACGCATGAAGCACAGAAAAATATTTGACAGTTGGGTACTCATTTTCGCTTCCATGCAGCAGGTAACAGTGGAGACGATGCTGGTTGAGAGCAAAGCGACAGCTAAAGCAATTCTTGATCTCATTTCTGTCGCCAACGTTACCAGTGTTGTCATGGGAACCAAACTGTCTCCTCGCTCCAGGTATGAATATTTGTCAATTCTTGTTCGTTTGTTTCCCAAGGTAACTCTGAAAATGAAAGGAAAAAGGGAATTGTCTATATGAGATACCACTTCTTTCTCAGGCGATTCACGAAGAAGTTGTCGAAAGGAGAGTTTGTGAAAAAGAATGCGCCAGATTATTGTGAAGTTACCATTGTTCATGATGGCAAGAAGGTTGTGGACGGTCAAAAGGTAGCAGAAGCAGAGCTTGCCCGTTCATCTTCACCTTCACCCTCAAGCCCTGGGACTGGAAGACCACAAGTGAAAGGCAAGTCTCGAAGGAACTTATTTGAATGTGTATGCTTATCGGGCAAGTTTCAAAATTGAAACTGAAATTAATGCTCCTCTGCACTGTGCATGTTGTTCATTCTTTCCAATCAAGAACAATCTTTTCTCAGAACTAACTCTCTTCCATCTCCGGGCACAAAGCTTTGAATTTTAAATTTTTTATCTAATTAAATAAATCAGATCATTGATGAAAGAAAGGCACAATCCTAAAGTTTGCCAAGGGTAGATGCAATTCGTGCTACTAATAACCATGCCTTTGTACTGCACAAACTGAATAAGAGTTCAGAAATTAAACAGCCAGAGTTATAAACTATGGAAGATGATATTATTTGGATTCACACATTCAGAATGTGTGCTGCTTTTGTGCCTGAATTCATTATGGCTTCTGAAAGTAACCATGGGTGGCTGACATCGCACCACAAGACTCACAACAAACTGTTGCATTTGATCTTCCATTCATTTTAATTTCTTATAAAGTGCCATTTGTACCTAAACATTTGTGCCAATTGAGATCAGTTTGATCTTCCATTCATTTCTACTATATCAATTTGGCCTCAAACTGATCTCAATTGTTTATATTTGTTCATTTCTGAAGTCTTCAATCCTGACGATCTCATTAAAATTTTCCAAAATGTTTTATAAATTCAGACAGCATCCCCTAGGCAAAGATCTCCCCGAAGTGAAGACAAATAACAAAGACCCCTCACCTCATGATGAGAAACTAAAAAAAAATTCTGCTAAAAACATCTTTACTAATGGCAACACACTCTCTCAGTCATGCCCAAAAACCTTGAGGCTATTTTTTTTTCACTTTTCTAACACGCATCAGCAAATTCATTCCGCACAAAGTCAACATGGGCTTTCCACAACCAAGCCCACGGCCCATCTCAAGTAAATGCTATTGCCGCGTGCAATAAAAAGCAATATGTACTATCAACGGGTATTTCTCTCCCAAGCAGAACGTAGAATCAAACCCAGGCGCGCACAAAATAATTGAAGCCCCCTTTCCTTCAACTCCGGTTCACGTTAAGTATTGAAAAGAAAGGCCGATATTTCAAGTTAACCGCCAACTGTAAGTTAAGATGAATCGGTACGATCACCGATACGCTGACCCCGACTCTTACCGTCAACGTCGCAGGTAAAGCCGTCACTTATTCCTTTACACGAATTCAGATCTAACGCTCTCTCTTTCCTTTAATTCAAAACTTCTCCTATGTAATTATTTTTATTGCAGTGATTTAGTAGGCCCGCCGCCGCCAATCATGGGCCGGGGCGGTCCCGCTCCTTACGGAGGTCCTCCTCCTCCTCCAGCCAGTTACCCCGGAAGAGGCCTCGGAGCTGCTCCCGGCCCGTATCCACCAGTCGGTAGATTCGATGGCGGCCGCGGCGGTGGCGGTGCAATAAGATTCGGTGGCAGAGGAATATCAAAAGGCCATAGTGGAGGTGATAGGAGAGGTGGTGGGGGGAGAGGTTTTGACTCAGGCCGTGGCGGTGGTAGAGGTGGCGGAAGAGGAGGTCGGCATGGTGGTCATAGGGACGATTTAGATAACTTATCGCTTCCGAAGCAGGATTTTGGAAATTTAGTCCCGTTTGAGAAGAATTTCTATGTGGAGAGTCCGTCAATACGGGCAATGACAGAAACGGAGGTGAAGATGTATCGTGCCAGGCGTGAAATTACTGTCGAAGGCCACGATGTTCCAAGGCCTATTCGGATTTTTCAGGAAGCGAACTTCCCTGGTACTTTTTAGCTCTTTTTATTGCTATTAAGCTTTTTAATACTATTGATTGCTTATTTTTTGCTTATTTTATTTTGATTTGTGGTGTATTAGATTACTGCCTAGAGGTGATTGCTAAATTAGGATTTGTTGAGCCAACGCCGATTCAGGCTCAGGGTTGGCCTATGGCTTTAAAGGGTAGAGATTTAATTGGAATTGCAGAGACTGGTTCTGGTAAAACTTTGTCTTATTTGTTGCCTGCTTTCGTACATGTTAGTGCTCAGCCAAGATTGGGTAAGAATTTCCTACACTTACACGTTATTTGGAGTTTTTTAGTTTTTCCTATTTCCATTCAACTAGTTATTGGCTCAATTTGATTGTCTTTTTGTGTTACGGTTACTCAGTCCAAGGTGAAGGTCCTATAGTCTTAGTGTTGGCACCTACTAGAGAATTGGCTGTTCAAATTCAGGAAGAGGCTTTAAAATTTGGGTTGAGAGCAGGTATTAGAAGTACTTGCATCTATGGTGGTGCTCCCAAAGGACCTCAAATTCGTGATCTTCGTAGAGGTATTTTCATTTTCGTTCGAGAGTATTAATTGCTTTTTGTCAATTGATCCACATGCAGGTCAGTGGAGCATTTAATGATTTGTGGATTCTCTTTATGCCAGGTGTTGAAATTGTTATTGCCACCCCTGGTCGACTGATAGATATGTTGGAAACTCAACACACGAACTTGCGAAGAGTGACTTACCTTGTGTTGGATGAGGCTGACCGAATGTTGGACATGGGATTTGAGCCTCAAATTAGGAAAATTGTAACTCAGGTATTTTCATTTGTTGTATCTTCATCTTTCATACAATATGACTATTGGAGAATTTGATAGGACACTTATAAGCTCTCTATACAATCTCTATAACTGTAGCAAAAGGTTGTGGTACTCTTTAGATTACTATGACAATAAATACGCCAAATATAGTGATAATACATGAATTCTTACTGGTAAAACTGATACGCTGCTGTCATTGCATTTGATTCCTGCTTATAAATAGTTTCAAGTTGTGAATTATGTTCTTGATATAGATCCGACCAGATAGACAGACTTTGTATTGGAGTGCCACATGGCCAAGAGAGGTTGAAACTCTAGCTAGGCAGTTTCTGCGGAATCCATATAAGGTTCGTGTTGTTCTTATGATCTAAATTTATATGTTTGTTTGTTTATTTATTTTTCGGTGACTTTCAATTTGTTTTGAAAAGTTTATGCCATGTTGATGTTTTATGTCCTTATGATTGTGACCATATTTAGGTAATCATTGGATCACTAGAGTTGAAAGCAAACCAATCAATAAACCAAGTGGTTGAAGTTGTAACAGAGGCAGAGAAGTATAACAGGTTGGTCTCTGCAACTGGTAATGAGAAATCTTGATTACTGTGTTCTTTGGGTCTTGATTTGTTAGTATGTTCATTTGCAGGCTGATCAAACTGCTTAAAGAAGTGATGGATGGGAGTCGAATTCTAATATTCACTGAGACCAAAAAAGGATGTGACCAAGTTACAAGGCAACTGAGAATGGATGGGTGGCCAGCTCTGTCCATTCATGGTGATAAAAACCAGTCAGAAAGGGATTGGGTCCTGGCTGAATTTAGAAGTGGAAGAAGTCCTATAATGACTGCTACTGATGTTGCTGCACGGGGCCTTGGTAGGATCACTGTGTGTTGGGACTTAGGAGTTTGGAATCTTAGGTCTAATCTTTTAGGTCTTGAAAGCGAGTTGCCGGGCTGCAGTCCAGTTTCCTGAGAATATAATTTGTGGTTTGGGTCCAAAGAAGGTTGTCATCATGCATAATGGCTGTTGACTGTTGTTTTTCACTAACCCATAAACAAGGTACTCACATTCAAGGATTTACAGGTTGGATGAGAGGCATATTGGTTTCTCTTCTTTACCAGAATGTCTGGTGAAATATTCTCTGCTTGGGTACCACATTATTCTTACATCTTATGTTACATGGACGCGGGGAGCACGTTAGACTGATATGACTGAGGTAGAGAGATGATATACCATAACATTATGGAAGCCTCTGTAGGTCAGGGAAGTTGCCTTTTCTGTTTATGTGCAAGCCATAAAATATTCTAGAAAGCTGGCTGACATGAGTTTGTAACCTTTGCTCAAGTTGCCTGGAATATCGTGGCTCCTTCCCTCGAGTGTCTTTAGTAACATAGTTGTACTTATTGTTGCCCATCCACAGTTATGGAGCTGGTCTGTTGGGCAGCCTGGTTGACTCTCATGTACTTATTGGGTTCTTAAATGGTGGTGGTGAAGCTGTTCCTTATCCCTGCAAGGTTAAGGTGGGCACATTTATTTGATAAACTTCTTATCTTAAATTTGACCACTCAGATCTTTGGGGTGCAGGGATAAGGGGGGTTTGGTTTTGTTTCCTGTTTTGGCTGTATGTAGGCTGAGTGATGCCAAGTAGTTGACTTGAGCATGTTTAACTAGATTTATGAGCCCTTTTGTCTGAGTTTTTCGGCAGGCTGAACTTTGGCTCAAGTCTGAGAAGGTTAATTTATTGTGCAAATGACGACTTAACCGTTCTTCCTCGCGAAGCCAAACTTGAGCTGAGCTCAACTTGTCTGATCTGTTCTGCAACCTATGTCTTTAATAATTTTCTTATGTTTGATAAACCTTAATATTTGTTCTTTTGGCCTAACCTCTACCTTCTTTTGTTATAGATGTGAAGGACATAAAATGTGTTGTCAATTATGATTTTCCAACCAGCCTTGAGGATTATGTTCACAGGATTGGGCGAACTGGTCGTGCAGGGGCCAGAGGAACTGCTTTTACCTTTTTTACGCATTCAAATGCAAAGTTTGCTAGGGATCTAATCAAGATCCTACAAGAAGCAGGGCAGGTTGTGAGTCCCGCGCTATCTGGCTTGGCACGATCTGCAGCTCCTAGTTTTGGAGGTAATTCATTGTTTTCATGATTTTTCTTCTTGCAAATAGGTGGCATGGTCATTGTGTATCCCAGGATGATATAACATTTTTGTTCCTATTGTTACATAGGTTCTGGGGGAAACTTCCGCTCCAGAGGACGAGGAGGCTTTGGCATCCGATCTTCAATTTCAGGGTCTAATACTATTCCTCTTGGTTCAAAGAGGCTGTGGTAGTTATCATGGCGGCAAAGCTCTTGAACAAACACTATTCTTGAGTGTGAAGATCTCTGCGAATGTAGTTAGGTCCATGCTGTGCTTGCAGCTTGTTTGATTATTATGAGACTTAGCCATTAACTTGAAGCTGTAATTTGTAACAATGAGATGAGGAAGAAGATACAGGAAATTCATGTCATAGACGTTGCATAATTGAGTTGGCTAACCTTGAAATGATTAGGATTACTCCTGATTATTGATGTGTAATGTATGTACCCATGTAGATAATATTGCTTACCTTTCCAAAAGTGCACTAAGATTGAGAAATCATAGGAGTGCTGCTACTCGCAGCTTGGTTAGTGGAGTTGATTCGTTTTTTGTTTTGTTTCGCAACCTGCGAGTGAAAAC
The DNA here is from genome assembly GCA_029633175.1 of Citrus glauca. Classification (NCBI taxonomy): domain Eukaryota; kingdom Viridiplantae; phylum Streptophyta; class Magnoliopsida; order Sapindales; family Rutaceae; genus Citrus; species Citrus glauca. Next base: position 2,763,453 of record JAQOOD010000003.1, on the reverse strand, counting down.
CCTAATGCAACAGAAAACATGCAACGCCATTTGAATACACTTTCAAAATGTGCGAAAACATTAGTAGCATATTCGTTAGTAAGAATATTCTGTTATTGTACTGAAATACATCTTACTATTTTCGTGATCTACAAATTAGCAGTTCTACCCAAAAAATTACTATCAATCGTGAAATTAGATTGAATGCCAGGAATGAACTAATAAAGCTGTGAAGTGAACATGTGTGTGCAATATTGCTAGACTTGTTAGTGGAGTAAAGCGAAAGAGTAACATTTTTTTTCAAAAAAAAAAAAATGGCAGGGCAAAATTGTAAAAACATTATAGAAATAACCCTAGACTTCCCTATATAAACTTAAAAACCCTAATATGAAATCCTCGCCCCGCAGTGAGTGCACTCCGCAGAAGGTAAGGAAAAAGGAGGAAGAGAGCTTCCTAGTCCAAGCCAGAGAAAGATGACAACCCGATTCAAGAAGAACCGTAAGAAGAGGGGCCACGTCAGCGCCGGGCATGGTCGTATCGGGAAGCACAGAAAGCACCCGGGAGGCCGCGGTAACGCTGGAGGCATGCACCACCACAGGATCCTCTTCGATAAGTACCATCCGGGTTATTTCGGCAAAGTCGGTATGAGGTACTTCCACAAACTGCGTAATAAATTTCATTGCCCAATTGTGAACGTCGACAAGCTTTGGTCGATGGTACCTCAGGAGGTCAAAGCCAAGGCTTCCAAAGACAATGTGCCAATGATCGATGTGACTCAGTTTGGCTACTTTAAGGTTTTGGGTAAGGGCGTTTTGCCTGAGAACCAACCCGTTGTGGTGAAGGCCAAGCTTGTTTCCAAGACAGCCGAGAAGAAAATCAAAGAATCTGGTGGGGCTGTTGTGCTTACTGCTTAGTTTACTGTTATTGTTTTTAGAAAATTTTTGTGATATTTTGGATTTCAGTTTTTGAATATTTGACTATTTTTACATGTAGTTTTGGATGTTTATGTTATCATTTGAAACTTTTTGCTTTATATTGAGACCTGTTATTGATTAATTCTGTTTTAGCGTTAAAATGATTTGATCGTGGCTTTTATTGTTATGAATTTGTTTAGCTTTATATCTATGAATTTTTTTAGCTTTATATCTGCTAGCGAAATGGCGGTTTGTTGCTGGAAATAATATCATGTTTGTGATGCTGCTTCTGATATTGTGGTTCTGAAGATCGTTTTCGTGGATTAGGGTTTTAGGGATCAGTTGCAACCTTCATTTTGGAAATACGAATTTGTAAATTAGTAGTTGAAGTAATTGAGTGGGAAAGCCAAATGAATTGAAAGTTTCATTTTTGGCTTGGGAGAATAGACTGTGCAAGTTTTGAGATGAGTGGTGAGACAAACCCAACTGATTTATTAGGTAATTGTAAACTTAAAGATCTTGAACAGTATTAGTATTTCAAATATTTATGAGCCTTCAGTTCTCAGATTGCCTTGTTTTGGGATAATCAGGGTATCACTTTGAGTATCATATTACTTGGAAACTCTCGCATGGAAGTAGTATAGGGCCTCTACCTCTGTTGATTTTGTGACGTTGTTAAGTTCATCTGCTTCTGATGATTTGAAATGTCTTCGTTTCGTTGGCATGGGCAATGATTATATAGAGGTGTTTACTGTAAATGAGTATCCTTTTTGTTTGGGTTTTGTGCACCTCCTTGATTGATTGGGGGTGGGAGTGGAAGAATTCATTGTCCAAGGGCTAGCCTTTTTCTTTTTTTTTTTGGTGCACATATAAAATTCCAATGATTCAAATCTTTTGCCCATGGAATTGTGATCATATCAGGGTGAAGTGATCTAAAATGGCGTCAGCTAAATTGAAGGGGAATATATGGTTGTGGTAGCCAATTGCAGTATTGGGCGTAACTGAAACTTTAGGAATTAGGCATATCTCATTATATGAAAAAGAGTGGAAATGGAAAGATGTCTGTTTCATCTACTGATGAGGCTTTGATCGGCGCAGCAGGTAACTCCTGATGAGAAATTGTGAATTTTGTTTGAAAGGTTTAATGGGGTTAAATAGCTTAGGAGAGCCTGTTATGCTTATGTGTAAGAATGAAAGAAGGGGAGACTGGTAACGGGGATTCATTATTTAATTTCACTGCAAGAAGCATAGGATTGAAGAAGGAATAGGCAATTATTTTCTTAAAGAAAATGAAAGATGATCCTGCATTAAGTTTTGAAAAAACTATGCTGGTAGATGTTGCTTTCTTTTTGTGAGGGCCATTGGCTATATGTCTAATTCATAAGGTGTTACTTGTACATGTTATATGCTTCTTTTATTGTATGCTCTTCAAATGACGAATTTTGTACTGAGAATATTGGGGTTGTGAATTTTAATTTAATTTTATTACTCGAGTGCACCTGGTAGATGTAAACATGATTTGCTTGGTTATATAAACAAATATGTTGAAATGGAACCATTTGGAAAGGAACCCCCTTCCAACGAAATGAACAGGGAGGAAAAGCAACAAAATCTCTTGATGAAAACAATTAAATTAGAAACAATTACTCAAAATTAAATTTATTAGCAAGAATCCACTACCACATCGCCCAAGTTCCAAGTACTATGAAATCAAACCTTTTTTTTTCAATTTCTTATAATAATTTGTCTCTTACCATGCAACATGCATCAGACCAGGAACGACCTCACTCAAATTGCATTAATCATTATCATAACAATGGCCATCAAAGGCACAACTGAATATTTATCACTAATTCAATAGCCCAGTTAAAGTCATCCGCTACTACTAACAAACACAAAGCACTTCCCCTTTACTTGGCACTGCCATGAATACTAACCTATTTTTCAATGTCTTGTTCTTTTCTTTGGACGGCAATGGCGCTATGTGCATAAGCGATTAAAATTATTAATTCATCATAAGGGGAAAAAAAATGCCTTTTTGCTTTTTCAATTCATCATTTATGATAAATGATGGGCCACGATACCAAGTTCCACTCTTATTTGATTATATCAATTAACTACTCATGATCTCCTCGATAGACAACACTCTAAATCGTGGGTTCTCCTTACTACTCATCACGCAAACCTGTAAAGGATAAAGGAAGCGTGAAATAGTCACTCAATCTGTCATAACTCCGAATACCCTTTTATCAAGACGTCACAATATCAATCTCGTTTGCTATCTTATTGCATTAATTACTGAATTATGCATCAATTCTATAATCTTCTACAAAGTGATACAACCACACATAAAATTCAAAAATGTTAAAGAAAAAAATAGATACGTCTTTAAATTGGCAGCACATTTACTCCATCAATTTAACAAATCCCACTAAGAGGGCACCATCTTATCATGTCACATCTTTGGCGAGCAAATGAAGAATAACAAAAATAATTTTAAAAAAATTCCAAAATGTGAGGGAATATTCAATACCTCAATCTTATAAACTTTACATTCTTGATGCAGATTTGATATTATGGTGGAAATTGTAGGCAGCTAATTTCTCATCCATTGCGTCAATGGACAACACTGAATTTTGGATTCTCTTTCCTCACCACATTAACCTATAAAAGATGAAGGAGACATGAAATGGTCACGGAAGCTAACAAAATTCGAAAAACCTTTTCTGAGGATTTAAAATAATAATAATAATATCTGCTCTCTTATTGCATCAGGTACTAATAGTACAGCCACAACATATAATTGGAAAAGAAAATTAAAAAAAAATAATACGTCGTCAAATGACAGCACCTTCACTACATCAATTTAACAAAGCTAATTCACAAGGAACCTCTACATCATCTTACATTTGTAGCAACCAATAGAAGTAAAAAAAAACAAAGGGAATTTTCAGTACCTCAACCTCACAAACCTTCGATTCCTTCTGCACAATTGATTGCAAGGTCGAAATTGTAGGCAATCAAGTGCTCATTGACCCCCTAAATTAAATAAAAAATAAAAAAAATCTCAATTGTAGATTCTCCTTCCTTGCCATGCCAACTTGTACAATATGGAAGCATTAATTAGTCACACAGGCTAACAAAATTAAGAAAACCCTTATTAACACTTTATAATATTAATCTTATATGTTCACTAAATATTCCATGAACTACTGAAAATTGCAAGAGTTGTATAATGTTCTACAAAGTGATATAGCCACAACATATAATTGGTATAAATAGAAATAATAATTCACCATCAATTAACAACACCTTTACTCCTTTAATTTAACAATGGTCATTGCAGCAACCCTTCATTCAGGTGTGTTAGATTTATAGCAACCAACCGAGTAAAATAAAATGAATTTTCAATACCTCAATTTACTCGCCTTAAATTCCTTTTCCATAACTGATTAATCTTCGAAATTGCACTCTAAATGTCAAAGAGGAATAACAACATGAGACTCCGCAAGTACAGTATTCTATAACAAACAAACATGTCGGTGCCTATAATGTAAAACAATCATGAATAGAGATTCATTGCCAATGAAGATCTAAAACAAAATTTAATTGCTTTCATCAACAAATTATGGTATTTTTCCTTGTTATTCAGTTCATTTGACGGGGGTTCATCCCCAAAGCCCATCAATATGCTTGTTTTTATAACCAAACAAGTTATGTTTACATCAACTAGGTACAGTCCAATAGCATAATTAAATTTAAATTCATAACCCCTGTTGATGCCTGATTTTTTCTCGCCTAGGGTCAAATGAAGTGCAACAAAATGGAGGTATACTTGCACACATAGTAACAAACAAAAAGCGATAAAATAGGGCCAGAAAAAGGGGTTTCTAGCGATCCCGCTCCGATGCTTAAGTTAGTGACCGGAGAATTTCAATTAAATCATAAAATATTAGAATTATAATTAACTTACATCTCTTTAAGAGAGTACTGGAATATTTATAGCTTATCATATATTTAGGGGAGTGGCTCGTTTTTATTTTTGGTGAATGTGAGTAGTTATTAGCATCATCCATTGTAGGAATGAAGTGCTACATAGCGGTTATGGTTTCATCTCATTTATTTTAGGAGGTTGCGGGATGGTCGAGCAGCTGGCATAATTAGACCTTTGGGGTGATGGAAGAAGAAAATGGAATATGTTTTTAGGAATGAGGATCGTGCTACTCTTTTTTAGGTGTGTGTTGGCCTTGTAACCAACTTCCTTACCTATTTTCTTTGTTTTCCTGCGTTCTTTCTTAATGATAAATATTGTCCCGATATTTCAGCTCTGTTGGGTTGGTGTTTTTGACCAAATCAAAACCGCAGTTGAGAGTTCCTTACTTCCCACCTCGAGGGATCCTCAATTCCCACTTGATAATTTACATTCCTACCTTCAAGGGATATGACTTTCCCTTTTGGAGACCTTAACACTTTCGAGGTGGTATGAGTGATTAAATTCCATATCAACAACCTAAATATCCTCCGTATAGAATTGGTCACCAAAAGAGTAAATTCTTCATTTTCTTCTCCATAAAATTAATGCCTCTTGCTTCTTCAATTTTATCGACTCTTTGTTACCAATCTCGTCTCTTCAAATTCTAATAAATAAAAATAATGCCTCTCTCAATCTAATTACGACTATGAAATCTTTCAAACAAAATTAATCATTTTTTTCACGAATTACCTCCTGTATCTGCTTTAAACTGCACATCAGCAAATCAAACAGACACAATATTCCTTATCTTTTCATATATGACTCATTTCTAAACTTTCAGCACAACAAAATATGTGTAAATGTTCTCCTCAAAATTTTAGTGTTGTCCATTAAACTCGTACAGGAATACAGAGCATTATACATTTATAAGGATAAGAGGTGTTTGGGGTATTCCAGCGAGACCCGAACGAACGAGCAGGACTGGACGAGCAGAAAGCTAGGAGTGAGGCTCGCTGGAACAAAGATGAACAGAGTACACACGCAACCACCTACCACCTCAGTCAGGAGGATACACGCAACTACCCATCATCGCAGTCATGGTGATACACACAATCACCTACTACCGCAGCAATCGAGGTACACGCAACCACCTGCCACAGCAGTGATGAGAACACACGCAACCGCCTGTCACGGGGAAGAGGAAGGATCCTCGGGAGGCCTATAAAAAGGCATCCCGCGAAGGTAAAAGGGTGGGACTGTTTATTATTCAAAGGGACTCGAAAAACAGAGAACTGAGAACTGATAAAAAACCTAAGGCCAAGAGATTCACGGCCAATCTTTTCCTAAATAAAAACCTTCTTATCTGACTTGAGCGTCGGAAGGTTTACGCCGGGAAAACACCCGGCGCACTCTGACTTGTTCTGTGAGTGCAGGAAACCCGTAAAAGCAACTGGGCGAGGAGAAGTTCTGGTCGATATAAAGTTGAACGAGCAGAAAGCCTGGTCTCAGAAGAGCACGACCAGAATTCTGCATCAACAAGAGGTTTATTGATCAAGTATGAAAATGAGTGCAAACCATGCAGCTTATTGTTCATCAAAGAAGCTGAAGCTGAAAATTCACTCCCCTTCGAAGCTTGGAATTACAGGAAGACATTCTATGATAGACGACACTTCAAACTCTCTTAAAAGTATGTATGTATGTAAGTATACAAATGATTTTAGGAAATGAAATCCAAGCATCGGTTTTCTGCTTGTGTTCATTCAATTTTCTTCAACATGATTTGTCTAATGGGACAATTTGTATTGACTTTTGAGGCATTCTTGAGGGAACCAATATATATACAGAGGCATCCGAACTTATGCCAATAATTCACATACCACATGTCGTTATCGCGTTCCCAATGCGAAAACTTATTACTTTGGTCGAAAATAAAATATTATATCACTTCATGTGCGAACATTTATACACAGATTTAACCGAACTTTTTGAAGGTGCATAGTGCAGATGATAAAGAATATGTGTTGTGTGTTCATATTCAAAATGGCAACAACAATGACGCATGAAAATGGAGCTGTAATTTTCGTTGTAGGGATTAAATGGTGAACAAAAAGACACTTTACTTGACAAACACCCCCTTAAGCAAATAATGCGTCTGGACCATGAACTGCTTCTAAGTCGCACGCTACAGTCTTTTGATCAAAAGGGTGGCAGAAAAATAAGCAAAAGCTGATGGCAACAACTTGAGAAAATATAGTTGTTAATTGTCGAGCACTCCGAATGGACCATTTTACATGTCATCTGCATGCATCGATCTCTCATTCATTCAATGCCCACTATATATATATATTTTGCTTCACATATTACTGAGTATTGCCATGTGTGTATATATATATATATATATTGCTTCACATATTACTGAGTATTGCCATGCCAACAAGGCAACAACTCAAACGAGACATACATGTTACAAGCACCTATACGTTAACTTATCATTTTGGACTTTGCATCATATATAAAAGAAAGAAGATGGCTTTTTCAATCTGCTCATTATGCCCCGTATGACAACTTTCAACTTCAGAATATGCATATGACTCACACAATCTATTGTGGTAGGGTCCAGTTAATTATGGGTGACGGCTAGATGTTAATTTTCCATTCTCTCTTATATTGTTACATCGCAGGTGTGATAGCAACGGACATAAAGTTAATGGTATGATGGTAATATCTTATTCAGACGTGACAAAAGCTGAATTGTCAACAATTCAATTCATGAATGGCCCTTCTAATAAAAAAACAAAAAAGAAAAAATATCATGTATGGTCCTCATTTGTGACAAATAAATGATAAATGTTGAAAATTATTCAGGTCGAATGTGACATAAAGTATTTACAATGGGACAAAACTATGTTGTTCTACGGTTTTAGTATTTTCTGATTTAATTACAAAACAGTCCTTATTGTTGGCCATAAAATGGGAGAAAAAAATACTTGTTTCCAAGACGTTAACATCTAAGCCCCACAAGTAATAAATAATTATTAAATGTTAAGTTTTTACCCTACTTTCTACTTCTTGATCCCTCTCCTGCATTACGCTCCCTTTTTCTTTTTCCTTATTTCTTCTCCTCTTCCTTAGTAATTAGATTTAATGATAATTTTAGTCTTTAAATTATCAAAGATAACAAGAGGGGTTTACATCAAATTGATTTATTCAATTTGCTCAATCATAAAACCTACTTTTTCGAGTTATTATAAAGTTTAAAAACATCATCACACAACCATTTATTTATTAATTTGTTTTGACAAAAAGAAAAAAGAGAAGTTGCTAAAGTATATTAATTGCACATACATACATAAAACACAAATTTTTTTTTAAGATGGATGGGGGAGGGGGGGACGGTGGATGGGTAAGCCCAAACACAATTTTTACTCCCTTACCACCTCTAAAAATCGAACCCGCATTTTGGTAAAAGGTATAGTTTCACTGCAACCAACTCGATCACGTCCTTAGAGGCATTCATACAACATATAGATGGTTATAGTTCATTTAATTTGTATATATAGTTACAATCTATTTAATTTGTCGAATATCCATAAAAAACGAAATTCAAATTTCATTATGTATGGAGGCTCAAGATTTAAGAGATAAGAGATAGAGAGTGTGTGTATAAAATATGATGAAATCATTAACTTCACTTAGTAATTGAAAGAGATTGCCCCTTGAGAGTAACTAATTTATTTGAGTAGATAAAGAAAGAATGAATGAATTACACGAGTGATTAAAGGAAATTGTGAAAAAAAACAGAGGAGGGTGAAGAAGATTGCAGAGAGGAAAAATATGTATCAAAATTTTGAAATCTCTAACTTTCTGATTTTTAACAAACAACAAGGACTGCAACGTTATTAATCAAATAAAGATATCCGAACCATAAATCTAATGGTGAAAGCCAAATATGAAGTGAAGAGTATGGTGCTCCTAGAGGCAACGTAAATTTTATATTGACAAAAAAAATATATTTGAAAATGGATTAGTTTGCAAAGGAGTGTTTGGTGGAGGTGACTCAGCTTCGATTAAAGTAGAAGCATCATTTCCACTCGAGTGGATCTCTTGGATGTCTAGGTTTTACACTGACAACGACCTCCAAATACGTCCAAATTTATAGGACCAATCATGGGCCGTTAGATTCAACTTTGAGGTTAATTAAGTTTCTAATTAAATGATTAATAATCATAGTTGACATTCTTCTGCCTTGCTTCCATTAACTCTCGAGTTATTGATAAAGTCCTTTCCCACTTTGATAAGTTATCACTATCAATCCGACCAATGATTTTGTAATGTGCATATAGTTTTAATAAATATGCATGGATTTTTTTTCCCCCAACTTAACATAGAAGCAACTGAAAGGACACTTAATCTTATTAATAGTTTTTTTAGCAAGATATTAATATAAAATGACGTGCATTGCACATTGGTTATGGTGCAATTTTTACCAAGTATCAATATCATCACTGAAGAGTGAAGACTACAATGTCAAGTGTGCCATTTCCTATGAATACTAATAGAATTCAAGAATCCAAGAATTAAGTTCTAGGTATATTGATTATATTTTAATTCAGAGCATGCATTGCAGCTATTGGATCTAAAGTTGAAACAACTAACACTCATTTCAACTTTAGATGTTATAATAAATAATCTAAGTTATAATATTTCCGACATAATAATTCCCTTACACATATCGTGCAAAAATTAATATTTAATGTTAAATTGTATGTCATGTTATAATTCGGAGGGGAAATATGATGCTAACTAGATAGTGGGTATAAGACAATGCAACTTTAGAAGTTAATGTCATATTAGCCAATAGTTAAGGCAGATCTACCTCCCTTGCGTAACACCTCCCCTTTGATATGATCATTACAACTTTTTTGCAAAAGGTTGGGCTATCTTTGATATATCTTAACACATTAGTCCTTATACGAAATATGGAGTGCGCGTAGGCCTTATAACGGAAAATATCAGAAAATTACATTTAAACCCGTAATATTTTGTCACTTAGCACAAGCAGACCCCCCTATCATCACCAGCGTACTTATCTTATTACAGGTTCCGTTGATAAGGCCCGGAATTTTATAAAACCTATAAAAAAGCCCAAATCTTGACTTATCCCCTTCGTATAACAGAAAAGAAAAGAAAATTACAAGTGGACGATTTGCACGTGGCTTCCTGCGCACTCACCATATATAGAAGCCCAAACTCTTCCCACTCTCCCTGCAATTTGTATCAGTTTCGCTGATCACACTATACTCCCTTCACATTCTTTTGTTCAAGAACGAAAAGGTTTCTTGAAGATTCAAGGAGTTCTGTAAAGAGAAAGAAAGAAAGTGGTGTTGCAGAGAGAGTGAGATTGGAAGATTGGAGTGAAGAGGGTCCTTGCTGTATGTCAAAAGATTGTAAAGAGACTTATTGTGGTGGAATTGGAGAGCTTGCTAACCCTTTGCAATGGCCTCAACTTCGAAAAAGGCGACGCTTTCTTCTTTCAGCGCTCAGGCACTCGCTCAAGATTCTGTTTCTGTTTCTGCTCCCAGAGCCTCTATGGTACGGGATTGGAGTAGTGATCAGCCGCCCAAGAACACTGCCATAGCTTCTTTGATTCGCCCTGTTGATCCCCTTGCCGAAACTTCCTCAAACCCTTCATCTAAAGGTACGTTCTTCCTCTTGTATGTCTGCTTCATTTTGTTCTTTATGTTTCTCTGTGTCGTTCTTTTGGATCATCTTCGTGTTTGCTTGTCGTTGCTGTTATTGTCTATTTGTCATATTGTTGTTTTCTTATATTCTTTTTTGGTGTCTATGAGTTATTTATGTGCACGACATTAATTTATGTCGGCAAAAGAATATTCCTTAGGTTGATTTGAGTATTGATTAGATTCAAGAGTCAGTCTTTGTTTTTATTATTTTCAATACATCGAGTCTATTGACATTAATTAATGTGCATGACATTAATTTCTTTATTGATGCATGTCTGCTTGAATGATGATTGCATCTGTTTGGAGTGTTGATCTCTTCGTGCCCTTGATGTAACCTTGACAATAAGCAAAAGGTTTTTACACTAAATTACTTTGGTTGGTCTAGGGCTTTTAATTATTTGGAATGAGTTTATTTAATTTTCTTCTTTTCATTCGTTGTAGAAGTTGCATTATTTGTTTACTTACAAGTGGTAGATTGGCTAAGCTTGTATTGAGTGTGCAGGAATAACTGCCATGCCCAGGCCTCAAACCAGCCATCCTTTGGACCCTTTGTCTCCAGCCGAAATCTCTGTAGCAGTGGCAACTGTCAGAGCTGCTGGACCCACTCCAGAGGTCAATCACACCCTACTTCCTTTTAAAAATACACTTCTATGATAACAAGTTCTCATGATTGGTGTCATGAGTTCTTCCACTTTAGATTTTGCTTTCAAATTTACAACTAACTTTGCTTTAATTGCAGGTCAGAGATAGCACGCGCTTTGTCGAAGTGGTCCTGGTGGAACCAGATAAAAATGTTGTAGCACTAGCAGATGCTTACTTCTTCCCCCCATTCCAACCATCATTGCTTCCCAGAACCAAAGGTGGGCCTGTTATTCCTAGCAAACTCCCTCCTAGGAGAGCCAGAATGGTTGTGTATAACAAAAAGTCTAATGAAACTAGTATATGGATTGTTGAGTTATCACAAGTACATGCTGTCACTCGAGGTGGACATCATAGGGGAAAAGTCATATCATCACGCGTCGTTCCTGACATTCAACCTCCAATGGTATGTCTCTTTTCAATTTAGACAGAAGAAATAAAAAATATCAGTTACTTTCTAGCACTTAATAATTTGAGGAACCCCTGCTGGATCTATGTTCATATGTTTGCTAAAAAAAGTTATGCATCTTGTTATCGTTTTTTTTTTAATTTTTTTGTTCAACTTCAGGATGCCGAGGAATATGCTCAATGTGAAGCTGCTGTGAAAGCCTTTCCTCCATTTAAGGAGGCAATGAAGAAAAGGGGAATTGAAGACATGGATCTCGTGATGGTCGATGCCTGGTAAGTTAAATCAATGGCATATCAGTTTTAATTCGAAGTTTCTAGTTGGCACCATACATACTCTTTTATTTCTAAGAGTTTTACACTTTCCACAGGTGTGTTGGTTATTACAGCGATGCTGATGCCCCTAGCCGAAGACTTGCTAAACCTCTTATATTCTGTAGAACTGAGAGTGACTGTCCAATGGAAAATGGTTATGCCCGCCCAGTTGAGGGCATCTATGTGCTTGTTGATATGCAAAACATGGTGGTGATTGAGTTTGAAGACCGAAAACTTGTTCCACTGCCTCCAGCAGATCCTCTGCGGAACTATACCCGTGGTGAAACAAGAGGTGGTGTTGATAGAAGTGATGTGAAGCCTTTGCAAATTGTTCAACCTGAAGGTCCTAGTTTTCGCGTCAATGGGTACTTCGTACAATGGCAAAAGGTAGATCTTGGAATTGGTTTTTTGATGTATATTTTATTAAATCATGCTGTGTTGTCTTATGTCTTGTTTCTGGTTGTCAGTGGAATTTTCGTATTGGTTTCACCCCTAGGGAAGGATTGGTAATATACTCTGTTGCATACCTTGATGGTAGTCGAGGTCGAAGATCTGTTGCTCACAGATTGAGTTTTGTTGAGGTGGTTGTGCCTTATGGCGATCCCAATGAGCCACATTACAGGAAGAATGCTTTTGATGCAGGGGAAGACGGCCTTGGGAAAAATGCACATTCTCTTAAAAAGGTATGACGATTATTTTTCCAGTATGTGTCACTTATAGTTTTTGACATCTATATTTTAGTAGTTGGGTTCCAAACTGATGCTGAATGAATCTGCTTTTGCAGGGGTGTGACTGTTTGGGATATATTAAATACTTTGATGCCCACTTTACAAATTTTACTGGCGGTGTTGAAACAATAGAAAATTGTGTATGCTTGCATGAAGAGGATCTTGGGATGTTATGGAAGCATCAAGATTGGAGAACTGGCTTCGCGGAGGTTCGAAGATCTAGACGGCTAACAGTGTCTTTTATTTGTACTGTGGCCAACTATGAGTATGGGTTCTATTGGCACTTTTATCAGGCAAGTGGAAAATCATATGGTTTTTGTGTGAAATTTTATTATCTGCAATGAAACTTTTGACTCTCCTGACCTGTCATCTCTGCAATGATAGAAGAATTGGAAATTCATAGAAGTCAGATATCATTGCATCTGCATAAATGATGGTGATTCTTCTCTGTTCTTCATTATACTGTGCCAATAAGAACTTATAACCTTTGTACAGTTTGACTACTTGCTTATATTTGACCTTGTTGAATCAATCAGGGGAATTTCAGGATTTTCAAGTAAAATTTTCCTGGTTCCATTATATTGAGCTTCTTGGCGTTTTATTTTTAACCTATATTGTTGCCAATCTTGTGGTCAAATTTGTTGCCAATCATAACTGGTTGAGTTTTGCATGCTCTTTTGAAATTTAAGATGGCATTTCATGTTCTTCCAGGATGGAAAAATAGAAGCTGAAGTTAAGCTTACAGGAGTCCTCAGCTTAGGGGCACTGCAACCTGGAGAATCCCGAAAATATGGTACAATGATTGCACCAAGTTTATATGCACCAGTTCATCAACACTTCTTCATTGCCCGTATGGATATGGAAGTTGACTGTAAACCCGGTGAAGCTTTCAATCAGGTATACTGCCTCAAATTTTGCTTATTCTCCCTGGGTCATTGTTTGATTATCATGGTTTATATGTTTATCCGTCAAGTAATATCCATTTTTGTTTCTCACCATTATACTGTCAATAAGGTCTTTCATATTACCTTTCTTCTCATATTTAGGTTGTTGAGGTAGATGTGAAAGTTGAGAAACCTGGGGGCTCCAATGTTCATAATAATGCATTCTATGCTGAAGAGACGCTGCTTAAATCTGAAATGCAAGCAATGCGTGATTGTAAACCTCTTACTGCTCGGCACTGGATTGTAAGGCATTCTAATCTTCAATTTTCAATTGCTTCTACCTATTGGTTCATAAATTTGACCAGTATGCAACATACTTGGCCTTAATATTGTTAGGACAAGCGTACTTTACTTAATAGTATTTGATTTTTTTTAATGCTAGGTTGTAGTAAATATTCTCTCAAGTTTCCTATGTTCAAGCATACAGTAACATTACATTGTTATACTTTAAAAAAAAAATTACATTGTTATAAGCTTCATTTCAGTAACAATTCTGCTGTATAAGGGTGAACTTTTGGTTTAGTGATATTGTTTCGAAGCTATTTCACATGTGATGAGCAATTTGACAAGGGCAAAGCTAAGACAATGTCTATAATTCAAAATGAACAATGTTAACTATTTCAAGTTAAGACATTATTCATTTGTAGCTTCTGCTTTAAAATTTTTATAGTCACCGGTCTAGTTGTTTTGATTGACAATGCTTGCCGTATTATACCATAGGTGAGGAATACGCGAACTGTAAACCGGACTGGTCAGCTAACAGGGTACAAGTTGGTACCTGGTTCGAATTGTTTGCCATTGGCTGGTCCTGATGCCACCGTTTTTAGAAGAGCTGCCTTTTTGAAGCATAACCTTTGGGTTACAGCATATGCTCGCAACGAGATGTTTCCAGGAGGAGAATTTCCGAATCAGAATCCTCATATTGGTGAAGGACTGCCAGCATGGGTGAAGCAGAATCGGCCATTGGAAGAAAGCGATATAGTTCTTTGGTTTGTTGAATTTCTCTTATGCCTTTCACTTCTAAAACTTCTAATGAACGGCTATTTGTATTTAATAAGTAAATGGAGTTGCAGTTTGCAGCTTTAGCTGTGGTAATAACTAATAGAGGTAATGACAGGTATGTATTTGGCATCACACATGTTCCTCGGCTGGAAGATTGGCCTGTTATGCCTGTGGAGCGCATTGGCTTCATGCTTATGGTAATTACGAATCTAGTTAGCATGAGAATGTAGTTGCATACCAAACTCTTATTTTGAAAATGCTTCATTTTTTCTGTTAGAGATTTTGGATGACGAGTACTATTCTTGACTTTTTTTTTTTTCGGTGAGCAGCCGCACGGGTTCTTCAATTGCTCTCCTGCAGTTGATGTCCCGCCAAGTGCATGCGAATTGGATGCCAAAGACAACGATGTCAAAGATAACACTGTACCAAAGCCTATACGAGAGGGATTGCTGGCCAAGATTTGATTTCTAAAGCAATTGGCCATTTCAGCTCTTGGCATGCAGGACTGCTTTCTGTCCTCCGATGTGGATTTCGTCTTAGAAGTCAAAACTTTCTTTGTATTGAACCAGTGGCTGTTCCTGTTTTTTCTTTCTTTCTTTTTTTTTTTACTCCCCCACATGTCATTCGTGTTGACTGTTGACTGTTGACTGATCTCTTGCCATGTGGAAGGAACGTCATTCTGGAAGTCAATTGTCTTCGACTTTGGGTCTTCTTCATTATGCGAGTTGAAATCCCTTTCGATCGTAGAATCGCCAAGTTACGTAACGAACTTATTAATTTCAAATGTTGTCCTCGTATTTATACTTAATAATAATGAGATAACATTGGTTACGTAATCTAATTGTAACCATTCAAAAATGAAAAGAAAATAAAATTAGATCTTATATATATTTTTTTTATAAAAAAGAAAAAGAAAAAGTGAAAAAAACAAAAGACCATAATAATAATTATTATTTTATTGTATTTGTAATGAGCGAGTAAATGGACAAGGTTTTTATCATTAACTTTCATGGTAATTATCATAAACTTCCCTAAGGTTAGCCGTATTCTCAGTTTGATAGATTATATATTTGTAAAAAAATTATTATTCATGTACCCTATAAATACTTTGTTATAAAAAATATTATAACACTTTGAAGGTGTATCAATCGTCTACTTTAAATTAACAAAATATATTCATCGTCCACCAAACCGTTACTTGTCGTTTAAATAAGATAACACCAGATGAATAATTTAATCTTTTCATATGATACAAGTAATAATTTAAGGGTATACAAATGATAATAAAATAATTTAAGCGTATACAAGTGATACTTTTCAAGGATAAAATCGTCAATTCGTTATAATTCCATTGACTTTCAAACGGCAGCTAACGGTTTGGTGGTCGACAGATAGCTTTTGTCAATTAAAGGTAGACGATTAATATACCCTCAAAATGTTGTAGTATTTTTAATAACATAATATTTATAGGATATACGAATAATAATATTCATTTTTGTGTATTCTCAATCACCTCTCCTAACGTTAGTATACCGTTTAGTAAAATACTATAATTTAAGTTAGTGAAGGCAAGATGACAATAGAACACATTAATAATAAAAAAATTCAAATAAACTTAAAAATATCACATTGGGTTCTGAAATTGGTATGAATTTTGTTATTATCCAATGGGTAAAAATCAGAAGCATGCTTTTAGGTAACAAATATTATCACTCAAGAAAAGAGAAAGAAAAATGGGGTTTTTAATTAAATACCTTTTAATAATTTCAAAATTACTTAAATACCCCCTCCCTTCTTTTGTTTTCATAAATACCCTAATAAATGTGAGTAAAATCTGAAATGCCCTTAATAAATACATCAAATTCATTGTCTTTATATTTTTTTCACCCAAATCTCTTCTTGCAGCCAAAATTCTCTTAAAATCCCCTAAAATCTCTCATAACTTATTACACAAATATAATTATGTATTTATTTCTTTAACACTCACTCTTTCTTTAATTGAAATGAGGTTCATTACTTATTAAACAACTCAATAAGGTATGTTAATGTTGTTGGGTTTTAAATTTTTTAATTTTTAGGAAAATTTAAAAAATTTCCTCATATTATAATGTTTTATTTTCACCATTTTTTCTTATATGTAGAAATATATGCAATGTAGGTTGTTTAATAATTTTTTAGCAATATAATCGCATTGTGCATTTCTTTTGATACTGTGTACGTCATGTAGTTAGTCATGTAAGTCATGCAAGTAATATAATCGTATAGATCGTATAAGTCATGTAAGTAATATAGCCGTGTAGCTCGTGTAGTTACTTGTATATGAAATTTTATATTTTTATTTTTATTGTATCATTAGATATGGTTTTGGTATATGTACCTATTCTCTTCAATAGTGAATGGATTGAGTAAAATGACGAATATAAGTTTAAAGGTTCCAAGATTAAAGGGATAATGATACCACGATCGACAACATATGCCGAATTGGTGGAGAAAATAGCTCAAGTTATTGATAAAGATACTTGGAAATTCAAAATCACAATAAAGTTCAAATTTAAGATATCTGATCCTATGCCACCAATTACAATTCAAACCAATGATTATGTAGAATTTTTCTTAGAGGAAGTAGCTAGTGGAATGGAATTTAGACAACTACTTTGCGTTACTTTTGAATGTAGATCAATTTCAGAAGTTTTGGTGGATAGACAACCTTCATTTGTCCTTCATGAAAAAAGAGTCATACTTTCTCTAGCTACTTACCTCCATCATTTCTTATTCTCAGTTTTAACAATTTTATTGTTTCAAATGAATCAGTAATTGAGTATTTGCCTACTACATAACCGACTGACGAACAAGAAGCAGTTAATGAATTTGTAACTGGAGTTGATTGTTTAGATGAGCCACCATTAATTGTTGATTTAACATTAGGAGATAATACTTCAGCTATATAAGTTTAAGAACATCAAACAATGCACATGTGCCCAGAATAAATTTACTTGCTAGTAACAGTAATTTATTATCAACAGAAGTTAGGTAGCAAATATTATCACTAAAAAAAAAAAAAAAGGCATCTCCTTACTCAAAGTTTAAACCAAAGCTACCAAGAACAACAACCCTTTCATTTTCTCTATCTCTGCAATGCTTTAATAGAAAAACGATGCCATGATCAGGAGACCATGATGGCGAACCCGAAGATGCCAACACCAGGGATGACTGAATCATGATCGCCAAGTGGAAGAATGCCGACCGCTGAGCTTTGCCATTGACCTACCGACAACTTTATTTTGTTTGAGCTGCAAATGAGGTATGAAAATGACTTATTATAGTGCATGTCATTTTTTTTAACTACAATTAATCAATTTGGCAAAAATGAGTAATGAGTCTCAATAATATTTTGAGAGTGTCTCTGTTGCTTCCATTTTTTTTTCCCATCAATGGGTGTTAGGTGTGTGTTAATGATTTTCGCAAATGCATGCTCACTTGATTTTGATTGAAGATGGCTTTAGCTATATTATGTTGCCTTATGAATGATTGAAAATGGGTATGAAAACTTTTTATTTGTTTAAGCTACTGACACTAATTGTTGAACAGGGATTCAGGCTAGTTTTTGTTAAATTACAGATGTAATTAAGTGTTGGAAAATTACAGATGTAATTGAGTGTTGGAGATACCTTGAAGTGTATATTAATATGTTGAGGATACTTGATTTTGTTTTTTATCTCCTAAATCGTGATATGTGCGTGAGCGTTGAAAAAATATCATGATTTGTTGCATTCTCTCGCATTGGAGCGGTGCCTCACACTTGTATGTATGATTAATCAAATATCATTAAGAAAATACAAGACAACATTGATCAATTATTGTCTGAGGGACTAACATATGAGCTGCCAACGTTAAGTTATTCTTCAAATTTTATTTTTGGCTTATCATAATTTTGTAGTTTTGAACCTTCCACTCGAAAATGGTGTTATTTAATTTCAATTGATGCTTTCGTAATTTTGTTTGCTACAAAGGACATTTAGTAATTTCAATTATTTTTTAATGAATCACGATCTGTTTATGTTGCTGATTTTCTTCTTATATCAACATGCCTGCTGCTCCACAGAAATGATAATTTATGTGTGTGTCTCAGAAATACTGGGGTTATTGCATTATATAAAATGCGTTCAAGCTTATACCATTTTTTCTGCAATAACTTATTTAGGTGCTTTAAAGCAGATATAAGTTTCAAAGAGATCAGTCACTACTCGGAGCAGAAAAATTTGCATACGATTATGATTTGTTCCAGAGCCAATTTGAAGTTTGTCTTGAACTCTGGAAGGGTGAGCGAGAGGCCAATTTCACTCCAGTGGAAATGCTGCTATTTGTCAATTTGAATTTGTGTGCCCTGCAATTTTAAAGCCAGAAATCACACTTATTCTTTCGCAGGTAGACTCTGATAATACACCAAGCTAGGAAAAAAAATTTGACTTTATTTCTCCGTAAATAGCTTCCTCATTAAGGTGAACTAGTAGCAAATATTTTTCCTACTTTATTGTATATTTGCTCATCCGTGGTGTGTTTTCATATAATGTGTGTTTATCATGTAACTTCAGCATCTGTTGTAGGTTGTGATTTCATATTTATTATTCTTTAAACAGTAGAGTATTATATCCATAATCCATTGTTGTGATTTCATATTTATGATTTCATTTAATCAAGCAACAAACGGTCAAATTAAATAAATGGTATTCTAACTTCGAGGGAGGTGATTGAGAATACGTAAATACAATCTATCAAACTGAGAATACGCCAAACTGCCGGGGAGGTTTCTGATAATTACCCTTAGTTTTCAAATTCACACAGATTTTGCTTCCCCGACATGGCAGAAACGCTTGGGAAGCAGCAGCGGAAAGTTTTGTCAAGTCAGTAGGTAATTTTCAATATGAAATTATTTATCCGCGGCTACTGGAGTCATTGTTTTGTAGATTCTTGTCCTGTATAACGCAGTTCCTAGTCGTTTCGTCGTCAACAACACTGGTTGCGCAGCCACTCGAGTGGAGGACGGAGCTCCATTAGGAAGAAAAGTAAAGAAAACGCAACTGTAGTAAGACTTTCTTTTACAAGTCATTCTTTTTTTATTTTTACAGTCGCAACCATTTCAAATTTGAAGTCTTTAACAATAATAACAACATCTGACATCCATACATATATATATTTATATAATTTATTTATATATAAAAAAATTATAATAAATAAAAAAAGAAAGAAAGAAGAAAAAAAAAAACACCAGCAGGTCGAGACCATCATCAGAAGAAAGAAGAAAGAAGAAAGAGAGAAATGGCTGCGACGGTTACTCATGTTGCTTCTGCTGTTGTGGGTGAAGAAGAAAAATCACAATCGCTGCAAGACGAATTGTCGCTCCCAATTTTACTCGCCGATCGAGTCATAAAATCGGCTCAGGAAGCCGAATCCTCCAAACAAGAATGCGCTGAATTGAGAAAGCAAGTGGAGCGTCTCTCGCAAATGCTCCGCTCCTGCGTCCGCCTCGCCACCTCATCACAGCCCCTCTACGAACGCCCCATCCGCCGCGTCGCCGCTGACGTCGCCAAGAACCTCGACCGCTCCCTCACCCTCGTCCGCCGGTGCAAGCATGCCGGCGTCCTCCGCCACGTCTTCTCCATCACCACCAACGCAGACTTCAAGAAGGTCTTCTCCCTCCTTGAATCTTCCATCGGCGACATGCGCTGGCTCTTGACCATCTTTGACTCCGACGAGGCCAACCTCTCTCTCCCGCCCATCGCCAGCAACGACCCCATCCTCGCCTGGGTCTGGTCTTTCATTTCCACCATCCAGATGGGCCAGATCAAATCCCGCGTTGACGCGGCCAAAGAACTCGCGTCCTTGGCGCGCGACAACAACCGTAACAGAAAAATCATCGTCGAAGAGGGCGGAATTCTACCTCTGCTAAAGCTCCTCAAAGAAGCCGCCTCGCCCGACGCCCAAACCGCCGCCGCCAACGCGCTCTTCAACATTGCTACTGACCAAGAAACGGTGCGTTTCATTGTTGATGTTTTAGGGGTTCCCATAATCGTTAGTGTCTTGGGAGAAGCTTCCATGAAAGTTCAAGTTGCGGTCGCTAATCTGGTGGCGCGAATGGCTGAACTAGATTCAATTGCACAAGAGGAATTCGTTAGAGAGAATGTTACAAGGTCTTTAATTTCCTTACTGTGTATGGATATAGCGTTGGACTTGCCTAAACCTGAGTCTGCTAAGACTACCATTCATTCACTTGTTCAAATGAAAAAAGAAATGACAGAGAGGTCTACAAATGTAACCAATAACTCAGATGGTAGCAGTCGCAGTGGGCATGGGCAGCATTATAATAAGAAGGATAGAGAGTTGGAGACCCCAGAAGTGAAGGCTAAGGTTCGGATTGCATGTGCTGAGGCTCTTTGGAAGTTGTCCAAGGGATGTTTATTGTGTTGCAAGAAGGTTACAGAGACAAAAGGCCTGCTCTGTTTGCCCAAAATTATTGAGATGGAGAGAGGGGAGTTGCAGTTTAATTGTTTGATGACTATTATGGAGATCACTGTGGTCGCAGAATCCAATGCTGAGCTCAGACGCTCAGCTTTCAAGACTAATTCTCCAGCAGCAAAGGCCATTTTGGACCAGCTTTTGAGATTGATTCACGGAGAAAGTGATGCCATGTTGCAAACTCCAGCTATTAGGTCAATTGGTTGCTTGGCTAAAACTTTTCCTGCAAAGGAGAAGAGAATGATTGGCCCTCTGGTTGCTCTGCTTAGTAATAGGAATGTGGATGTGGCGACAGAAGCAGCTATTGCCTTGAGCAAATTTGTGTCCCCCGATAATTTCAACCGTTCAGAGCACTCAAAGGCAATTATTGAGTTTGAAGGTGTTCCGCCTTTGATGAGGTTGTTGAAGATTAGTGATCGAGCACATTTGCATGGACTTGTATTCTTATGTTACCTTGCATTGAGTGCGGGAAATAGTAAGGCTCTTGAACAAGCCAGGGCATTGAACGCTCTCGACGGAGCAGCTCGTACCGTGTTACCTCAACATCCTGAGCTGAGGGATTTGTTTGCTGAAGCAATATACCACCTCACTCTTTATCAGGCTGGAAGCCATCCTCATAGACAAACTTATGCACCGTAGATGCCTCTGTTTGAGCAGCTAGTTATTTCATCCTTCACATTTACTATATGTGTTGTAAAATTGTTTCATTATTTGTGAATGGAACGCAAAAAATGTATGTGATAGCACTAGAGATATGTTTTTAAAAAAGAAACTAATAATAATAATAATGTCAATCAGTTGCCTTTACCTGTATTTGTTCGTCTGTAAAAATGTATCTGTAGTTGGCAGTACATAATTCAACAGGATTTTTTGAATGTGATGCCGAAGAAATAATGCATGTTTGGGCAGAAGAGGTTTCTGCTGAAGTAATTGGAGCTAATAAGTTTGTTCTAAGTCCTGTAGTTGTAGCTTCTGCTCTTTGTCCTCAAAACCTATGCTGGTTTGAGAGCCCTGAACCGCTGGCCGCATATTGCTCAAATATATTTGTAATCCCATTGACATCCTGAGTCAGAATGTGGCTTTGAAGTTGATTTGACTTTCGAGCAGTTAAGTTGTCTCAAGAGCAATATTTCATATTTTCGTCAGTCTATTGCATCCATCACATTCACTCCTGTAAACAATAAGCACAGATTACTCTCTTTCTAATAGCTTCTGGGCTTTTGTTATGTTATATGTACATGATTATGTAATAGCCGTTAGATTTTCATCTAACAGTTGTGGAAATAACATGATTTTATTATTTTATATTTTCACGACCGTTGGATGAAAATCCAACGGCTACTACATAGTCATATAACATACATGATTCTTTTGAATAAAAGTAATATAGCAACTATATAACATACATGATTCTTTTGAATAAAAGTAATATAGCAACTATTGTTGGTGACATTAAGACCTTGTAGATGATGTTGTCCTTGTTGCTTGCAAGAATGATTTAGAGAATTCCATTTAATTCATTAACGTGAATTCTCGAAGATTGTGAGTAGAGGATTTTTAGAATTCATAAAAAATAATACAATCAATTAATGCATGTATGATATATGCCATTCAATTTAATGTAACTACACTTGTATGATAATTTTTCAAAATAAATGCACATATGTTATAGCATCATTTACTTGTATGGCTAATATGGTACTTCTAATGTATTCTGCAATATGTTGAGTAAGCGCATGGCTGCCATTGAGAGTAAAATCATAGGCTCGAGCCATAGTTGCGCATTACTTCTGTCAATGCTTCCCCCACACCCTCCTCCCGGCGGCGCGGGGATGGGGTTATGCTGCTGTTGCTGGATATGATGCAGCATTTCTGTTGCCACCACCGATCCAATTTTTCACATACAGTAGTTGTTTCCCTTTCTAGAACTCCGCATTCTCTGTAGTTTGTACTGCCCATTTTATTTTTGATCCACAAAATCTAACGATGATTGGATGGGCCGGGCTGACCTTCTTAGAGTTTTCGTTTCGGGCCGGATCCGCACATTCTAGTTGTTGATAAAATATAGTAGAGTTGGGCTTTGACCCCTAAAAAATAAAATGACCTCATAATAGCAATGGACTACGAAGACCATGCCTCCATGTATCGTTTCTAAAGTAAAAGAGGTTCATCAGCTTATTGAACTTGAGTTTCGTTATGTGTACCATGTAATGTAAGTCACAAATCCATTAATTATGATTCGATAGATCTGTCTGCCGCTTAATCAAACTTCAAACATAAACTTCATCTTTGATTGGTGTCAATCAGAGTCAAGAACAGTCCAGCTACTTTGATTAGTTCAGCTTTTTTTTCCTTCTTTCTTTTTTTAATGAATGTACTTCGCCTAGATATTGTTTCACTTCAGAGACTCTTTTAAGTAGTCTTTATCATCATTCAACAACAAAATAAAGGGATTTTTTTTCTTTATTATATTGAAAATAGCATACATTTGATAATACAATAGATTCTTCTTTCTGTAGTTGTTCTCTCTTCTTTAATTTCAGTTTCCAACTATGAAAACAATATCGAATAAATTGTCTTACTCCACCTAACTCCATTCATTAAACCAGCAAATATAACAAACTGTATGAAGACTGTAGAGAGAGAGAGAGAGAGAGAGAGAGGGATCTTATGGAGCAAGAAAGCGATTATACCCAGCTAACTTAAAAAATTATATATCTAAATGCTAAACAAACAATCATGAAACATGCATTTAGAAGCTTTCTCGTTCAGATATCCAATGGGGTAATCAATAGTGACATGAAAAAACACTTTTCTCAGATCGAGTTGTCAATGGAACGGCTAGTTTATCTTTAATAAGAAGCTAGCTATTAACGTTGAACTTAAGAAACAACCGGATGTTATTTGATTTTAAAAATGTAGTTCCTTGCTCTTTAATGTTTAAGGCCATTATAACTGTTAAACCTAACTGCGATTCAATGGAGCCTCAATAATTATCATTACTGTCAGGAATTTGAAAGAGTGTGACTCTCACTCACACACGACGATTCCTTAATCTGCAACAACATGCTAAACTAAGCAATATATAAAGTCATTAGCCATTTTCCCAACAGCACCATTAGAGCCGAGGACTTAGGCTTTGCGTCTAAAACAATTACATAGGGAATGGAAAGCGATGTAAATTAAACGGTGAAGCAAACTCTAATTAAGAATTCATAAAATTACGCGAGAGAGGTGCCTTCATGATTACTCAGAATTACTGTCATTCCTTTTACATTTCGCGCATGAAGTTCCGGTAGCTGAGGGGTCCATTTCATCACATCACATGTTCTCAGAATATTTTCATAACACTGTTGAAAAACATTTCGCCTTTTGCAGCTTTTGTTTTCTAGGCAGCAGAGGCCCCGAAGCTATAAATAATTAGTGGAGCAAATTAATTCTTGAGTTGTTTTCCACGTTAATTAGTAAAGGAAAGTCTCATGGGCTTATAACTAAGTTAAGATTAGGATTGGTCCTTTCACCTAATATACTAATCCTTTGATTGAATACTTATAAATCCTAAGTGCTTCCACAACCTTTACGTTTCTTTCCTTGCAACACATGATGGACCGCCATGACTAAATGGGTTACTGAGGCGTCCATATTGTGTGCAGGTACATTTCATATTTACGTGCCCTTTTTCACTAAAGGCTAGGACCAAAAATAAATAAATAAATAAATAAAAGCTCATGTTCAACACATTATACTGGTTACCCTTTTATCACATAGCCTTTTCACTTAAACAAAAATGGATGATTATTACTCATACTATTTGATTATTGATGCTATTTGTTACAGATTAAAACTTCGATCGCCCTTGTCAATTCAGTAATGCGATTGGTTTATTTCCGATTTTCGATGCACTATCATTAGTTATAGCATGCCAATTGAAGTTGACGAACACCGTTGTTTGACCAATCAAAAGGTTAGTTAAAAATGGAAGCTTTTTAACCAAAGTTGATTGGTGGTAGTGGTTCGGCACTCTCATTTCTTAAGAGAGGTAAGGGATTCAAGTTTCGCTCTCGTATGTAGTCACTACTTTGACCAGCACTTTACCCCTTAAGGGCCGACTCGGTGCGAGTGAGGATTAGTCTGGGTTGTGGTACGGGTTTAAAGATACCTTCTATAGTTGAGGTCCACTCATGACCACCTCGTGATTCAAACAAAAAAGAAAAACTAAAGCTTTTTCTTTAATTTTTTTTGTAATAAGTACCTATTCACTTTGTTTGATTAATTTAATTAAAGGTAAAGCCTTTTACTACATAATGTAATTGTTTCATTTACTTACTATATCCCTTACACAATGCATGTGGGCATACTTGTTCTTTAAAGGTCTAATAATTCAACTGGTTTCAAATAATTTTATTTGATTGATACGACTATTTAAATTTAAATTTAAAAAAAGTAGGAGTTTGAAATTTTGATAATGACAGTTACCAAATATTTTTAATTATCACCATATAGGGATGCAGCGAATACGATAACCACTTGAAATAACCATTATTAGTTATTGATAAACTTAAATAGCCATAAGCTGTTAGCCAATTCAGATTTATACAAAATTTCCACTCTTCCTATTTTTTACTTCATCATGTAGATTTTTGCCATCATATAGTGAAATTCGTGTTAATCTACAAGTTGGATTCGCAAAATTGGTCCATTAATCAGCTAGCTTCAAATGTTGAAAAGTATATATGAACAACTTGTGTTAGTGGTCTGGTCACAATCCATGCATTCCAACTTTAGAGTGGTGCAACGATTTTAGTTAAATGGAGGGCCGGCTTGCTTTTTTGAGTAATAGAAAGAGCAGAGCTACAATTATGGGAGAAACAAAAATGGTACGTACTGGGGATTAATATTAGAAAAGTATCCAGCTAATGGGCTTTCCATTTTCAAGGACATGTGGGGGAGAGAGATCATACAGAGATTCCAAAGTGGGTTTTGTTAGGTATCTGTTCATCAAGTCCCAAAATGAATTCAAACTCATAGTTGATAATGACTTTTACATAGTCTTCGATATCATCATTTGAAAGAGAGAGAGCTGTTGCTGTTGTTGCTGCATTGTGCCTCATTGCCATTTGTTGGTGCGTCGTGATGCTCATTCATAACCCATCCATAGATTATGTAAATTCCAATTGCAAATGGGTGTGTCTCTGTTATAAATTGCAGCAGCTTTTTATGCCATTTTCAAATGACCCACCACCAGCAATTGTACTAGGTATATTTACTAACTACTTGCATGAAACCGTTATATATTCGGTTTTAATGGTACTGTCTTTAATTTGCATTATTTATATATGGCCATTGTAATGATATGGGAAAGGAATATTAAATTGAATTGCTTGCCTGCATTTGTATACAGTGCCTTGGAAGTTGGAACCATTATTGAAGGTTGAACATACAGTTGCATATTGCCTTTGCCTTATCTCTCCAATAATGGAAATGGAAAGGCCAGCAAGCAAATTTTACAATTTTGGACGGACACACAATCCACGGCTGGAGCAAGCAAAGAGGATCAGATGACAGGAAATCATGCAGCTTCTTGGATATGCATGCATAGCCATATGTAATCTTGTTATTATAAATCTCTGCCAGCGATAGATTCAAAAAAAAAAATCACAATCTAAATCTACCCCACCTTGCTAGCTAGCTATCTGAGTAGTTTATACACACATATACAAATTCAAACATTCAATTAATAATACAACAATATATATCATGTGTTTAATTAAAATAATATATTGAAGAAGTACTCCAAATTTTGCCAACAATTAAGAAAAGACTGGAAGTGTTTCGTACAGTTTGTGGGGTTCAGATCAAATAGTCAGATCAACTTGTTTGCTGTTAAAAGCAGTTTAGCTTACGACAGAGACAACAAGAAATGAAAATGGCACCATAACAGCACACGATAATGATAATTAATTAATTAGTTAGATACCATACCAAATAAGGATTAATTATTATAGTAATTAATTTTCACTCTTCAAACTTTATGATCATTATTCAATCTTCCCCAAACAGGCCAATACAAGAAAATTAAAAAGGGGGAAAAAAAAAAGAAAGAAAGAAAATGTCATGAACTCAAACCTTTCAGTGGGAGTTCAATTTCTATACTATCAACTGTGTGCGTGTGTTTAACTAGAGGGACAGCGAGAATATTAAGAAAGGCTGGAAAAAAAAAAAAAAGAATTTACAGTTCAAATGTGGTTGAAGATATCAAAATTAGCTGCCGTTAGATCTTCTGAAAGCGACGTTAATGGATAGCTACTGAAATCTACTGAGCTCGGAGTATGAAGCCGCCCTTCCTGCCATGGACTTGGTGTAATTATTTCTTCGGATTTGATGATCCCATTGACCTGAAACTGATGAAACATTGAGTTTAGTTTGTTCTCACTGTCCCACGAGAATGCTGATGCTGATGCAGATGCATTTTCCACCAAATTGTTGATTTGAAATCCACTGTAATTGCTCATATTTGAACTGTTGCTAGAACTTTCCTTTGCTTCATTCAAGAAGAAGGAACTTACTCTTGATCCTGAACCAGAAGCATCAGAAAAATCAGCCATCCCCGACACATTTCCATGATGGTCAAAGGAAGCTGTCAAACCTGGGGCAATTGAAGAGAACGTAAAGTTGGAACTCGTATCGAATTGATTCTCATGAGGTTGATATTGTGATAAAAGATTCGAGTTATCATATCCGCTTTGATGGTCAACGCCACCTGCTTGGAATTCAAAAGATGAAAACGGATCATACGGATGTTGGTTGTTCCAAAATTGGTCTTTCGAATCGTCCGGTAATCCATTTCTATAGTAAGATGATGAATGATCATTAGCAAGAAAAATTGGTTCTTGTGCTGTGAAAGTCGAAACATTACTAGTACTACTGCTCGGTAGCGGCCCTTTAGAGTGTGGCATTTGCAAATAAGCCTTATCTGTACAAGCACTACTAGGAGTATTCCTGTCCTTTTCTTCTTTCACTTCAATTTCAATAATATCCGCTATTGGCTTGTGGGTTGCTGGGTCTATGCCTTGCTTCATCAGCTTCTTCTTCAAACATGAATTCCAGAAGTTCTTTATCTCATTGTCCGTTCTTCCTGGTAACTGCGACGCAATCTGAGCCCACCTGATGCATTTCACAAAACCAAGACCATTAAACTTTCAAAAATATATGCTCAATAGAAAAGCAAGAGTGCCCAGTGGATGCTTCGTTGTATTCAGAATTAAAAGAAAAAAATTAAGCACCTATTTCCAAGAACTTCATGGAGACTGATAATGAGATCCTCTTCTTGTTGTGAGAACATTCCTCTTTTGAGGTCTGGTCTCAAGTAATTTATCCATCTCAACCTACAGCTCTTTCCACATCTTTGCAAGCCTACAAGAATCAATCAATTTATCACAACATTCATAATTAAAAATTCATCCGTACACCCGATCATAAAATTAAAAATACATATGAAACAGTGAATTAATACCAGCTAGCTTAGGGACTGAACTCCAGCAGCCAACACCGAATCTTGTAATGTAATTGTACAGCTTCTCATCTTCTTCAGGCGACCACAACCCTTTCCTTAACTTTTGTTTCACACAGCACGAATGGCGTCCCATCTTTTCGATTTGTAAGTTTGCACAGGCGTTATAGATTGAAAATTAATTGAAGTAGCTAGCTTTGCCGCCAGCCGCTAGCGTGATATATATCGCTACTCCAATGATCCAAATATATATGTTTGTGTGTGTTTTGTAAGTTTAATTGAACAGGGAATAAAGAGTGAAAAAAAATGAAGAATAATTTTTGATGATTTAAAGACAAGGGGACTGAATCATACTTAGAGTTGAAGTTACAGAGAGAGAAAGGGCTTGCTGGGGATGGTGAAGCAATCAAGTGGTTTTTACGCAAATTTGGTGCTTCTGCCTTTTTTGCATTGCACTGGATTGGTTTTTAAGATATCTCGATCTCTACAAAATGAAATACAAATTAGAAAGTCATTTACATGAGAACAACTCCATAAACGTGTACTTATGACTTATACTGCCAGATCTCTGTGTTTTTTAAATTAAATAATGCATATTAAGAATGTAATTACAATTATGTCTTGTCACATGTCACAACAACATTTTGAGGTTCAATATATAGGCTTTTATTGATATAAGTATTTGGCGTTTGCATTAATGACAGCCTACCTTAATTGCACAGGACTAATGGTAAATTGGCCAATCGAGAAGAAACCGATTAATCTTTTTTATTCAAAAAAAAAAGGAAAAGAAAATTCTCGTGCTCCATTTGTTTGGGAATTTCATCAAGAATTTTATACCAGTTAATATAAATAAAGCTAAAAATGTTGTCAATTTTTTTTTTTTTTTTTATGTACGAGGCAAAAGCATTCCACAAGTGCTTTTTCATAGAGCACTGTCGTGTATAGTTTCACAAGAAAATGTTCATTTTTGATGCATGAAACATGGATGCCTGGGACGGCAGTTTTTTTTTTTTCTATCTTTTTGTTGCCATGTATACCCATCAAAGCAAACATCTCAAGTCATTTTCCCTTATCTCTCGTGAGAAATTTCTTGGAAAATCTTCAATTGAAACGCTTTTCCTGTTATTTTTTTTTCTTTTTTTTAATCTCGTTTTACTTGTTGAAGGAATGGAGCGATATATATATATATATTTTTTCTGTTTCCTTTTGCTTTGCTTACCATCAACCCTAAAGCAGTTCAATGCATTTGATTTATTAATTTATATATCCACCAAGATCATGTAAAATGTGATGCACTTCGCTTTCATATGTATAAAAGAAGGAAGGGAAAGGAAGACATTTTGCTAGTAAAATTTGCATTTTCCACCGGACAGCCGGCCACAAGTTCTTGGAGAAATGAGCACTGCATTCTTGTATTTTGATTTGACTCTTCATCATACTCGTAAATCAAACCTTCTAAAAACGGATTGATGCTGCCCGCGTGGCGAGGTAGTATACATTACTTTCACATTCTAGAAAAAGGCCCCCGTCTGCAATTAAGCTTCAATGATTGCAGAGTTGATGGGCGTTTCCATGACCGACAGTGACACGTAGGACGTAATAAATACGAAATTTATCTTGGAAAATACGTAGCCAGCGTGTACACAGCACAACCTCAAATCAAATCCACAAATGCTCAATCACTACAGTCTTTGGCTGACCCAATTTTGTTGGCATGATTTCACATTCAGTTAATGATTCTATGCTAATGCACCGCCGCACCACGTAACCTCCTGCAGTGATCCTGATCCCCTCTTACTCGATCAGACGGCTGAGTTTTAGGGCGTCGCATTTATGTATTTGAAGATCAGTTGAAACCCACCTCAAATACGAAAGAATAATGATATATATCTTAAATTTTTTTATCTTAAAATTAATGTATCATCAATTGAGTGGTTGGTAATTTTTTAAAAAATTTAATTAAATTGATTATATTATTTCACCAATAAATACCATATTATTTGAGATAATTTTTAGATAAAAAATTAATATATATATATATATATATAGAGTACTACTCAATTAAAAAGGGTTAAGATTCTCTCCTGATCCGATTATGTTTTGAGCAAATAAACTCAATTGTTGATTGATAGTTAATGAATAAAAAAATTAAAAAATTAAATTTTATTCATATATTATTATTAAAAAATACATGACAGTAAATCTTGAAAAACACATAAGGAATGGAGATGATCATTTTTAAATAAAAAATTAGTTTGGCTTTTGGGCCATGAAGATCTTGACTCGTGTGAAAATTAGCTTGTCGGGAAGTGAAAGAGATCATCATCATATCGTCAGCATTGGCATTAGTATGAAATTATTAGTTTGAGACAATAATGTGCAAACTAATTATGACTTTGTTTACTCTTTCTTCCGTACCTGGGAGACATTTCCATTTGTTTAATCTAAACCACAATTAAAACTTAAAAAAAAAACTACGATATCTATATTCATACATTGGTAACCTTTGCGGTGGCAGCCGCCCATGTGGAATTATTTACATTCCCATTGTCTCCTATAATCTGATATGTTCACATTTTAAATAAATATAACTATTTTCAAGTTCTCAATAAAAATAACCTTGCACCAAATACGATCGACTCAATACGGTGTCGTTGTAAATCCGGTTATAAGTAATCACAATATTATGTGTATGCGTGTGCCGTGGATATAAAAAAACAATAATGTAATCGGCAATTTATTTGGCATACAAAGGCTTGTAATGATGAAAATACTCCATGTATTACATGTAGGCTTAACATTATTCATTTTTTTTATAGTGAATGATTAACCTTTTACAATAGAGATAGTAGGATTTTCTTATTTAGAGCTTTTTTATTTTTAATTAATAATATGCTTCCTACCTTATCCACTATGCTTTTTTGTAAAAGAACAAAACCATGTATAGGGTGTATGCTTTATTGTAAAAGAACAAAACCATGTATAGGGTGTATTCAATGTGTACGAGCTTAGGTCATGGATGTATTAGGAATGATACCTTGGGACGGATGTAAAGCAAAGCAAAGTGCTTCTGCT
This sequence comes from Citrus glauca, assembly GCA_029633175.1. Taxonomy (NCBI): domain Eukaryota; kingdom Viridiplantae; phylum Streptophyta; class Magnoliopsida; order Sapindales; family Rutaceae; genus Citrus; species Citrus glauca. The sequence goes on along the minus strand of JAQOOD010000003.1, from coordinate 2,731,712 downwards.
CTAAGAATAGAGAACTGTGTTGGTTGTAAGCGATGTGAATTTGCCTGTCCAACAAATTTCTTAAATGTTCGAGTTTATTTATGGTATGGAACAACCCAAAGCATGGGTTTAATTTATTGATATTGATACTATCTGAAAAACTCACTTGAATCTGTTTTGAGCAGTTATCTACAATAAATTAAGAGTACTTGTTAATAAATAAACGTTGATTCATTGGATGTTGTTTTAGTGTAAGTTTTAATAATTTTAAGTTCATGAGATAAATTGTTCTTGAAGGAGAGAAAGATATGTCACTAGAAAAATAGCTAAATATCATTGATGACCAATGTTGAAGGTCTGAAAATAGGATCAAGATCATCTCCTGATATGAGTATTCTTAATTTTTTTACAGATTTTGTGCCACCTGTGTTTTAATATTAGTGGATTATTATGATTTAAATACTTTTTCTTTTTAATTTATTGACCATACAAAATTTGCTCAGATGAAGATCATAATAGGAAAGGATCTCAATACCTGAAAATAACTATAAATTAAATATGAAAATTGGTAGGAATAACAGCCCAATATATGTATATGTATGTATGTATGTATGTATGTATGTATGTATATATATATATATATATACACACACACACATACAGCATTTGACCAGAAAAATCATTAATGTAGTAAATCACCGACACAGATTACTATTACCTTATTATTTATTAATTTTTATGAAGTACTAGGTCTACGTTCGTTACAATTTCTCATTCGATATTATCTTGCTAAGGATTAGCTTACTAGGGATCTTCATCCGATCAGTAGTATGAAACCTATTACAAGCATCCAAAACTCATCAACTGAACATCACGAGAGAATCCATAACACGCAGCATTAATTATCTTCTGCCTACAAATTTGACTCGTTTAAACCCCAATAATAAGAAACGTAAAAACGAAAACAATAAAATGGCCTCCGCGTGGATCATTTTGCTAACTAAGCGAGCTACTAATACACGCTATTAATTCCCATACGATATTAAGTTTTAGTTTCAATACAAAAGTCAACAAATGAATATAAGGGCTGGAAAAATGAGGACCTAACATACGAAATGAATAAAATAAATAAATTAATAAGGTTTCGTTTAGACAGAAATCACCAACCGGTTCCTTAAAATTAAAGTCAATGATTTTTTATTTTCGAAAAAGGAAAAGGCAACCTAAAGCTGCTTCACTGGAACTGGTGGTAATTAGTTGGTGAGGAGTATATGACGCTAATTCTGATTACTTAAGTTGACAATCAAACGAGCTCATCATTTCGCATTGTTAATTACTAAGTTGACCGAGTGGTCACATTTTGATTCATGAATCGTGAGCTGCACCACTGCACCGTGCACAAGTGCAGCCCCTCTACTGTACTTCACAGTCGCAGCGAGCCCATATTAGTTGTCGTTTTCATTTGGGTCTTTTCGCGTATTACGTTCGCTATAGAACACAATCAAGCGCGTAAACGGTCGTGAAAGAAGAAACCCTAGATTTTTATATGAGGATGATATTTTATTGTACAAGGCAATAGCAATGGCTATAGCAACGTCACGCCCCGATACATCACCAGTCAGTCTGCACAGAGAAATTAATGGATATATTTGTGTTTCTATGAGTTTCAATGTCTTGCCATGGCGGCCCATACTATAAACTCTCGCCACGTAAGAGCCCGTGTGGGCACGACGCCATCATTGTTCCCCGACAAAGACCCCATCTCCAACGTGTTTTTACTCGCGGGTAAACCTGTTCGGCTCCCCTATTCTATTATTTTCTGTTGCAATGTGTCAGTGTTAATTAATCGCCATTTGCTGTTTCTAACTTTATAATTATTATTCAAAAATTCTGAAAATTGAGATTCAGATGAGAAATGAACCGTCTCTCGTGCTTTCATTAAAAGGACGACGCTGAAAGATTAAATTAAAGATGTGCGGTGTGCTTTTTGCTCCAATATTGATATTAGGAGCCATGCACATAAATTAAATTAAATTAAATTAAAGCTATCTTTTCAGTCAAGTCAACTTAATCATATATGTTGTTTAGGGGGAAAAGCAAAACACTCAATTATAATATAAACAAATGTTGGTCATATGTAATTATGTTGAATTTCGAATATGAAGGATTAAAGCACATTAAGTGAACTTTTTATGCCATAATCCTCCTTTGAATATTTACATCGTTTTATTAGTGTTTAACAGTTGGGTTTTACTTTCTTGAAAATTTTTGCACAAAAGAAACGGAATGAGACTTTGAACAAATCCAATACAATGACGAATAGCACCCTTAAAAATATTCACTAGCTTTCTGACAAGGGGTGGTGGAGCTACGTTTACACACGCAAAACTTGAAAGAGGGAAAAGAAAAAGAAAAACACTTATTTGTCTTTCTAAAGTAGAAAATGAGACAGCAATATATGGATGCCTTTTCATTTTCCTAAAATAGAAATTAGAGTTGTCTAATTTAAGTCTTGTGAAAAAAATTAACACAAAGCTCAACATCATTGGATTGAAGTACTCAAATTTTCTCTACTGTCTAAAAGGTTGATCTAGCTAATTGAATGTATCTACAATCATTATTTATAATTGCTCTTTAATTAAGATAGACCAAGTACAATAGTAGTGATACTATGCTTACTCCACTTGGATATAAATTTTTTTTTTCAATTGATGTGTTACTAATTATTTATTGTCACGTGTGTGATAATAATTAACTTAAGGGAGATTGTCCATTTCCTTTTTACTGTAATTAATATATACCATTTGTCCCTCTATTATTTTTATAATGACCAATAACCTCCTGATAACATAAGTTTGCAATATTACCCTTATTTTCAAATACCCTTTTATTCATTTTTATTATACATAAAATAAATTACATGAATGGAAATTAAAATAAAAAATGAAGTATTAAAAATAAGAAATATATATTTTGATGTGAAAAATAATAATAATAATAATAATAAAATTATTTTTCTTGGAATTTTTTTATTTTATAAACATTTCTTATAATAAATATATAAGAAAGTTATTATAAAATGATAAAAAAATTATTATAAGAAAACTTGAATGATAAATAAAAATTATTATGAAATAAATAATAAAATATTTTTATTGTACTTTTTGCATTTAATTTTAAAATCTTATAAAAATAATTATCAGAAGAAAATGTTTACAAAATAAAAAAGCATAAAAAATTACTATTAAATTTTTTTCATATCAAAACATATATTTCTTGTTTTTAATACTTAAATTTTTTAGTTAGTTTCTATTCATATGATTTATTTAATTTATAATAAATATAAATAAAATTGTATTTAAAAATAAAAGTAATACTATAAACTTATGCCATCAGTGGGGCTATTGACTATTAAAAAAATAATAGAGATATAGTTTATATATATTGATTACAGTAACGAAAAATTTGACAATCTCCCTTAACTTAATCATAAAGCTTTATATAAAATCTTTAGGGTCGATTCAATTAATAAAAGAAATATAAAATATCTTGCTATGGGGACTAGGCATAACATTATTCGTAAAAGGAATTTACTTTTAAACCCCATATTACAAAGAAAGGGAAGTTTGTTAATCTGAATTATCTCCTCAGTATATACCTATGTGGCTTGGATGATGATAGTTATATTTAATAATTATTGTGTTAACTCCATACCCATAGTTAGTCATATGATAGAGAGAAAAAAAATTTAGTTTTCGTCCACACAACACGCAAAAAAAAAATAAATAAAAGTTTTGTATACTTATTATACATAATAATATTGATTATCTTTATGGTATCTTGAGATTGAGGGTTGCATACCATACGATAAAAAATTGTGGTAACTTTCCAATAGAAAAGTAGAGCGTTTTCTTTCCTTTCCACGCTGGCTCAATCAACCAACAATAAAGCTTCTTTTTGAAGAGATGATGATTACAAAATGATAGTGAAAGTAAAGCTTTGGAAACCCATTTCTTTCCCTTCATACTTCGCCCAAATGATTAGGCCCTTTGCCCCTCTCTCAACTTGTGTTTGTCTCCGTAGAAAAATATTAGAATATTTTCTTGTCCCAAAAAAAATTTTTCCCTCCACCACGAAGGGCATCAAAACTCCATGCTATCACCCCCAACAAGGATTGTATGATATCCTGGGGCTTTGCGATGCTGAGATATATTCATATTTACAATTGATAATTCGACTTGTGTGATATTGGCCAAAGATTCATTTTCACTCATAGCATTTTATGTAATAATTCATTTCAGCCCTACATTTTAGATAATAGATCAAAATGTCCTTCCATTAATTAATTGTTAGTTTATTATCATTTAATCATAATTCATTAAGGTTAAAATAGGATAAAGTATTATAAAAAAAACTCAAAAACACTACCAATTTTCATGTGCATTGTGTTGAACATTTTTCTAATTTTCAACTCAATTCAAACCACTCCACCGTATCTGAGTGCGAAACATAGTAAAGTAATCTACTATGGATTGATTATTGTTGTATAATCTGCACTAGCAATATACTTCATTTCACAAATACTCATCTCCAATTTAGAGCTGCATCATGCATCTTTGTTGCCATAGTAAACACAAACATAATTCAAAACAATTTTTTTTCGGTACAAGTATAAGTGAATGTTTGTTGTTGAGATTATCACTTCACAGTCATTACTATTTATTGCAGAGATCAAAGTAGGGACATAAGAAACATACCACAATAATATTAACCCAATTTGCTTCCATAATTTATTTTAATATTTGCCACCACTCTTCTATGACCATTATTGCTTTCTCAAGTCAACTCATAGGATAATTCGAGTGTATATTTGTACGAATATAAAAATCATGATTCTCTTTTATATTTAAGTATAGGGTTTATAGAGTTTTCATGACATCAAAACAAAGAGTTGAGGGCGTCAAAATAGAGTAAGTGCAAAATAATCACTTGAGACAAAAGTTTTTCTATTTTTTTTAAGATTGTTTATTTAGTGGAATTAGATAACAATATCTTTTATTAATGTGTCAATTTTTATTTATTTATTCTTTTTTATTAAAAATCTGACTGTACCCTCAAAGATTTTTTATCAAATGACAGTAGATTAAAGATTAATTAACGGAAGTACGATTTAGATTATTGTTTAGAAAATTTGATGAAGTAAATTGTTACATCAAACTAGTAAAGGGTTCTTCTCCGTGAAATGGGTCATAGTTTAAAAGGGGGGGGGGGGGGGGCCTCATCATCTGTCATGTTGTCTTAGTGGGATAGATCTAATGGCATAATTGCCTTTTTGTTAGCTTGAATTTTGGGTTATTAAAATTAGTTTCAACTCCCTGTTTTTAGGGTGTAAAATTCCAGGATTCCCGGGTCCCCCGTGAGTCCACGTCCATCAAACGGTACCCAAACCTTTGCCTTTAATTTTCTGGTCAAAAGTAGCAATTAGAGCGCCTTGAGAAGAAAAAACCTTGCATGTCTTTTCTTGATAATGCATAAAGCTCGAGTGATAAAAGGATGTACCCAGGTCTTGTCCCCAATTGATAACATTTTCTTGATTTGACACCACTACTTTTTCTTGCTGGCCCACAAACAATTTTTTCTCATTTTGTGACCCAAAATCGCCTTTTAAGTTTTAATATTCGTGAATTATAAGACTATGACCATGAGGCAAACCGACGCATGAAAAGGCTTCCAATTAGGTTCGAAATTTTGATGGGGTGCTGTCGCCGACACGCCGGTCCGTCGTCCCCGTAATTTTCTTTAGAATTGTTCAATTACGGTTTTGCCTTTTATATAAGAATAATGTATAGCCACAAAAATCTCATATAAATTTTTTTGTATAAATTAATTTAAAATTAACCTATTAATTAAATAAAAATAATAAAAATAAATTATATAAACTAAAAACTATTTAATCTAATTAATTTAATCATGTCACATCAATTTATACAAAAAAAATTATACAAGAGTTTGTTGGTATTTTATTACTTTTTACATAATATTTTGAGAGGCATTCGACCAATTTTTTTGACTTTACGCAGTCTACTCTATTATGAGATTACGTCAAAGATTTTATTGAAATCTTTTAAAGCCATTTAACGTAAAAAAATGTGTTTGTGTAATTGTGTGTTTCGCGCGCTTCTACCGACTCCATTTTGTGTTTATTATTGATTAAAAAAATGTGAACAATAACATGGTTTGACCATATGGTGAATAGTAAAAAGATTTGACCGCATGGTAAATAGTAACACGATTTGACCACACAGTGAATAATAACACGATTTAACCACATGGCTTGAATAGTAACGTATTATGAACATAAACACGGTTTGAATAGTGTTATTCGTTTGGTTATAAATATAAGAGTCTTTTATAAGTTTTTATTATCCCAAATTTGAGAAGTAAGAGAATGCAAGAGAAGCATTAAGAGCTTTCAACATGAGAGAGAAATATTCTTAAGCATGTAGATGTATTGTAGAAGTATTTGCTCCTCAATATGGGCATTATAGATTTGTTTTGTTAAGGAGTATTTCTTGAGATTATGAAATTGGAGTTTGGGTGAGAGAAAATTATTTCTAAGAAAGTGGTCGTAAAAATTTTCTACATAGTGAATTTTTTCTCTGGTTGTCTTTTGACAACGACTGTGATTTTTTTTAGATTTAGAATTTTCCACATAAATCTTGTGTCGTATAATTAGTGTATTATTCATTTAATTTTTTCTATTAATTTATTACTTGACAAATTACTTGGAGCGATCTTGGGAGGAAGCTCAATTCCCTAACATTTACAAAAAGAAAGCAAAACTTTCGTTCAAAACAATTTACATGGGTTTTCACTTCCGGCTAAGTTGATATCATTAATAAGAGTGAAGCACAACCTTTATTATTTTTATAAAATCTTATTTTAAATAAAATTAAATTTCATAGCAAATAAGAATTAAGTACACTTAAGCTCTGTTTGGTATAATTTTTTAAATAGAGCTTAATTGAGTGGTACTTTTATTAATAGAACATTTATAAGTAGATTGTTTACCAACAATATTTGAGTTCTTTTGTTAATAAGAACTTTCTTTAAAAATTATAAAACTACTTTAATAAACAAGTCTTTTAAAGTTATGTTATGAAAAAATGAAATAAATTTGAAATAAGTTAAGAGCACTTTAAACAACTTAACTCTTCAAAAAAGCTCTACAACCTTCACTCTCAAAATTCTGAAATTTAAGCTCTAGCTAGTATAGACAAAATAATTTATTTGACCCTTAAAAGTTCTACTTGAAATACATCCGAACAATAATAAAAATTATAAAAAGAGTTTGTGAGATTTTGTTATTAGATAAGTCATATTAAATATGCTCTTAAACCCCATTTTGGTATAACTTTTCAAATAAAGGTTATTTAAGTAGAATTCTTATTGGTAGAATTTTTATAAGTGGAGTTTTTACTAAAAATATTTTAGTTATTGGTTGTCCATAAGAGTCTATTTAAGGAAAAAAAATGATATTTTTAAAATTAAAATAAAAACAAGTGAAAAAGAAGTTTTATGAAGAGATTAGGGAGATGTCACTAATCCAACCCCATTAAGCTTGAGTAGAAACTGATTTAACATGTAATGATGATCTTAAATTGAAATAAGAAAAGTCCATGCCCCGAATCGAAAGGGACTTGAACAAATTCCTTTAGGTCTAAATGCACAATTAAGGTGATGCTTTACTTTATTTGATTGGGATACTTAATTTATATATGACATATTACGTGTCATCTATTGATTGAGTTTGTAAAATTATTTATAATAAAATATCAATTAATGTGATATACATAAAAAAAATTATTGTTAAACTTGTACGTTGAAATCCAACATAACTATTCGAATAATTCTAATATTGTAAAAAATAAAATAATTTTTTTCTTTCTCATTACTAATATAATCCCTAATTTACCCTTATTATCACTTTATGTCTTTATTGTTTCACCACTTACAAGCCGAGGTAACGATAGTCAACAGAACAACACAATAAAAAATAGTTAAAAAAAGATGTAGGGGCTCACAAGATGCATTTTGAATTGTGGGTAATCAATTAATGATGTAGATTAGCTTGTTAGCAATCATAGATTAAGAAAAGAATCAATAGCATGAGGAGTTTGCAGAACAAAAAATTGCAGCAATAAGTAACGAGGATTGTGGTGGCACATGTGTCCAAGAGACCGAGACTAACATAGCCCTCTTTAATTAAATTTCTATGAAGTGTAGCTTTTATGACCCTTCTATTTATCTTACCAAATCCACTTGTCATTAATTTTTTTTTCATTTTTTAAGGAAATTGTCACGGAGACAAGTTTATAATTCAGAACTTTCGTCACAAAGGGAGAAGAAATTGGAAATTATCATTAAAGTACTTTATTGCTTACTTCTTTAACTCTTTCAATATGAAATTAAAGAAGAATGAATTGACAAAAATAACTTGAATTATTGTCAGCCAACAAGTATATAACCCACATGCAACGCCTGAGTTATAAGAATCATGAAGACAATTTTATTTCTTTTTACTTTTGATTTTAATGTGATATGTGGATTGTTTGCTCTTAGAAATGTTGGTGGGCCGAGGGCAATGGGCATATTCCAAAACATGTCACGGGCAGATCAGGAATTAGATGGAGTACAACAAAGAAATTTATTCGACTTCAGAATTTGTGGTGTGTATTTAGAAATAGCCTTTTGAATCGCTAACCTAAATCAAGCCCAAACTGTTGAGACAACTTAAGGTTGTGTTGGACCCGAAGTTGTGCTCCGACCTACACCACAGAATGCAGGGGATATACTTCGCATCGTCCAAAGAAAATTGGGTTTTTTCTTTTTCTTTTTCTTTTTTTAATGAGGAAATTTTAGGGTGTGAGAAGCTAAACTCTTCAGACAGTTATACTTGGGCTTGAAAAACGCCCACTTTCACAACGAATGCATTGATTCAGCACAGGAAAAAAAAAAAAACACCCTGAGCAGCAAATCAGGCAAATCAACTAACAATATATGTTATGTAAAAAAGAAAAAAGAAAAAAAACTAACAATGTATGTATAAAGAAAGAAAGAAAAAAACTACTGCTATATTAGTATATATTTGTCAATTAAAAAACAACAGATATATTTTTCCTACTAGGTTATATATTGTATAGCGAGTTTGCAACTAGAAGAAATATGTATTAAGAGTCACAAAAAATGAGCAACACTAGGCTGGTGTTTGCTTGGAAGGAGAGGAAGGGGGAAGGAAAATAATTTAATTTTTTTTCTTATTTTTGTTGTTTGGGTTGACCATAATTTATAAGAATTTAATTTTCATTAGAATTTACTATATATATCATAATGTGAAGTTTATATTTCACACTAAAGAGTGATGAGTTCAAATTCCTCTTCTATTGTAAGTCAAAACATCTAAAATTACTCCTTCAATAATATTATCAAATAACTATTGTTTACAATTTTATCTTATTGATTAAACTTTGTAGATAATGAATTTTGTATTAATAATGATTTTAACAATTTAATAAAATCACTTTACTAATTTTAATTAATTTATAAAAATATAAATTTAAATTTAAAAGTCACCAATGCCATCGTCGCTGTTGAAACTAGTGCGTGCAACATCATCGCTAGTACCATTAGACTTGTCTGCTGATGTATAACATTATTAGATTGTCATAGAAGTCAAAAATTGATTATTTTTCTTCAAATCCATTTTTTTTTTAAGTTTGAAAACTTTCTAGATTTCCCAAATTCAAATGAACACAAAGTATTTCGCCCAAATAAGTTACTTTAATCTAAAGATCATCAATTTTTGATAATTTTCATATAATTCTTGAGTTGAAATGAGATGGTATAGCGGCAAAAACTCTGCTTCCTTTTTGGTTTTTTCAAATAAAATTTTAAAATTATAATAGATTAATTAAGAAATTATTTATATTATGTCATAATTTATGGATAAACAAACTAAATTAAATTGATTATAATAAATTATGTTAATAAAACAAACGAACTCAATGCATCTTGTTCGACATTCAACTGCAACAACATTTAAGCTCTTCCTGACCCACGATGCTGCGAAGACACAAACCCTCGATCCCAGTTCGAATCTTCTAGCTAGCCAGTTGCACGTTGCACGCCATTGAAGTTCCAAACTACTCGCGTATGACACCAATTACATTTTGAGACGAGCAGCTAACATTACTTTGATGGTTTGCATTACTTGTGTGGTTTACATTACTCAGTTGCATTTTTTTTATGTTTTTACTTATATTTTGTGTTTTCAATAATTATAGATTTCATGATTTTTTAAAAATATTGTCAAAAAGGTCTCAAATCCAAATTCAATTCGAACCGGTTCAAATTCAAATTTGTTTAAAATATTCATCCGATTGGAACTACTTTAGATTAGAATCGGATAGATTTTTTCCTTCTACATTATCCAAAATCTAATCAAATTCATCCGAATCTGATATGACTGTAAAATTATCCAGCCGTGCTTCTAACAATGTTGAAGAAATAAGATGAGAGCCAACCAACCATAGAATGGTTTCAGCTAACAACTTTTCTTTTCTTTTTCTTTTTTTTTTTTTAAATGGCAACTAACAAAATTTGGTTCTTATAATTTCCAATTCGTAACTGAAATTGTACATTTAAATTAGTTAATAATATTCGAAATTCTTGTGATCTATGTTGGATTTTTTTTTTTTTAAACAACTAAAACAATCTCAAGCACTTGAATGCAGCTGCCAATTTAGGTTCATTACATATAACAAACCATGGCACACAAACCAAACTATCTCTGACTTGAGAAAGAGTTAAAAGTCTTTGATGAGTTTGATACTATTAAACATAACGGCAAATGCTCACAAAGAAGTTGACATGCAGATGCAACAGGCAATACGAACAAAACCAACTTCAGGTCAATCCATGGGCTTCCTCAGCTGGTGTCAGACATATCCAAAGTGTTGTAGTTAAGAAGCTAGCTTTTCAATGAGGTCAACGTGAGTCATGAGCATTCAGCCTACAGCAATAGCGGACCAACCACAAGGCATCAGGTGCATCTCCTTTCATGATAATCAGCCTGAAGAAGAAGGTGGTCAAGATAGGTGTCCCATTTGTTTCCAATGCGAACTGCGATTATCATCTTCCTTAAGTCTTACTTTCGAGTCGCCTACTTCTCTGTTCTCGTCTTCTGTGAATCGTTTGTCACTCTCGAGGAAGCCTGGTGGAGGCACAGGTCCAGGTTTATGCAAAGACCTGGCCGCAATCTACATTGGATTTTGACGTAATGTTGTTATAATACGCATGAATCATTCTAGATTCCATTCGTAAATCAATCTACATTTATGCTGCGATTATTAATAACGAATTACTGTGTGTTGAAATTGAAATTAAGAATCAGAAATTAGAAAAAAGTATTTACTATTAATATATTTATTTTATTTTAAAATCAGAATAAATTATTTTAAATTATTAAAATAGTCTTAGTGGAATATTATAATGATTTATTACAATAATTGTAATATTATTATTCAAATTAATTAATTAATTAATAATAATAAAACTAATAAGTTTTAATAATATTATTACTATTGTTACTAATAATAAATAATGAAGCACTTATTTTGCCTTATAAATATAACAAAACTTCAATAAAAACCAAAATATAAAAGTGATTAATTTAGAAATTATAAAAATTCGTAAAATGGAGAGTAAAAAAAAAATACAACTTATTTCTCAACTCCCATAAAAATTAAGTTCTCATTCCTTAAATAAAAAAATATATATGATGTATTCTCCCTTTTATTTTTAACACGTGAACACTATCAATCTTTTCCGTTCTAGATTATGATTCCTAAGTTTATAAATAAACATACGAGGTTCTTCAAACCCATTGGAATTTTGAACTACTGTAGTAATTTTTTAAAAATTAAAGGAAACCAGTTCACATTAAAACCAACATTATATATAGGGAGAAATAGCATTCAGTGTTCAGATTTCTGCCAAAAGAGGGAAAGGGGACAAAAAAAAAAAGTCGTAAGAGGGAGAAGTCGCAGTTGAGCAAGATGGAGGAGCCAACGGAGGGCGCGTCACTTGTATCAGGTCCCGATGGAAAGAAGCGGCGAGTGAGTTACTTCTACGAACCAACAATCGGCGATTATTACTACGGACAAGGTCATCCAATGAAGCCCCACAGAATCCGCATGGCCCACAATCTCATCGTCCACTACGGTCTCCACCGTCGGATGGAAGTCAACCGTCCATTCCCGGCGGGGCCCTCTGACATCCGCAGGTTCCACACCGACGAGTACGTCGAGTTCCTCGCCTCCGTGTCCCCCGAGTCGTCGGGCGACCCCTCCTTTTCGAGGCACTTGAAACGCTTCAATGTCGGGGAGGACTGTCCCGTGTTTGATGGGCTTTTTGGTTTCTGCCAGGCCTCTGCTGGCGGCTCCATTGGTGCTGCTGTTAAGTTGAACAGAGGTGATGCCGATATTGCCGTGAATTGGGCTGGTGGCCTCCACCATGCTAAGAAGAGTGAAGCTTCTGGGTTTTGTTATGTCAATGATATTGTCCTTGGCATTCTCGAGTTGCTTAAAGTTCACAGGGTATTTATTCTTCTTCAACCTTCCCTGTTAACTTATTGAAAGATGATTTCTTCTTTATTGACTACATGGATTTGGTGTTTCTTTATCTATCTATCTATCTGTTTGATTTACTTATTAACTTCTGAGCTAAGTTGGTGTCTTGTTACTGCATTTAAATTTGACGGTGTTAGATTTGTAAGTCAATGTTTCATATGTCAGTAATGATTGTAAGCTACAGCTGCTGATGAGATTGATTTCTGTTGAAATTAACTTATGCAATGAGGTTGGTTCCAAGATGAGTGTTTTGCGTGGAAGAGACTAACTGTTTGATGGTGATTCTATGCATACCTTCTACATTTTGATATATAAAAATTTACTTTTGTCTTCACAGGTCTACTTTTCTCTCAATTTTAAATTATTTTAGCATCTTTTGCTGAGTTAGGATTGCATAAATATTGCCCATTAATTGATATAATATTTGATTCAGTTTTGCGGTTGCATATATTGCAAAATGCAAATCCGTAATGCTCTATCACATCCCATGTGTGATTGCATCATCTCATATCTTATTTTGGAAATTTGTGATCTGGCGGTACTTCTCTTCTTTTTGAAGGTTGGAGGTTTGGGTCCTAATGTAATAGGATCTTTGGAATGTGTAATCATCCGAGCTTACTTATTAGAAGATAAATTATGATTTTTAAATGAAGCCTTTGTTTTGCTTTTTCTCATCTTGGAATTACTGTATGATTTTTCTGAGGACTTTGCTTCTATGTCATTTGGTAGCGTGTTTTGTACGTTGATATTGATGTTCACCATGGAGATGGCGTTGAGGAGGCATTTTATACCACTGACAGAGTCATGACTGTGTCTTTCCATAAATTTGGGGATTTCTTTCCTGGGACGGGGCATATCAAGGATGTTGGGGCTGGGCAGGGGAAGTACTATGCCTTGAATGTACCCCTGAATGATGGCTTAGATGATGAAAGCTTCCGTGGCCTTTTTCGGCCCATCATCCAAAAGGTTATGGAAGTGTATCAGCCTGATGCAGTTGTTCTCCAATGCGGAGCTGACTCATTGTCTGGTGATAGGTTGGGCTGCTTTAACTTGTCGGTTAAAGGCCATGCAGATTGCCTTCGCTTTCTTAGATCCTTTAATGTTCCTTTGATGGTTCTGGGTGGTGGAGGATATACCATCCGGAATGTTGCTCGTTGTTGGTGCTACGAGGTATCTTCCCTCTCAATCTTCTAAAAGTTCTTGAACATTTTTTATGGTAAATAATGAAAAAAATCATGATAAGTTTATTTCTGTTATTGCAGACAGCTGTTGCAGTTGGAGTAGAACCTGATAATAAATTGCCTTACAATGAATACTATGAGTACTTTGGACCAGATTACACTCTTCATGTTGAACCATGCAACATGGAGAACCTAAACGCACACAAAGATATGGAGAAGATAAGGTATTCTAATTGCTTACTTCCCCATTTAATTTGCTTTCATTTTCAAAGCTGCATTTTCATATTAAACTCTTATGCATTTGTTTGAAATGTCGTTAGTGCTACTTGATGAATTTTATGTATACTGATGATGATCCAAGAAAGGGTAATTATCAGGGAATGGACTAGTTGACTATATTCTACACAGTTAAGATATTTCTTCGCTTTTGAGAAATATGATCAGTGCTAGTTGAGTTGTTTTTAATTATCTATTGTATGATGCATCTTTATTCTCAGATGCGGGAGGGAAAAGGTTGTCCTTTGCAGCATAAGTTTGTTTGAGTGGATTGGAGAACCTTGTCTGAAAGGCTCGTCTTGTAGTTTTTGTTTGGGAGACTGTCATTTGATCATTCTATTTTGTCAGTTTACTTGTGGGGTTTTTCCAAACTCCATATACTTTGGGATTTGTATTTGTTAAATCCAAATTGTCATTCTTTGACTAGTCATTAGGTCACTTATATTTTCTATTTATTTGATAATCTATTAATTTGCTGGTCATCCAATTCCATGAGAGGAGTTACTGATAGGTAGTTCCTAAACCCTGGTGATCATTCAATGATTTGGCCAATTCTGACCATAATCTGCAGTTAATATCTTTAAAAAGGATGCACTAGTTGCTCAATCCGTTCTTCCATCTCTTGGGCTCAAATTTGCTTTATTTTCATGGACCATTGTTGTCTGAGACATTTTGTGACAAATATAATTTCTCCAGGAACACACTACTTGAGCAACTGTCTGGACTAATTCATGCCCCCAGTGTACCATTCCAGACAACACCAGCCACCACCCAAGTTCCCGAAGAGGTCAGTAGCCAGTGCCAAATTTACATTATTATTTAGTTTGGTATTGCATTTTTTTCCCTTGATTATATCTCTTTTTTGTTTTGGTCATATGTGATTATGATTGGATGTAGCCGGAAGAGGACATGGAGCGAAGACCAAAACCTCGCATCTGGAATGGTGAGGATTATGAGTCAGACCATGATGAAGATGATAAGCCTCCACACATGACAAATTTTGATGATCACATGATGAGGCAAGTGCACATGTCTTTGCTTTTAAGAGTTCCCAAAAAAAAAAATATTTGAATATTTGATGATAGAACTTTATACTTTCTGCCCATAATGGGATTATTTGAGAAGTTGGGAAAGAAAGTTCTTGAGTTTTACTTATTGTGCAAGTTTTGTACTGAGGTTATGTGTTTTTGTGTGCTATTTTCTTGTTACAGGGATGGTGCAGATGACATGGATGAAGAGAAATGGGATGGACATCCATCACCTAGACATTAGTGGAACTTTGTATTGTAGCTTCCAATTTCCATGTAGACATGAGACCTCCTCTCATCTAGGAGCTAACTCTTTCAAACCAGTATATTTTTCCAGTAGGGATTTCTTGTTAGATCCTTTTGATGGGCATTAGTATAGGCAATGCAAATGGGGTAAAAATGCCCTTTTTTGTTTAAACTTTAAACTTGTAAGTGTGTTAGGTGCATCCAAAATGCAAACAGAGTACCAAAACTGTAAGACAAAACTGTGCAGAAAAAACATTCTTATAGGTGATACTTAGGTCGAATTTTGTTCTACTTGTGATTCCTAAATGCTTTACGCACGGGGAGTGGTGCTGCTATATTTCATTATTATTGTGCTGATGACATAGTCTCTCGGAGGCAGCAAAGAAGCACGAAATCCTTATTGAATGTCCCCTTGGCCAGTTGGCCTTGAGTGTACCGTAGCTAGCAGGTTGCTCTTTTCAAAAATTACATTTATTAAAAGCAGCAACGCAATTTCATTTCATAATTTTTATTTCTGCAGAGCGGAGAGAGGAAACATAATGATTCCCCACCAAATCCAAATCCCAATCCAACCGTTGGTCCCTTACCCAATTCAAATCTCCCGCCTTCCTTTCCACCGCACCACACAGAAGCCCTCCAATTTCCGACTGTCGCCACCCAAATCTCAATCCACTCACCAAACCAAGACCCAAGACGACGGCATTCCTGCCGACGACGTCAAAATTATTGCCAAATTCAGGTCCAGATACAACTACATCCGCGTTCTAGAAGTTTCCAGAAAAGTCGACCACCCTTTCGCCGGCGCTAGACTCCTCCTTCTAGACGGCCCCGGAAACATCCACAGCATTTCCTACCTCTTCAGGTCGCTTACAAATACCTACTTCGACGTTTTCGCCACTCTGCCTCCCATTCTGCCACCTGGGCCAATAGGAATCCTCGGCTTTGGTGCAGGCTCCGCTGCCCGTTTGATACTAGATTTGTACCCTGAGGCTGTGATTCATGGATGGGAGCTCGACCCATCTGTTATAAAAGTTGCAAGAGAGTTTTTTGCACTTGAAAAACTCGAGAAAAGTTACCCAGATAGGCTTTTCGTTTACGTAGGTAATGCTTTGAAAGCTAGCTTAAAAGATGGGTTTTCCGGCATTTTAGTTGATTTATTCAGTAAAGGCAGTTTGTTGTCCGAACTTGAAGATCCTAACACCTGGGAGAAGCTGAGACAGTGTTTGAGAAAAGGCGGGAGGATTATGGTTAACGTCGGAGGCAGCTGTGTGGAGGCAGAAGATTCTAGAAGAGATGGGAAGGTTGTTATGGAGGCAACATTGAAGGCCATGCATAAGGTTTTTGGTAAAAAGCTTTATGTTTTGAGTCTTGGGAACAGAAAAGATGATAGCTCAATTGCTCTCACTGGTGAATTGCCTGATCTTGACGACTGGAAAAGGGCTTTACCACGGTCTTTGAAATTTTACGTTGATATGTGGGTGCCGTATAGCGGCTAGTCTGGTATGGGCTTATTGCCTTCTCTCATTGCTCTTAACATATTTGTGTCAATGCCTGTGTGAATTGGATTGACATGCATATGGTTCTCATGGCTGGTTTATTTTGCCTGTCTTGAATTTGGTCTTTGCTTTCTATCTAATGCATGTGTTATTGTGCAAACCTAGATTCTAATTTTAATCTTGCAAATATGAACATGTTGGTCTCGTATCATTTTGTGATGCAACCAATGCCTCAAAGTTTATAAATAGAAATGGAACCATTGTTTAACTTTTGCTCAAGATGTAGAGAACTGAGTCCTTAGATTCTACATTTTGGACTGTTTTTAGGGCATTTTGGACTGGTGTGTTGAACAGGGACCCTCAGTTCATGGGGACAATTGCCAGTTCCCATCCTCTCGCATGAGGTTTTTGTTTCCTTGATAAATTGTTTGCTTACCGGTTTGTTAGTCATAGTTAACTTCTTATCCTTAGTCAGTCTTAACATTTATCTTGTGGCATAGTGTACGAGTAGCTGACATTAGATTTTTGCTCTCAGTACAAATTTCTACGTGCATATAGTATATTCAATATTTATTGGTGGGCAGATATTTCAAAAGCTTGAGTTATCAAATAGTTCAACATATCCTATACTACAGCCTCGGAATATTGGCTCAAACAGATAAAAAACTTAGAACTTTCTGAAATTATCAGCCTACTTTCCCCTGAATATTCAGTTGTTAATTTAGATTAAAGTTCTCATTTCATGCTGAACCTCATCTTTAGGAAACCGCACAAGTCATTGTTCCTCCTTCACACGTACACAACAGCTAGCTGAAGATGGGTCCTGCTGTCATCGGCTGGCACAATGACAGCCCCTCTCCAAAAGTGACTTCTGTAGTTTTGTTAGAGCTGGAGATGTAGAGTACAGTTTGTGACCTCAAAATAAGCGTCAACTTTTGAAATTTAAACCTGATTACAAATGTTTATATCAAATCCTGCCTACTTTATACAACATATTAACATAAATATTAAAACAAGTTGGCATAGCATAAGAATAGAATCTTTGAATCTTGCTTTCTGATTATTTTAGTGCCTATTGTTCAAAACAAAGATCAACTGGCAATTACCTATCTTATTTCAGTGCCCATTAAACCTCGCTTCCTCTATGATGAGTGGTTTTATGGTAAAATTGGCAACCACAATATTGGTGGTATTTCTTGTCGGGGATACTTCTGCACTACCAAATGATGGTATTTCTCAATATCCACTACCGCCGTGGAACTTGATTAGCCAATTAAGTCTGTTGTGTGAAATAAGCCATAATTGTTTTTCACCTGACTCCCTTGATCAGCATTTCATCATCATTTGAAAATATGGTGTTTACAATGCTTATTCTTTTCTGCTCTTATATGTCACAGGTCTTTTGGGCTTGACCTTTTGTCCATAGACCAATTTCTCACTTGCTATGATCTTGTTTTTGCCTGGAAGATGGAGTTGGCTGGAAGAGTTTGCCACATGATTTTTTTGGCTGTGAATGTAGCTCAAGGAAGACATTCCCAGGAAAGGAAGGTAGCTTTGGATCTGAAAATCTGGTCAATGCTGGTAAGGAAAATTTGCCCTTCCATGTTTTAAGATCAATTCCAGGGTCTCCACCAGCACCCATAAAAAATCAACGAAGTTTGTACAGTTCACCTGCACCTCCTCCACATATGTTATGAAAGTTATCTATGTTTGTGACGGGTCTATGGCTGTCGCTGCCAGTGTATTTGTTCATGTTTCAACTTGCTGGTGGCTACTTGATTAACAAAATATTGTGCATGTGCATACTGCGTGTTTTTCAATTTGTTGGCACAATTCTGGCTTCCCAGTTGGTGTATACAATTTCTGAGTATGTAAAGGGATATTTGTCTTTGAGGCTTTTACTCGGGGACCTTGCGTGAGAGTAAAAGCAGGGGATTCAGATTGAGAAATGTTACTAAAACCCCAATAAATTTATCGCAGTTAAACAAATAATGAATATGCCACAATGTTAACTGTACCTCGACATATATGCATACAGGTATGGCAAAATGTTAGATGTAGCTAGACACATGGGTATACAGGCTCTTTGTTT
The DNA here is from genome assembly GCA_029633175.1 of Citrus glauca. NCBI lineage: Eukaryota > Viridiplantae > Streptophyta > Magnoliopsida > Sapindales > Rutaceae > Citrus > Citrus glauca. The sequence continues at coordinate 2,712,725 of JAQOOD010000003.1, read as the reverse complement.
TGAATTTTGAGAATAGGAAGGGTGATAGCTCAGTTGATTCCATGTCACGGGTGAATTGCCTGAGATGGGGAAAGGTATGTCTTTAGCGGTTCACTATGGCATGGGTCCATTCTTGTTTGTGTTGATCTTATTTTGATAAAGATGCAGAAAATTTTGGCATTACTAAATTCTTCATTCTGGACTGGTGTGTTTCAAATAAACAGGGAGGGACCCTCAATTGCTGGTCTCCATTCTTGGCATGAGGTTTTTGACTCCCCGAAACGGTCGACAACTGGTTTATTAGTCGTAGTTTATCTTGCGAGCAAAGTTGACATTAGATTATTACGCTTGGCTGTGCCAATTGCAATATACAAATACTATATTCAACTTGCATAATTGGGATACTCGTGCTCCAATTGATGTATCATTCGTCATGTTACTCATTGATAAACTAGCACATTAATGGTGGATAATTAAGTCATTTAACACCTCCGGCACCGAGACAAGTAATAATGAATTATTGTTATTTGAGTTTCATGAGCTTGAGTCAACAGGAGGCATGGAATATTATGTTGGAGCAGGTGGATAAAACTTGGAACTTTGTACTTTTAATTTAGTCATTCTTTTAGTTCATGGTACCGCTTCACGCTGCACCATGTTGAAAATTGATTTGGATGTACCATGTTGAATATATGTGGAGTGTTCAATTAATCCGTGTTGAAAATCAGAGTCAACTTTTGGAAATTCGAACTTAACTATATATTTTTTATTCATATGCGTAGGCCGTCTACCTAACCACCGCTACAACATATTAATTTGGATGTGAACGCAGATTGAGTTAATTGGCATGCGAACACATATCGAGTGAAATAGCATGGCATAAATAGAGAATAATTGGAGTGTTCAACTTTAATCTTTATGATGAGTAGTTTTCTGGCAAAGTTGGCCACGGCAATAGTGGTGGTATTTCTTGTTGCGGACACTTGGGCATCGCTTGCTGATGGTAATCATCGCATATGTTGTTCTTAATATCCACTAGGGCCACTGAATTAGCCGAGTTAAGGCCTGCTAGTGGAACATGGGGTTGATAATGGATGCTTTTTACTTATTCTGCATGTGTGTGTGTGTGTGTATCATTGTGTCTTTCGGGCTCAAGTTAATTATGTTCATTAAATGACTAATTTCTCAAATTGGCCGGTATCGATCTTTTTTATGCATGGAAGGTGGTGGCTTTGGCGAGAAGAGTTCGTCAAATGTTGTTCTCAGCAGGGGAAGTAGCTCAAGGAAAGCATTTCCAGGAAAAGAAGGCAGTTTGGAATGTGAAAATAATATGGTCATTTGTGGCAAAGGAAATGCGGCTTTCAGGAATTTAAGATCCATTCCGCGGTTTCCACCATCGCCGACCGGAAATCGAGGAAATTCACAAGTGCTACCTCCTCCTCCTCCAATAATAATATGAAGCATGACGATGATCTATCTAATCTGTGCAACTCTTCTTTAAACCCACGTGGAAAAGTCGTGTAAATGTATTATTAGTTCCCACCGTACTTGCAATCCGTATTGTTATGTTAGTCATGGTAATTCGTTGCCATATTTGAATTCTGGCTTTTACTCCGCTCGCACCTCGGCATGGGATACGGATGAGAAGAGAAATAGTGGGTTGGAGAAGCTATGGCAGTCTTGACTATTAGCTTACCCCAACGAAGCTGACTTTATACATGCCTCTCTTTGTGGAATCAGAGATTACAACTCATCTGTACCCAGAAAACTTGTGTTCTCTTAAGACGGTGCCTCTTATTTTGGATTGACGAAGCTCCGTTAGACATATAGTTCATCATCTGCTGTAATTTTTTATTGTTCGTTTCTGCTGTGCTGGTGTGTTATATATATATATAATCAAATTTACTTAATCTCACAAAAAAAAATTTCAAAAAAAATTTTATTACTTAATTAAAGAATTATGTTAATATTTAAATTTTAAAATTACAAAATATATTTTAATTAAAATTTTATAAATAAAAAATAATTTACTCTCTTTAAATTTAAAGAATTATTTTTTCTATTTTTATTTAATATTTTATTATATTTTATTAAAAAAAAGAAATATTTTAATTATTGATTTAAGCCTAATCAAGAGGTAGTAGTAGTGTGCCTCAACTTTCACGTTACTCGTCGCTAGACGTTTAATGTGTATTTGCCTTCACAGGTCAAAGGACTAAATAAACTGTATCAGGTCGTATTGCATTGATCATTGTTGTTTTTATTTCACATACTCTTCCTTCGCAAGCCAACTTTTGTATAACTTCATTTTATTAATTTTTTGGCCAACGCAAGCACAAACATATTTTAATTTTAGCTTCGACGTTGCCCATGTGTTTTTTAACTCAGCTATGTAAGTCTTGATGTTCTTTAATCTTCACTTCCTTGTCCTGGAGCTTTCCAAGTCTCGTCAAAGCCTATCAAGAACCAAAGAACTGCATGCTTTAGTCACCAAAGCAAGCCTTTTACGTGATCCCTTCTACGCAACAAAACTCGTGAGGTTATATGCCCTCAACAATGTTCTCCCCGCTGCTCGTATCCTGTTCGACAAAACTCCTCACCGAAGCGTCTTCCTTTGGAACTCCATTATTCGTGCTTACGCGCTGGCCCACAGATTTAATGATGCAAAATCCCTATTCAAAAACCTACTCAGAACTCAACTAAAGCCCGATAACTTCACGTATGCCTGTATCACACGCGCGTGCTCTGAGAATGCTGATTTACCTGGGCTCAGATTTTTCCATGGAGGAGCAATAGTTTCTGGATTAGGACGGGATTCTGTCACTAGTACTGCACTTATTACTGCTTATTCAAAATTGTCCCTCATTGATGAGGCAATCAAGGTCTTTGATGGAGTTTCTGACCCGGATTTGGTGTTGTGTAATTCTATGATTTCTGGTTTTGCACATTGCGGATTTTGGGATAAAAGCTTGCAGCTTTTTGATTGGATGCTTCGTCTAGGGAAGACCCCTGACGGGTATACTTTGGTTGGGTTAATATCAGGTTTATGGGAACCGAGTTTGTTGAGTGTAGGCCAAGGAATTCATGGGTTTTGTTTAAAAAGTAGTTTTGATTCATATGATTATGTGAGTAGTGTACTGGTTAGCATGTATGCTAGATGCAACTGCATGAATTCTGCTTATCATGTTTTTAATAGTTTGGTTCATCCTGATTTAGTTACATGGTCGGCTTTGATTACTGGTTATTCTCAGCAAGGGGATTATGGAAAGGCATTGTACTATTTCAGGAAACTGAATATGCAAGGTAAGAAGGCTGATCCTGTTTTGATTGCCAGTGTGCTGGCGGCTGCTGCTAAATCAGCAAATGTATGGCCTGGTGCTGTAATACATGGTTATGTTATTCGACAAGGTTTTGAATTGAGCGTCATGGTTTCTTCTGCTCTTGTAGACATGTATTCAAAATGTGGATATTTGGGCTTGGGTATTCAAGTCTTTGAGACTATGTCAGAAAGGAATATCATCACTTACAATTCCGTAATTTTGGGTCTTGGTTTGCATGGATTTACATACCAAGCATTTGAAATTTTTCAGGATATACTAGAGAAAGGATTAAATCCTGATGAATCTACTTTCTCTGCTCTTCTTTGTGCATGCTGCCATGGTGGCCTTGTTAATGATGGCCATGAAATATTCAGGAGGATGGCAGAAGAATATGGCATCCAACCAAAAACTGAACATTACATTTACATGGTGAAGCTCCTGGGGCTGGCTGGAAATTTGGAGGAGGCATACAGTTTCATCTGGTCCTTGCCAAAGCCAGTGGACCCTGCTGTCTCAGGAGCACTATTATCATGTTGTCATATCTATGGGAAATCAGAATTGGCAGAAATTGTTGCTCACCAACTCTTTGAAAATGATCCGAGGAAAGGTGCATACAAAGTGATGCTTTCTAACACATATGCTGAAGATGGGAGGTGGGATGATGTGATGAAGTTAAGGGATGATATAGTGGATAATGGACTCAGAAAAGAAGCTGGGGTTAGCTGGGTCTCTGGCAGTAGCAATTAATATAGAATTGATGAATTGGCCTTTCGAATCCTCTTTCATACCAAACCTTGGACTGGATGCTGCATACGAGGTAAAAGATCATTAAAACTTCTAGTTTCTAGGAATTCGTTGTTAACTTTGATGGCCTTCGTCATGTCTTCTCCTTTTATCTAGTGATTTAACAAACCACTTCATTGACAGGGTAAATGCTAGATATGATTCGTATGTACCTTGTCTACCGCGAACTCCATTTGATGGAAGAAAAATTTTGCAATTTTTTAAGAATTGAAGTGATACAAAAATCAAAATGTATTATGTCCATGTAACATTTAGCAATAGATTAATCTGGTATCAAGAATTGTTTGAACTCAAAAATGTAGTTGGCATGTGGGATGATATACATTTTCTTAGACAAATGCCTTGCACTTGTTAACCACTTATAACCTAAGAATTCTCAGTTAAGTTCAAATTTTCATGACACTGTTGTGCTTGATTAAGTTCCAGTGCCCCTTTGGTCATGGTCCATGGGTTATGATACAACAGGTAATGTGGCACATGATCAAGTAGATTTGGTAATCAAATTATTTCTGTCCTTTGAGCGAGCAAGAATCTCAAAATATGGGATGTAGTAAATCTACTTTCACAAAGCCAATTAAAAGAACTGGAAATGAGAATAGATTCAATGCACCCACAAGACATATAAAATAAAATATCTCTAATAACCACAATCTGGTACAAATTTCCTTGACTTAGATTATTCATACTTCATCTGCTGTCAACCCTGCTGTATCCTCCTCCTGGGGTCTGCATGGTGATAACTTATTCAAAGTTCTCAAAACAGACATAGGTATGAATGATACCTGTGGAATGTGCCTGCTTGTAATTTTCTTCTCCTCCATCAGGTTTCAACCTCTCTTTGTGCTCATCAAGTAAAGGCAGTATGTGCAACTGCTTCAATGTGGTCACCAGCTGCAAACCTTCCAGGAGCATCCTCAGTTTTGAGGCACTTATGTAACTGGAGGTACATCAAGCTTGGTAGTGCTCCCTCTTCAATTTCTGTCCATTCCTCCAGAACATGAAAAGCAATGATAAGGATCTCAAGCTTGTGAAACCCACCTACGCTGCAGAATTCTTTCCCCATCTGTTTGGCCTTGTAAGCAAGTCACAGAGTTAAAGTTTTCAAATTGGGTAGGAGCTGGATTATCAATGCTGAGTTTTCAGACAGATGAGAAACCTAATCTAAGGTTGGTGAGGCTGTCCATTTAACCAATCCAATCAGGTAGCTTTTGTAGAATTCCTTCTAGGCGAAGCTTCCTAAGAAGAGGTGGAGGTGAGAAAGTGTGCGAGAGGATAAGCGTTCCCTGGTTGAAAGTATGTTTTGCTTCTAAAGCAAGCTCAGAATGTTCTGCAAACCGAAGCAAACAGCTCTACAGCATTCTCTTCTGCCAGATCCTTCACTCGCAATCTTCTGAGATGAATTAGATTGTGCGATTCTTGGGACTTGTTCAATGCCATCACCAGCATGGATGCTTGTGAGGGTCAGAATATTGCTCAATCTTTCTGGTCCTAGTGGTATCTTCACACCACCAATGCATGTGCTCTTGATCATCTTGATATGCTTTAATCATACAAGGTCAAGGATCTCCATAGGCAGTGTTGTTATATCCCCACACCATCTGGTATCCAAAGTTTGTAGGGCGCTTAAATTGTCAATTCTTGCCAAAAGCTTGCTTATGTAAGTTTGCATTAAGCCAAGATATGTCTGTTGTATCAGATCTCTTACTCCATCTGGTAATCTATCAATCTTGGTACGTTCTAGATCCAGCACCTGTAAATATTTTGCCCGATCAAAATTCAGCCAGTTCCCAGTCACTAGAAAGATCTTGACCTCCCAAGATTAACAAAGATCGTGGCAGGACATTGTTCAAGAGGGGTGCAGCTGTTGCCATGTCTGAAAATACTGCAACATGGTGACCGCCATGGGGATTACTTGAATCTGACTGGCTACATGCAGCAATCAAATTATCTTCCTCCATCTTGCGTCAATAAGGAGAAAAGACAGTCAAAGTAGTTGCTCGGTCTTTTTATTGATTGTTTGCTTGGAGCATTCCCAGGTTGATCACTGTTAGTATTTTCTTCTGCTATATCTTCCCTTAATATCCCTGCCTTCTTTTGTACTAGGCCTTCTGCCACTAACAATCGTATTAACCTTCCTTTAGGTATCCAGTAATTCTCGAGGAAGGCACGGCAATACTTCAAACAGTGTTGAAGGTAATAAGGCAAGTCAGTATAATTCCGTTAAGGATGGAGAAGCAAGGGATGATGATGTCTGACCTTCTTCCATTTGAGGAGACTTGTTTTCGTTCTTCTCTGCTCCAATGATAATTGAGTTTTTGACTTCTGTCTGGCCTTCTTTAGTTCCATGAGAGCTTTCCCAGTTATCCTTGTCCTCTAGTTGAAGCTGGATTTGCTTGTGCTGAAGTGCGATGCTCTTCGGTGTTATTTTACTTATCAACTCCGACAGCAGTTGATTTTTTCAGTTGTGTCATTTCTTGAACACTTGCGGCAAGACGTGATTCAATTGCCTGCAATTCACTTGTGAAGTGCTTGGTCTGGCAAGCCCTATCAGACTCCTTTTGCAGATCCATCTGTATGATAAACTTAGCGATAAGATTATCCACACCAAAAATCACATCTGTCAACTCATTTATCCAACTACTAGCAGCAGCACCACCACCATTTATTCTCCATATATCTCCAGATGACTGTCCTCCGACCTCCCTGAGTATGGTCATGAGCCTCTGTTTGATGTTCAAGTCCAGAAAAGGTTTCGGTTTCACGAAATAACAGAGAATTCAATCTCTGTATGAAGAGCTTCACCAAACCCTCAGCCATCTTTTCAAATTAAATCAGAATAACCAGCTTTGTTACCCTTGAAAAGGAAAAATGGTGGACTACGTCCAGAACTTTTACGCTTCGATTTTATTAATAGTCCAAGATTACTCTATGTTGTTTGTGTTTTTTTGGGTCTATTCATGAAGGGCTTCTCATTCAACAATCGTGAAGAAGACAGCCACCTATATATTGCTGACTTTGTTGTGGAAAATCCAAAGCATATCTCAAAAAATTGCTTTGTGGGCTACGCGTGCGCGCTTCTGGAACTGGAAGAACAGACGAAGCGAGAAAGCCGGCAAGCAGCGATGAATTGACCATAATATATCAGACCAAAGAAATTGCCTTCCGTTTTTATGAGAAATGCTTTCACTTTCAACCACCGTGCTTCTTGCATTCATGTTAATGTACACAAAGATGAAATAACAGAATAGATGCGAACGAGCATTTCTGAATCACCCCAGAAGCATCCTGATTACACCTCATATTTTCTGTGATCACTCCCTCGCTTGCGCCAAAGTAGGTGTAGTGTATTTGAGGTGCACATGGGGTCTATTTGGCAACATTCAAAGGAGACAGGGATGGCTGGGCTTTAGCGCAACCCAGTTTTATCAAATTTCATTGGGCTTTGGCGCTCGGCATGTGAAGGCGAGCTCAATACCAAAACTGTATATGAAGGCAAAATAATAATTAAAAAAATAACGACGAAACCCCCAAAAAAAATGCGTGCTGAATTGTTGATGCCACTGTAGGGATGACAAAACATCAGGTTGGGTTCGGACTTGATCAAATTTGATCTGATCCAATCAATAAAGAATTAAAATCTGATCTTAAAAAAATCCTATCTATTTATAGTTAAGGTTGGGTTGGGCCCGACTCGAATCGGGTCAACATCGGGTTGGATTAGGTCCGACCCTACTAAAACTATTTTTCACCCACAATTTAATGTTAAAAAATTAACTTTTTCATTATATATATAAAAATAAGAGTAAGAAAATGAAGCATCTACCATTTAACTAATAAATAATTTATTTTTTTAAAACCATGATACACAAATATATATCAAGTATTTTCAATGCAATTAAATTAAAAACACATATGCAATTAAATTAAAAATATACAATGTAATTCTACAACCATTTTATCCACACATAATTTAATTTAACAACCCAACATAAAAAAATAAAAAATAAAAAACTCATGTCTTGTATAAATAAAAACACAATGCAATTAAATTAAAAACACACAATGTAATTCCACAACTATTTTAGTCATACACAATTCAATTCAATAACTCAACTTAAAAAAAAAAATTCATGTCTCATACAAATAAAAATATAATATAATTAAATTAAATACACGCAATACGTAATGTTGTGAAGATGTATTGTGTGCGTGTGTTAACTTGTGTTATTTTTTTTAAATAAGGTCGGGTCGACATTAAGCCCGATCCTAACCTTAAATTTATTCGGACATTAAAATCTTAGCCCTAATCCGACTATAAACTTAAAAATTTATGCTAAAATTTTAAAAATTAAGATCAAATTAATCGAACAAAAAATAAAATCGAGCTAAATTACCAAGCCTACGCCACTGCCGTTTGTAAGGGGATCGGAGTATTTAAAAGGTAAAGCAGAAATCGCACAGCCGTATGGTAGAAAAAGAAGTCCACGAAAAGCTTTAATAATTAAAATATTAAAGAAAGAGAAAACTCGGGTACTGCTGCTATTAATTATGTTATTGCAGGCAGCAATGGGGCAAACTTTATTGACGAGAGCATCACTTAAATTAAATCAAAGTCAAAATGAGAGGAAGAACGAACACACACTTACATGATTTTTTTTTTTTTATTGATAGGTGGGGGTGGGGGTGGGGGAGGGGGAAGTGGCGATCGAGTGATTCTGATTCCTTCCCGTCTCAATCTTCAAAAGATTGCAGGGGCCAGCAACTGGCTCCATACTCTTACTCAGTTTATAATTTATTTATATTTGGGCGATCTATGACCATATATATTCTTTTATTCTTCATATCTTGCTAGATTTGTACTGTTTCTATCTTTGTATATGATAATCGTAGTATGACCCTTCTTTATTAAAAAATTATTTATTTATTTATTGCTCAAGAAAGATGGTGTGTGTATATATATATATATATCCATGAATTAAAGCGCATTTGTTTATTTCATGATCTTGTGTTAATTTAATCGTCATACCGATGGTGACCATCATGACCATCATCATTGGCAATCTGACAAACCAAACCCTTTTCATTATAAAATGTCCAAACATCATCATAAACAAAATGTGCATGTGACGTGATTCAAATTAAGGCCCTGCAGGTAAGTGTAAGCAATGGAGTAAGGTGATAAATGCATCTAGACGTTTCGCAATTCATGAATCTTAATTTCAACATACTTTTCAGAATTTAAAAAAAAAAAGCATATGTATCAAGCTAGCTCATAGAACATATATACTTTGGATTTGGGATCATTATGCATTATTTGTGGCACCATAACCGATGCATACCGTGTATTTCGATAAGATATAATATGATTAATTTGGGCTCCTTTTGACGGTTTGTATTGAACAACTTTATTTTTTGTAAAATATTCTTTTGTAGATATATGAACATTTTGTTAGGTATGTTGCATTATCAGAAGCAAAAAGAAATCATGCCTCTACCTCTCACACTATCCTCAATTGGCTATTTAAAAAACAATACAGCGCCTCATTTAATAAATATTGCCAAAAATAACCTAAATGATGATCAAATGGTCAAACGTTACAAATAATAGCCAGAAAATTGGTAAAGTATGTTTATGAACGAAATGGTTTAATTTGGTCTATGTTAATTGATTTACCCCGAAAAGAGGGAGAAAAAAAAAATTGAAGATGGGGAGTTCTTATCAAACCAGCGGCTTTCCTTTTTGTTTTTTTAATAAAGTGATTTCTCTAACAGCATATCCCACTTTGCGCAGTTAACTGTATGCTCCCTATGTGTTCATCAATGGGTTTCATATTGCTTAAGCCCTGTTTGGTATTATAGCCTGCAGTTTTTAAGCCATTGTTATTGTTGAAAAAATTATAATTATAAAATAAAAGTTGATAGTGTGTGTGAATATGACTTTTAAATAATCAATTTGACAAATATTATAAAGATAATATAGCCATATAAGTAATGGATCAAATCAACTTAATTAACTTTCAAGCCACTTAAATGTTGTAACTTAAAGTTTACAGCTACCCAACCTCATTATTAAATAGGGACATAGATAATGGAGTGTATGGAGCCAAATGATGAAATTAATGAAAAATAATAACATATAACAGTAATATCATTATGTCTTATAAGTGACTTTAAAGCCTACAGCTGCCCACCTTAATATCATACAAGGGCTTAGTTAATGGAGTGTGTGGAGCCAAATGATGAAATTAATGAAAAATAATAACATATAATTGTAGTATAACTATGTGTTATAATCATAAGAGAAATGTAAATTCGAAGATTCATTTCTTCAAAATAAAAAATGTAGAGACATGGATAAATCTCAAATCAATTTTGTAATTCCTATTTCCTTTAGGATTCAAACTCAAGTGGCCAACTAAATAAAACTATTTAAATAAAAAAAATGTTTAAAGATTTCTTGGCTTTCATGATTACTAGGTTACATTATGCAAATGCAAGTATTGTAATATATCCTATAATTATATCACTATAAGCCTTTTTCCTAACGCGACCGTGTCTTAGGTTGATACCTTATAAATTTGGATCATACTATTTCAACTTGATTAAATTTTGATTTTGACAGAAATAATTATCCAATTTAATTCCATTGGTTTATATGAGATAAATTTAAGTTCAAATAGATAAATCCTTTTTAAATTCGATTAATTGGTTCATAGCTGAATTTAATTAGGCTCTTAATATAGCATAGTACCGATATTAAAGGTTAATTGATGCATTGTAATTTTTGGAATCAATATGGGTTCTTACAACAACTCAATAATATCATACTATATGTAAATTTTAGCTTTTTAAAAATATTGTAATGAGTAATGTCAAAAGATTTTCTCCATGAATAATGCGAGAATGTCATTATTTTTCAATAATTCAGTGTTGTGATGATTACTAATCAACAGTCAGCTAGGGATCCAAATATTGGGACACGCACCATTACCACTTGAGAACTTGAACACTACTAATTAATCTGTCTCAATTAATATGTGAGTTATTGAAACTAAGCAGCTTCATTTGATAATGAGCTGGCCTTTGGACTACCAGACAAGATATTTTATTACTTCATCGTATATAATTAACTCAATAACGTGTACAGGAAAGTTCTGAAACAATAATTTTTCAATTGAGCTGGTGACAGCAAACAATACTTATAGAACCAACAGTTAACGAAACACAAAAAAGAATTACGCAAGCATTGGTTTTGCAGAAGCCACAACAATCATATCTGGTTATACTATTGTAAAATCTGAAAATTAAATAGAGAGGGAGGAACAGTAGAAGTGCTTCGACTGTAGTGTGTGTGGTGTGAGCGTGTGAAACGTCAAAACTAAAGGACAGAAATGATTAGAGTGGCTGTGGCTGGCTGTCAAATGTCTCTCTCATGGGATATCGGTCGTGTTTGTGTTGTGTTAATTTCGTGTTATGTCAAATTTAAATCGATCTAAATCTAATCTATTTAATAATCGTGTCAAAATATTGAGATACAAACATGACACAAAAAAATAATCGGGTTACTTAATAACCCGCTTAATATCTATATATTAAACAAAAGTTACATCAAATATTTACACTTTATCATACTTATGTATGCACATACATACATAAATCCATAAATACATACATAATTTATCAATATTATAAAATGTACATATCTACTAAAATATTACACACACTATTGATGTTTTAATTATATATATGTAAAGAATATTATTTATCAATATTATAAAATATACATGTCTACCAATATTTTATACATTTACACTATTAAAGCTCTAAATGTATTTAAAGTTTTATAAATAAAATATTATGTCTATATTTATCCTTTTAAAAAATAAAAAAATCATCTCTAATATTTGAGTTTTGATGACAAGAATATGTAGATTATTTTAAAATAAAAAATATAATCGGATTATTACTCGAGTAAATGGGTTAAGAATTTTAACCCTAACCCGATATGGAAAAAAATCGTATTGACCCGGATCCGACTCATTTAATAATCGTGTTAAATTCGATAATCCATACCCATTTATTAGTATCATATTCGTGTCGGATAATTAAATTTTGTCAAATTTTACCAGCTCTACAAATGTCATCCCCCATGAAATGAAGAAGAAGAGAGTATGAGAATTTATTTTATTTCTTGTACATGTGGAGTGGGGGTCAATGCCAGGCCAGGCCCGGCTACGGCAGCATACACAATACATTTACTGGCATTTGCAATAGGGTAAATAGGTCCCGCGCGTCCTATTGTTTGTTGATGTTTGTCACTTTGTCTTGTCCTTGAACATAACAAATATTAAAATATTCAATTTCCCTGCCATTTTAACCTGTGCATTGCTTCTTGCTTACGTTTTTGCAGAGAGAAACAATCTGATCATGGATTCTCAATTAATATAAATACATACTACTTTTTCAATTCTTTCCTAAATAAATAAATAAAAAGCTCAACGTCAACTTTAACTTGAGATCTTCTTATGCATGCCAGTGCCACACTTTCAATCCCCACTCTCAGTACCCCTCTGTCCTCAACAGTACAACCATCAAACCAAAACTCAATTCATATATGTCGCATATATTAGTTTAAATGATTTTACAATAAGATTTTGAATTGGTTCAGGAAAAATTCCAAGAAAGAAAAGGGCGAGTGTTTTGCAATCTCGATAAAGGAAAGCAGGAGGTGATGAATTGGAGGACGATAGACGTGACTCTCACTGCCCACTGGAACTGACAGAGAGCAGAGACCCAAATCCGGAGAAGCTTTGAGAGGGAAAGGTGATAAGTGTTCTTTTTTTTTTTTTGAAAGGTTACATGAGTGTCACAGTAATTATAATTGTGTCTCTTTAAAAGTGAGAGAGAAACACTGACAAAAAAGTGAATAAGAAACAGAAGAGCTGATCGTAATCAAAGCTTTACGCTGCCAAATTACAGCGACACATGAATGCAAGCGTGTGGTGTGAGTATATGAACCAAAAAGAGAGCATGTGTATGCGTGTGTTGAATAATGAAAAGAAATTGACAGTCGAAGAAGATAAGAAAATTCGAAGTCATTTCTCACCTTCTCTCTAAAATCATGTTTTACAAATGACACCTCACTCTTTTCTTGAGACGAATAAATATTAAATAAGCTAGCTAGGCTGAAGACCAAGAAAAAAGCCTTGCTCTTTTATATACAGGTGTAATAAAACCCTAACCCTAATTTTCATTTTCTTTTTCTGGTTAAATTTTTTCTCGCAACTTTGAGTTATAGCCTTTTTGGATGAATATGCATCATGTCTTCTTAATATATTCACAAAAATAAAATAAAATCACATAATATAATTATGACATAATCACATAGGACTTGAGAAATGATCAATATATAATATGATATAAAGTATGAGAGAGAGAACTTCACTATATGTGATGTCCTTTTGTCTTAGATTCTACTGTTTTGTCTAAGAAATTTTTGACATGAAAACAGGAAAGACTGGGGATGTAGAGACTGATAAGCCTTAGATGAAAATGAAAGAAGATCAATAATTCTACTTTGTATATGGGCTCCAATGAGCGTCAGCGACTGTGACTTTACTGTTGAGATAAACATTTGCTTATTTTGCCACCAAAGAAATGCAAATATATCCAAGCTAATTATAAAGAACTGATAAAATCTAGAGCTGACAGATTGATTACAGTAGAACTGCTATATACATATATTTGGAAAGTAGCTACTTATTGAATAACAAACGTTCGGTGCGCTGTTTTCTGTTTGTCAGTAACTTGCAATTAAATTGCCATCTTATAGAAAAAGGGAACAAAATATCTAAATGGGAATTCTATATAGATGTACTTAGGTTGGGTCAAGTAGGTGCAGTTTGGAAGTTGAACTTGGACATCTCAATGACTCATATTTTAATGATTCTAAGTCTGCGGCTAAGAAGCTCTTGAAATTTTTTGGTGAGAAAGTAATAATAAGATGGTGGTCCTCAAGAACAAAGTAGAAAGAAAGGGTAAGAATTAATAAATGATGCAAAGGGGAGGACTAAGACGTAGACTTAGCTAGAGAATCCCCTTTACTTAATACAGTTACATTTATTCTGAAACAAACAACAGTGACAGAGGACAGCAAATCCACTTGCACATGGCTAGAGCTGCATATAAACTATAACATAATGCAGAAAGGTTTCAATAGCCACACACTACGCTCTACGGCCTTATTTATTAGGTTCCAAATCCTTCAATTAGTAAGATAAATACTAGATGACCCAAAATAAATAGCTAATAGAGAAAATTAAAATTTAGCTAGCACAAACCCCAAGTGAGACCAGCCAGCTAGAAATTAACCTCGACCAAATAAATATAGTGATGATGTCCAAAGGAAAAACCCTAGATGGGTTTTACACTTTGGAATCAAGGGGTAGCTTATGATTTCATCATCACATTCATATATTACCTTGTCCTCCTCCTCCTCCTCCTCCTCCTCCTCCGTGATTAATATCCCCTGAGGGTGAGGGGTTATCATTCCAAGGCAGAATATAACTAGGATTAGTGTAAGCACTAGGAGGCTGATAGAAGCCTTCTCCTTCATTACCGATCCTAATTGGCCTCTGCCGAGGAATCACAGGATGAATCGAACTCACCGAGAGAGGTGCTGGTGCAGGCAGCTGGCTACCTGGTGGGATTTCATTACAGGCATAGCGTATCAAATCAGCATTCGCGGAATCAAGTTCCTTCTGGAGCCTATGGACTTGTCTTTGGAGGAACGAGATAGCACCTACACAGCCATAAACAGGATCTCTAACTCTTGCCTCAGCTTCATAGGCAAGGGAATTGACAGCATCCTCTCTTTGGTGAGGGAGAAGGTCGTTGAGAAGCTTTGTCACATTGCTTGCACCAAAGATCTTGTGAACATTGACAAATTTCTGAGGCTCCTCTGGTGGGAAGTAAGGTGCGAAGAGGCAACCTGGCACACATTTCCTCCTCAAAAACTTGCAGGCAGCACATGGAGAATTGTAAGAGTTGCTGGATGAAGCCATTCCCACTGCAACTAGAGGTTCCTATCAAGTAATTCTTGTAAGCTTTCCTCGAACTTAATTAATTAATACAACTGTCATTGGAAAAAAGCAAAGAAAGAGGCGCAATGGATTATAATAATTATTTTTTTTAAAACCTTTCAAAACATCAACAGATCCATTTTGTTTTAAACGAGAAAAATAGATAGAATCTCGTCCTCTAAACATCAATTCTTACTCTTTCAAATGCGCTGCCGCAAAGCACATTCACATTCAACTAGGTTATATGACCAAATCATCTGATATGTTTGGTTGTTTCCACCTCTCTTTTACATTTGTGTCACATCTCTTAGATTTAAAATTTTTTACATGTAATATATAAAATTATCAATTTTTTGGAATAAAATCCAAAGACATCCAGACAATTTCAGAATTCTTTTCAATATATATTTTTCTGGAAAAACCGGCCACTTTGAGAAAAATATCATCCCCTACAAAGCAATAATCAGAGACCTATCTCTCACACGTATAAACATATATAAACACTCAATCATCTGATTATTAATTGTCACTTGTTACATGTGACAAACTTTTATCAGTCTCCCTGCATACGTGTTCACTTTTACTTTCTTTGCTATGTGTTTTTTTTTTTGGTTTTTATTTTTTGAAAGTACAAGGTATGGTTATTTGATTTACACAAATTATTTCTCATAATATGAACTCAAAACTATTTAAAGCGTTCTGTGCATGTACTCTTCCTTAATTTTGATTTTATAAACTTGTGGTTTCTTCGGTTTATCAACTCTCTTTCTCCTCCTCTCTCTCATTTAGCCATCAGTCCCTGCTTCTAAATTTAATGGAAAGATTGAGTTGCATCAGTAATTTTAAAGTTATTACATATAACTTTCTTAAATCTGTTGAACATGGGATCTGACACTGGTGCAATTCATCATATCATATAAGTGTACTAAGGTATCTGAATATCACAGCAAAGCCCTAAATTAGAGCCTGTAAGCCTCAGGAATCTAGTATCATCACTCTAGCCTTTTGCTTAGTAAGAAACCAAGAGCAGAAAAGAATTTTTAGCACATAAAAGGGAAGAAGAAAACAGCTACATAAGGTTACCTGTTTGTGTCTTTTTGATCTAGGTTTCTTTGATCAGAAGAAATATAATAAAGGGAAGTACCTTTTTCCCTTGTAGTATATATAGCTCTTTCTAGCTAGAGCTCTTCTTTCTTCCTTCCCAAGATAAAGTAGCCTTAGCCTCACAGATTATTACAGGAGCTGATCGGTTCTCAAAGAGGAAACCCTAATTGAAGAAAGGAGAGAGAGAGAGAGAGAGAGTAAGAGAAATGCAAAATTCAGCAACAGAAAAAAGATAACAGGAGAGAAGGGAACCCGACCCAAGGGCAAAGAGTATTTAGTGGATGGAGGAGCAAATGGAGGCAAAAGACAAAGGTAATAAATGGAAGGTACACTAAAGAATGACTATGACCTTGCATCTAATAATAATATCACTGATGTGGGGATGTCTCTCATTTTTCTCATTCCTCAACGTATCTTTTTGATCTCATGCACTAGTCACCATATATTCCATAATCCTAATATTAAACCAAACTAATGACATATTCATTAAGCATATTAAGATATGCGTCTTTAATTCATTGCAAATGTAATCCAATGCCAATACTAATAATCTAATCCCTAATTGAGAGTGAGGAGCAAAAAAAAAAAAAAAAAAAGCCACATGTTTAAATTAACTATCAATCAGACAATCATACAACTCTTGCAGCTGCGCCTTGATTGTGTTTTGATTAATCTTCCCAAAGAGCTACATACATGGTCATTAGCTTTTGCAAACCGCATACTTTTCTTCATCCAAAATGCTTACAAATTTATGTGTATAATTAGAACTTAGAAATCACACTTTCTATATTCCACTCCTAATATAGATAGAAGGAAAATAAAGTGTGGTTTTAAGTAATTTTTGTCCCTATTTTCACTTAACTCAATGAATTGGTGAATGAAATGATAGCCAAGATCGACATGAGAACACCAAAGTCGTCTGCAAAGGAAAATATTCATGCGATAGTTGCTACGCATATGTATAAAGTCAACACAAGATCAACAACTTCTTATTAATTTGCATTTAAAGTGAAACAATTTCTCAACTTTCAGGGAGTTTCCGGGATGAGTGTCAGAATTACATCTACCACCACTATCTCACTGTAGCCAGGTTTCCTTTCTGATGACCGAAGAGTGCATGTATCGCTGTTGATGGGCTGGGCCCATTTTTCAATTAATTTGTTTAAACTATTTTTAAAACCGGTGCTAATCTCAGCGTCCGTTCCACTTGAAACTTGAAATAACCGAGGTGAGAAAGGAGAAACAAACCAAATGTCCCAAACTGCGACCGTATTCTATGCAGCAACAATCAAGTTACGATGATTCAACCGCATTATCTGATCGATGCATTAGCGGCTAGGAGTGAAGGGTCTCGATGGCACATACAATGAAATATATAACTGCCAGTGGCCTTTTTTGTTAATGCTTTCAAATTGAATTGACAGATTCAACAGTGAATCTTTTCGAGTGAATGACCCCAAATTGGATGTACATACACACATTTCCTGTGCAAGATTGTGAAATCAATTGATTTCAGGCCTGGATATCTTGGGTTCCGTTCTCAACTTATTGTGGCATCCCTTCATTGGAAAATCAAAACCATGTAAGGGCGTGCTAAAAAAAACAACTCGACATCGGAATATCATCGATAAATTAAGAATATTAATTCAGTCTTTTACTTTCTTTCCGCATGACGAATGAGAACCGGACATGAAACCACGTACATGCAAGTTTCCAATTTATTAGTAATGTTTCTAACTGATGAATTATCTGACCCACCAAAAAAAAAAAAAAAAGGAACAATAGCTAATAAAATGTTATATAATGTTCCATATATAACAATTGTGAATCACAAGTTACTACATTTTAATCCCAAATATTACCCGTAATCTAAAGAAATTATTCGCCATTTAGCTTCTTAATCTCTCATCTCATTTCTCAAAAGAAAAAAAAAATTCTCTTAATTAGCCTTTACATTATTGTCATCAATGGGATGCACCAATCCAAGATGTAAAGGGTTCGTATCACGGGTAGATAAAACTATTGTGATTGAAGTCGCGGAGGTGACAAGATGATTGTGACGACGATGTACCACGGCAATGAATTATTTCTTTAGAATATTTATTAAAAGGTTAAGGTCCCCTACAAATACTACATTTTGTCATCACTGTCTCTTGCATAGGTATTTATGATGGCAGTCACTAGTCAGTGGCGGTAATTAATTTGGTAAAGTTGCAGCTGCATCTGCTAATCTCTCTTTAATGTTGGAAGATAATTATATATTTTACGTGACTGACTAATAACATGCTTTTAATAATTGAAATATAAAATTTGTATCTCAAGTGATATAGTATTTAATGGGTACAATAAAACTATCTCTAATGATAATTTAAAAAATCAATTACTACTTAACAGATGATAATTTTTTATTAACAACAAATGTAAGCATATGTTACTCTTTCATTTAATGGCGATCAACATTAACCAAACTTATTCCCTTACTAGAAAAGCAAATCTTAGTGACATACTCTTGCTGTCTAACACAGCTAATTAACATAATAAAGTTGTTTTTCTTTTCCCCTTTAGCTACTGCTGATAAAGTTTAAACAAAAAAAAAAAAATGGTGATGCAAATTAACAAAGAAAAAGAAAAAGAAAAAACATATTGACATAAAGTAAAATAGGGATGGTGGTAGAGTTAAATGGCAGCGAAGTGGGGTCTTAAAAGAAGCAGTAGTCCCAGCAATTGTTGTTGCTAGTCCCGATCTCCATTCACCTCTCATCAGACCATTCTGTCTTTCATACCTCCCCCCTCAGTCGTCCCCAGAGACAAGGATTCTCAATTTTCAATGCTCATGTGTTTGTGAGGGCCAATTGAGGGAGACTTGAGTTCAGTTCTTCACTTCCGTTTCTTCTTCTTATTATTATTTTTTTTTTGGCAGTACGCATCATTAAAGACATTATAATTTTAGAAATTAATAGACTGTCATTCTTATCTAGGTTTTGGAGAGCCCATGAAAGTGTCATTTTTGCCACTAAAGAAATATCCATTCCAAGTATGCGTGTAAACCACAATCGGAACTTTTTTTTGGTTGTATCCTACAAGAAAGATGACAATATTTTAAAGAAACACAAATGATGATCTACCATCTTTCACATTGTAATTTAATTTACACAGAACTTCGGGAGGGGGGAAAAAATTGACTGTTTCCTTTTGATCGATCTCACCGACAGCTTATTAGCATATATATATATATATATATATATATAGAGTACGGGCCCCCATTTGAGGACATGATTTAGGAAAAAGGTAATGATTAGCAATTTATCGCAATTTCAGGGTAATTGTGCTATTATCATGTTAACAATAATCCCCCCAGTTACTCATCATATTCTGCTGGCTCCACAATCACTGAACCTATCAACAAAACCACGGGGTGAACAAGGTAGGTGTATTTTTTTTTGGGTTATTTTTACTCACCTCCCTTGAGGTTTCACATACTTTTAGTTTAATAGAAAGTATCAGCGTATTTTTACTCCCCTCCCCTGAAGTTAGTATTCCGTCAATTGAATGTTAGTAGATTAATAAAAAGACAAAAAAATCCTTTAAAGCTGATGGGTACAATTTTCCACCAAAGTTTACAGTACAATCATATTTAAAAGCTATTCAAAAGCCAAAATATCCAAATCAAAGGGTCATGTCACCAGGAAAAAAATTCACCTCTCCGTCGAAAACAGCTTCTTTTCCGATCAACATTTCTGACTAAGTAAACCTTTTTGCCGGCTTTTGCTCTGCAATGATCTATGCGATGCCGACGCCTGCAATCATCAGCACCCAACAGCACCGATCTGGGTTTCCGACGACCTTTGCGAGGTTGTTTCAGTCCAAGACTTTAATTGGAGCAAAGCCAAGCGGTTTAATCGGGATTTGGAATCGGAGATGGGTTCGGCGAGGACAGAGAGAAATGTTGAAGATCTTCTTAGGTAGAATTTAATGAAGAGGCGTGGGTTATATCTTGTGGGAATAGAGAAAGTGGTGTCGGCTTTGTACACGTAGACGGCTGAGTTTTGGGTGGCTTGTAAGAAAATTAGTTGTAGCCTCCTTGGAGTTATGCGAAGGTGTTTTGTTTGAATTTGCTTGCTTATTTTATTTTGGCTTGTAAGAAAAACGACTTTCGCGAGGTTGTTGCAAGTAAAATTACAGACAAAACATTTACAAGTAACCCGTAGAGAGGCTGTCACCACACCAGCCGCGAGCTGCCAACTGTCAACAGCCGGCAGCCACGCCTTACAGCCATCGGCGCCACCAACCGTCGCGAGCTAAGCACGCTGCACCGCGAGTCAGAAAATCACTGCAGCAGGCAACAGGCAGCCTCGCGAGCCAGGAGCCCAGCACGCGTAGAACCAAGCACCAGCAGCGACTGCAGCGCGACACACGGACGCAGCATGGAAGCAACAGCAAACTCTGAGAAGTGGAGTTTTGATTTTTGAGGTATAAAAAAGTGTCATTGTTAATTGATTTTCTCATCTCTTGTAAAAAAAAAATGAATTTCTATATTAATTTTGAGCAACTTAATCTCGCTTAAGTTGAAGCGAGAAAGGTGTAGAGGAATTTGAGCCCATTAAAAGAGACTTTCTAAGATCGAGATGTGTGCTCATCTCCCTTTGTTTCCTTTTATGATTGTAAAGTTGCAGTTCTTCATTTCTTAAAAAAAAAAAAAAACCCGCAGAGCAACAACAAAAGCACACACTGTAATTACATCAACAACAAAAGCACCCTTTTGGGTTTGTGAGAGTTGGAGCAGAGCGAAGGGTTTTTTCGTCTTCTTGTTAGTCCACTTAACAGTCAACTGACGGAATACTAACTGCAGGGGAGGGGAGTAAAAATACACTCATACTTTCTATTAAACTGAAATTAGGTGAAACCTCAGGGGAGGTGAGTAAAAATAACCCATTTTTTTTTTTTTGGCCCTTTCAGGGCATTCTTTAGTTGTTTTCTGTTGCTTGTGTATGTTCTTTTTGACTGCCTCTTTTCGCCTGGGGAGAGTCGAGAGACTGCCATATTTTGCACGCCCACCGGCTTTTGATTGTGGGTCAGGTTGCGGCATGATTAATTAATTAATTAATATTAAGGATGCCTCTAATCATTGGAGATAACGTTATTGGCTGATACTCGATTAATTTACTAATATCCATTTGATATTTTCTAGTGATTACTTCTCTCGATAACGGGCATTGTCAATTTTTGTCTGCACATACTATTAAAGGGGTGTTATATTTTTTAATTAAAGATATTCTAACACATCATGTCAGTACCACAGTTTGGTAAAACTATTAATTTATATTTCAACATTTAAATTGTTAGTATTTTCTCACCATTCTATTAAAACTCAGTTAAAATGTAACGGTAAATTTTTAAAAGGTCAATTTTTACCCCTAGAGCATAAAAGACCATGTAATTAACCTTTTACGAATTTTGTAATTAAATCATCATTTGATGTTCTTCTTTCTTAAAGGACAAAAATTACCTTTTATGAATTTTGTAAAATTGACCGTGTGGTGTTAGGTACTTTATAAATAGATTTAATTTATTTAATTTTTAAATGACAAATTTATTTATTTATTTTTTTGTGTAAAATTATTATCATCATATCAAATATTAAATTGCTTCTTTTGCACATTTTTTCCCTTTCATAAATTGATTTTTAGTAGTAGAATAAATTGTCTTTAGCTCGTCAATTTAATAAATAAATTTACCCTTTAAAAATTAAATCAATTTATGAAGTACCTAATACCACACGGTCAGTTTTACAAAATTTATAAAGGGTAATTTTTATCATTTAAGAAGGAAGAACAACAAATGATGATTTAATTACAAAATTCATAAAAGGTTAATTACATGGTATTTTATGCTCCAAGGGTAAAATTGACATTTTATGAATTTTCTGTTACATATTAACTGAGTTTTAACGGAATGGTGGAAAAATATTAACAGTTTAAACGTTTGGTGGTAAATTGATAGTTTTATCAAATCATGGTACTGACATGATGTGTCAGAATAACTTTGGTGAGAAAATGATAATATCCCTACTATTAAATTATGTGGTTTAATAGAGTCAGTTCTTAATATTATTAAACCGCACAATTTTATAGTACATTGAAAATTAATTTTATTAAGTCATATAATTCAAAAACATGTCTACATTAAAAAAATGAGGACTCTTTATTTAGGATCTTAGTAAAATTTATAAAAATTATTAAATCATATAATTTAATAATATAATATTATACACACATATACTAGCTTTATGATTTATGAAGAGGGTTCTGGAAATGGGATTCTACTTTTATTCGAAAGATATGAAATACAAAGAGTGCATAATGCAAAGCGAGCCATGTGATATGTCCCGCAAGTGCATTTGCTTACTTCGAGAAGATATAAGAGGGTCACAAAACAAAGGTAGTAGCTAAAGGTAAATCATAGGTAAGGGAAGGAGAACGTGCAAATTTTGAACAGAATTCTGATTCTTAATCAGGAAAAAAGGAATCTCTGATTTTTTTCAGCCCTAGATATAGAACAAGGTTAGGCCTTTTCCAGAGTGTGTTGCTTGGAGTGACATTGTGAAAAGTGTAGTCTATGCTTCAGCCTCGGACCTAAGCATTGCATGCCCTCCACCTCACCTCTTTGAAAATTACATGGCTGCCTAATTGCTAATTGCTACAATTGCAACTTTTAAAATTATTACCCTCTACCCATCACGATCATTCTCCCTTGTTAATTATTTGTTTGCTTATTTGTGTTTTTCCGTGAGAGTTTCACATTACTTGGATGGCCCATTTAACGGGTAGCAGGGCATTTGAAGAGATTGGGAGGACACTCAGTGATTAGGGCCTGTCACATTGGGCCGGGACAACATGTTATGTCCTTTTAAGTAGGTGTTTGCGGCTCTGATGGGGGAAAGATTTGGCAAAGCTGGGCATTAATTAATTAATTTTGTCTTTCTCGGAAAAGTTTTATGTTAAATTGGAATAAAGAAAACTGGGTTGTATACTTCTATAGAACTTTTTCATTTCATTCACACAATGCTGCATACAATTTAGTTTAACGTTCGGAAAAAGGGAAACTAAAGTGAGAGAGCAAAAAATAGTTTTCGCTAGTTTTTGAGTCACCAATTAAACACCCGATCATCATCATCATGGCATTAAATTGATGCATATTGCAAAAACATTGAAAAACAAGCTAAGTATGCACCGCGAAAATAGAGGTGCAACTCAAGTTTAATACACGTCTTTATTGTTAAAAACAACTATAAATTTCAGGAACATTTATTTTATATTATGAAGAATCAATGATGGAATATGCATAAAATTACCCGAATTCATAACAACCAATTGCTTTTTGAGGATGTGAAATGTCAGAAATAATAGAAGTAACGTGAGCCCTGGGGATCATAATCGCTTATACATATATCTTTTATAATATCTTTTGGCATTTCTATTTTAATCCATCATAAAAATAAAAATTACATTCAACTCTTTAGCATTAAAGTCTCACACCCTATTAGATATATCAAAGCTTAAATTAGACTCAATATATCAAAACCTAAATTAGACTCAATTTTATGTAATAGTTTTCAACACATAATTATTTACATGAAAGCACAATGTAGGATTTAGGATCTAGCATTTATTAGTCAAGATTCATTTTTTTTTTTAAATAAGAAACACTCATTAAAACAGTTTATGTAATTTGTTAATAAATAAATGTAGTACAAAGCAAAAATCAATATATTGTTGGCAAATAACAGTAGTTCTTCATCTTAATTATTTAGTGATGGTATATTTTTGCCTGCCATCTGTTAACCAATGTTTATTATACAACATGATTAACTCACTAGGCAAGGCTCGCATAGTTTTTATAATGCAACACACACGCTCACTACTATTGTATTTTGTAAAAGTATAAATAAAGAAAAAATCATTTTACGTTATAGTCATATTAAGATAGGATTGGCAAGAGGATAGTAGGATGTGCAGGTATTTGTCAATCTTGATCTCAATCAGGATAGAAAATAGGGTTTAACTACTTTAGATCAACTCTAAGGTAGAACAACATTCAGAATCGTTGGAAACACGTGGTCACAATTGTTTCAAAGTTAAGTACAGGAATCCAACGGCTCTTAGCACTTCTCTACCTTAGAACTGATCGAAGGTAGCTGCTGGCTAAAAAATATATTATAAATCATGTCCTAAATAGTAAATTGAGACCAAAAACAAAGTTTTGAGAATTAAAATCTAAAATATTAGAATCTCAAATTTCGATCAAAATTTTAAATTATCCCATATGACATGATTTTAATGTCATATACTTTAAATCCAATCATAAATGGTATGTCATACACTTTTAATTGACATGTCACATATATTTTATTTTTATCAAACAGACGTATTATACACGTATAATTAATATGTCAGATTTATATGATTCATTAAATCAACTTGTCACGTATTTTTAAAATTTGAATTTCAAGGTAATTGGAATCTCAGTCAGATTTACAAATGTTTCGGGTTCCATTAAAAGAACAAATCAAGATAAAAGTAAGTCCCAAATATCAATCCAAATAATAAATTGAAATAAAATTTTATACCGGACCCCGTCCAACCGAGATTTTAAACTGCGATCGAGAGTTGGAGAATTCTAACAATCGTAGACTTATAGGCCACATGCACATATAGCTCTAAAGTCTAGAACAGCGGTGATGCACCCAAAAGCCCATTATTGTTAACGATTTTTATTAGAAATAAAAAGAAAATGTGGCAAACAGATTGCTATAAAACCAACAACTACACAAGTCCAGTCTATAATAAGTAAAGACATATTCTCATGCAAACTCCTATTTCCAAATCTCAAACAAGTGTCCCCTTCTTCCACGTGTACACCGCCACCACCTCCATAGAGCACAACACTCCCCCACCTCTCTTCCTTCTCATCTCTCTCATTATATATATATAATATTACTTTACTCTCTTGTGGAGTTGCAAGTAAAGCAAGGTAGATCGATAATCAGTACTGCAAAAGGAAAAACACAACAAAATCAGTTCAATGGCCGAGTCACGCCAGACCCAGCACTACAAGCAACAGCAGCAGCCAAGTGATGCCATCAAAGGCATGTTACCCGAAAGGACACCATCTAAATCACAACTTCTTGCTGTCGTTACCCTTCTGCCTGTTGGTGGCACTCTCCTCCTCCTCTCTGGTCTCACGTTGGCCGGGACCCTCACTTGCCTCGCTCTCGCCACCCCGCTTTTTATCATTTGCAGCCCGGTTTTGGTCCCCGCAGCCCTCGTCACTGGCTTGGCCATCGCCGGTTTCTTGACTTCCGGTGCTTTTGGAATAACTGCGCTCTCCTCCTTCTCTTGGATGGCCAGTTTTCTAAGGAGAATGCGGGCCCCTGGACAGACGGAGCAGGCAAAGCGGCGCGTGCAGGACACGGCGGGCGGCCAGAAGGCTAGGGAGACGGCCCAGATGACCCAGCAAAAGGCCCAGGATACAGGAAGGGAGGCTAAGGAATCAGGGAAGACATAGGTTTTGTGCATTTTATAGGTCCAATGGGCTTTGCTGTCCTCTGTTTTTGAATGGTCTTTTCTCAGTGAAGTTGTGGGGTTGCATGTAATGGAATAATTATGTGAATGGTTTTGATAAGTATGTACCCTCGTTCTTTTCGTTTCCTGCTTGTACCGGGGCTCTGTTTGTAAGAATTACTATCACTTTTTTCTTTTTTGAATAAATTTTTGCAAATCTTAAAGTTTTTTTATGCTTTCTGTTTCTGAGTCAACAACAAATATGCACAGCAGGACTGCAAAGTGTAAATTATGTGTTAGCCAGCCGTTGGAGTTGGGGAAAACAACATTGTTAGGGTAATGGCATACTTGAAAGCTTGATATCTATCATGTATGGTTGAGCCAATCGGTTCTTACAAGTTGAAACCGAAGACGAACCGAAGTTTTTGACCAATCCAAACCGAGTCGAATTATTTTGGTTCGGTTCGGTTTTAATTTTACAGTTTCTCACTAGAGATTGAACCGCACACTCAATACCAATATTTGATATAACATGATAAAATTTAGCAAAATAAAAACTGGTAAGTCAAAGAAATTCATGATTTAGAAATAGAAATTGATAATAACAAAAAATCATAATAGTTTTTCCTTATTAAAATAATAATAATACACCAAAAATCTCATAGGTTTCAAATCACCATTTGCAATAACCAAACAAGGACGTGTCACAAAAACCTAGCAAAGCCAATAACTGAAACAAAGACCCAAAAAAAAACTCATAATTTCTCAAAATTAATTTTACTGTGATCACAATAGAGAAGAGCAAATCACTCCCTGAGTACTCATCATCATTTTCCAGCGAGTTTAATTTCAACAAACAATCAAATTCATATACTTTCAATGTTCCAAACAGCAAAAGAAATGGATTTGACATCAAATCCAAAAAAACAAACAAATACAAATAAAAAAGCAAAAAATAAAAATTTCAATATTGTTATTTTACTTAAACAAATAAATGGATCTATAATAGAAAGAGAATTAAAAAAAGCGAGAGAAATAAGAAAATAAGAATTCTTGTGGGATGGTCGAGGGTTTGTGATGAATGAGGGATAAAGGACGGATGTTGTGGGGGCTGTGACGAACTATCGGTGGCTGATGAGCGACTGTGCTAAGGGTTGACAGCGGTTGTGCGATATGAGAGAGAAGCGGCTGCGAGTTGTGTGAATGGTGTGAGAGAAGAGTGGTTGCCGGTTGTGTGTATGTGTTGAGAGAAACAAGCGGCTGTTGGTGGTGGAAATGGGTTGTGTTGCCGATGAGAGTGTGAAAGAGTGAGGTTGAGTGTGTGCTGCTGGCAGTGAGAAATAGACGGTGTGTGTTGCTGGCGGCTTTGTGAGAGATGGGTGTGTGTGTAATTGATTTTAGGTTTCGGTTTTGTTTAGCTATTTATATGTAAAAAATTGATCGGTTTGTTGGTTCAATTCGGTAAAAATTGAACCGAATGCCCACCCCTATTTTGAGTATTAACAAAATTATAGTTAATTAACGATTTTATCATTGAAATTTAAATTAATGTAAACAAAATTATCATTTGTATATTTTTAAATTATTATTTTATAAAAATATATTACAACACTTTTATTTTGTATCATTTATCTACCTAAAGCTGATAAAAGTTATCTATCATCTATTAAATTATTAGTTGCCGTTTAAATGTAACGACGTCGGGGTTAACTTGATCTTTTAATATAAGATTATATCTCTTAGTTAATTAAATATAAAAAAAGGACTCTTAGGACCTAATTATTTATACAAGCTTAAATAAGTAACATAAAGAATCCTATCATTGGCACCCGTACTATAATTCATTGTATGTTTGTTAAAATACTTCAACTTAGAAAGCTTGCATCTAAGCATTTGTCCTAAAAGCAAAAACAACCAATTAATTGATTTCTTCTTCTCAAGAATTGGCTTCACACAGTTGCATTGTTTGTAAAGTTTATAATTTCAAAAACTAGGGTTCATACAAATAGCCGATGGTTGGTAGCATTGACTTGGAGCAGTGATTGTCAAATTTGGTAGATATGGTGCCAGTGAGGTTAACTAGTGAAGATGGAGGTCAATCGGAGCAATAATGATTTCGTTAATGAAAAAATGCATTTTGTTAACTTCGGGTAGACGAATGATATAATTTGAAAGTGTTGTATTATTTTGGATAACAAGTCAATTTAAAGGCATATGAGTGATGCTTTTTTTTATTTCTATATTAAAACACTAGATTATCTCTTTAACATTATCATATTCAAATGGTAGCTAACAGTTTAATGGATGACAAATATATTTTGTCAGCTTAAAGTAGACGACCGAATACGTGTTGTTTTTTCAACTTAATAAAAATTTTCAACCATTAAGCCATTAAGTTAATTTTTTTACTTAATCTAAAAAGCTTGAACAATATCATTAAAAGATATTCTCTAAAATATCCTCATTTAATTAATTAATTTTCATCCTTACTTAAATAAAATTTAATAATTAGCATTATGACCAATTTTTATATAACTTGTGATAATATGTAGTGGTAAACTATTATTATTTTTAACTTTTTATTTTCTTCAAATTAGCATTATTTATCTTTATAGTTTTATGAATATTTTTCATATAAAAACATCATAACTAATAATAAAATTAATTAACGTATATAATATAGAATATTAATGAGTTGCAGTCAATTGAATATTATTTATATTATGATAATATATTATGTTATTTTTATTATTTGAAATATTTATTATTTGTTTAATATTTATAATTTGTAAGGGCATAAATATAAAAATATTAATTTTTAGATTTTTTAGTTTAAAAAACAAACAACCTGATATTTATTTTTAGTGATTCAAACAATATATATATATATATATATTCAGATTTTAGACATTCAACTCTATTTATAATTCAAACTAATTTATGTTTATTCAAATTTCAGAGAAAAAAACAAACCCCACCTACATCTTACAAGAATGAATTACAAAAATTCCCGAGAATTATTAAGAATGATCACATGTTAATCTTACATTGTTATTTCTACAAGATTTGTGCGTGAGATTAAGATGACATCGAAAACTAATGTCTTTACTTTTGGAGTAATTCTAATAGAGCTTATAACCAGTCAGCATCCACTTTCCCGCGATAATAAAGAACCAATCAAAATTATATCACTAGTTTTAGAAGTTGGTAGACTTTTTAAGTCAGCTCATATGTTTTCTTACATTACGTTTCCAATTCTATTGATGAGCTAACTAATTTAATACCTTTTTAAAATATAATTGGTGTTTAACTAACAATAAGATGAAATCAATATTTCAAGATGAAGACTCAGAGACTGCTTTGGATGCTGTTATAAATCTGAACCTGAAAGGAAGCTGCTGCCCCACGGGAGAAATATACAAGGTTAGGATAAAAAGCAAAAGGTTATATATGTGTATATATATACATATGTAAGTGTGTATCATGTATGTATTTATGTATATACATATACATATATACATATATGCATATATGTGTGTGTGTGCATGCATACGCGTGCGTGTTATTTATAATTATTCTTAAGTGCGAGTTTTTTTATTTTTTTTATGCGGATATACTTATAAGTCAGGAGATTTAATAGAGTCAGATTTTAATATTATTGAACCACATGGTTTAACAACGTGTTTATATTTAAAAAAAAAGAGGATACTTGCACTTAAAAATGATGTATATGCGTATGTGCACGCGTGCGCCTTCTCAAATGGCGGAATTATCAATAACGTGTTTGAGTAAAATCCCAATAAACAGAGCAAAAAATGAAAAAAATTATTTAGATACTTTCTCAAATCTTGATACCCTCAAGTGAATAGGAAACCTGCTTGACGGGGTTAGCTAGGTCTTTATAAGGCTGTATAACGGCAGATAAATTATTATTACATGACTTCACCTGCCTTGAAAATTTAGAATGAATTCATGCACTTTGCAGTAAAATTTTCACGCGCGCATAGACATTGTTGTAAAGCATTGTTAGAAATTATCCAAAACCGAACTCCTTTAATCATTCTCCGCAAAATGTCATCAATTTCTTCACTTGATTCTAATTTGAACAAGAACACAGTTATCCAACAAAGTCATTGGAGATTGAAGAAATAGATGACAAAATGGAAAACAAAATGCATACCGCCTATCCTACTGAAAATTCTGTTATTGGTAACGCAAATCAAATAGGAACCGAAGCAGGAACGTCGTCGTACCAAACAATACCTGTTGCATATTTTGGGCCTGAGTTAGTAAACCATAAAATTTGGCCCATTAATGGTTAACGGATCACTGGGCCTGGGCTATGAGTTCAGCTAAGGGACTAAGCGAACCAGCTTTTCAGCTCAAGGGGGAAGCACGTGCGTAGCAGAAACTACAGTTTAATTTAAATTTTTAATTGACTCGAAAAAACCACAAAAAAAGAAAACATTTTCTAATTCCAACAGGCATATTACAGAAGGATTGAAGGAAGAAGGAAAGAATTTGCAGTAGAAAAGTTTTGTTCGTTCAATTTGTCATTCATAACTGCACTGCAGCATCTCGGATCTGGTGCTGGTGTTATACGCCGGTGAGGTGAGGCCCTTTCATCAGATGGCTGGCGCCGCCTCGGCGCTCTTCCTTCTTGACATCAAAGGACGTGTCTTGATTTGGCGTGATTATCGCGGTGATGTCTCCGCTATTCAAGCTGAACGCTTCTTCACCAAGTTCATCGAGAAAGAGGTCAGTGATTCACCTCTCTCTCTTCCACTTCCACTTTCACTTTCATTTTCACTTTCTCTCTACGTATCCACATCCGCATACGAGCTGAACCTTAGCTTTGCTTGTAAAATCATGCTTCGATTTGATATAAGCACTGCTTAATTGATTTGTTAAATTTATGCTCGATCTATGTCTGATTTAAAATCGCCGAGCTCCATGATCTGCTTATAATTGTTTTAGTTTTAGTGAAGAGTTTCTGCCTTTTGTTTTTGGGGGGTTGAATGCACAGAAAGTAGTGGCTGATTTGTAATAGGTTCTTTTGGATTTGAAATGATTCAGGGGGATCCGCAATCGCAAAATCCTGTGGTATTCGACAATGGTGTGACCTACATGTTTATACAACACAACAATGTTTACCTGATGGCTGCTTCGAGGCAGAACTGCAATGCTGCCAGTATTTTATTATTTTTACATCGCGTAGCTGATGTAAGAAATTTCTAGTTTTTTGATTTATTGTTTTGTTTAAAAAAAATCATGTCATATATGTACCAAAATGTTGTGCATCTTCTATACTCATGAATGTAGGTGTTTAAACATTACTTTGAAGAGTTAGAAGAGGAATCTTTGCGAGATAATTTTGTGGTTGTGGTAAGAAACTGACTGGTCTTTTCTTGGGAAAATCTTACATGCTATTGTTTAGTAAGCGCTTGATGGTTTTATACTGATGCTTTGTGCATTTGGTAGTATGAGTTGCTCGATGAGATAATGGACTTCGGTTTCCCTCAATTCACTGAGGCAAAGATTCTTAGTGAGTTTATTAAGACTGATGCTTATAGGATGGAAGTTACGCAGCGTCCTCCCATGGCTGTGACGAATGCAGTATCTTGGCGCAGTGAAGGGATACGGTACAAGAAAAACGAAGTAGGTTGTCTACCTAAGCAATTTTTTTCTTTTTGGGTTAATGAACTGAGATGCCATTTCTGATGGAGGCTCTGTTCACATTTAATCAGGTTTTTCTGGATGTGGTCGAAAGTGTCAATATACTGGTCAACAGCAATGGGCAGATAGTCCGTTCAGATGTTGTTGGGGCATTAAAAATGAGAACGTATTTGAGGTGAGTGCCTATCTTCTATTTGGTTAATGGATGAAACTAAACAACAGTCTTAAAGTATGAGTTTTTCTATAAACTAGTTGTAATCTTATGGCGTGTTTCTATAAACACCATGTCTATGCTAACTAGTTTAGCTCACCTTGTAAATCCGTTGATCTTAATCCAGCCGTAACCAAATGTTAGGCAGAGCCATTTGGCTCTATCGCTTGTACTCAATATTTTTTTAGTTTGGTTTAGTACAGGCTGACCCCTAAGGTATAGGTTCCTAATGCATTTTGGTGTCCTTGTCTGATTTGGTAACAAAGATTGCTTGTCTGACAGTTGTTTTAAATCTTTTAGGTTTGTGCTTGTTTCTTCTATCAGTTTGCTCTTTTGCTAATGAAATGCTTCATTTCTTGTAGTGGTATGCCTGAGTGTAAGCTTGGCCTAAATGATAGAGTACTACTGGAGGCACAGGGTCGATCAACTAAAGGGAAAGCCATTGATCTGGACGATATCAAGTTTCATCAGTATGTTGACTTGTTTTGTCATTTTTATCTTTCTTCTTTTGTTTCCTTTCAAATCCTATTACTTGATTGCTTATATCTGTGTTAGGTGTGTACGTTTGGCTCGTTTTGAAAATGATCGGACAATATCTTTCATACCGCCTGATGGATCTTTTGATCTCATGACGTATAGACTCAGTACTCAGGTTGATCTCTCTTGATTTGTTTCTAAATGTTTTTCCCATGTCTATTATTGTCTTCCACTGATTTCAATAGCCATTTTCAAAATTTCCCTCTTTAGTGAGTCTGGCAGACCTGGTTATGACTTGACTTTAATTCTGTCAATATAACCACCAATTCTAAAATCTTTGTGATGTTTTTGTTCACTCAATCATAAAGCCTCTAAGTGCAATTATTATTATTTTTCAGGTGAAACCTCTAATTTGGGTGGAAGCTCAAATTGAAAGGCATTCTAGAAGTCGAATTGAAATAATGGTAAAAGCACGGAGCCAGTTCAAGGAGCGTAGGTAAATTTTTTTACCATTTATGAAATTTACTAAGGACCCATTGGGTCTCTGAGATAGAAGAGTTGTAGAAATCTGAAAATAGTATTTGGAAATAATCTTGTATTCCAGCCTTAAGAATTCATTTAGGTTATTTTAATTTTTAATAGTCTCATGTCTTAGTATACAATGGAAGTGAGATTGGGTTTGCTCAAGAAAAGAGCATGCCTTTCTATTCTATTTTTATAATTTTGGGGAGATTTTGCATTCTTTAGAAAATACCCTGTCAATAGCATTTGAGATCATTCTTTTCTGTAACATAAAGCTGTGTCAAGGTCCTTACATCTTAGATACATTGTCAATGGGGATACTTGTTTTTGAACAAGCAATGGATGTAAAATTTACTTTTTATGTTTGCAATGTCTAGAATTTGCTCAGTGTCAATCATGGAAATTTTTATTGACTTGAACAACATCTCGGTGGATGTAACAACTATTTGTTACCAGTGGTGAAGCCACCTGTGGGCTTTGGAAAATTTTCAAATAAGTCCTTCTAATTTAATAAATTTATATACAATTATAATAATAACATTTTCAGTATTCTTAATAATTTTTTCAATTTTTTTTATACTTTTTAATTAATTGATCTCAACCTCAACTC
Source organism: Citrus glauca (assembly GCA_029633175.1). Taxonomy (NCBI): domain Eukaryota; kingdom Viridiplantae; phylum Streptophyta; class Magnoliopsida; order Sapindales; family Rutaceae; genus Citrus; species Citrus glauca. The sequence continues at coordinate 2,679,381 of JAQOOD010000003.1, read as the reverse complement.
ATTTCTCTCTGTCTAAGCCTCTCTCACTCTTTACCCTCTAACTTTAATGATAAAAAAAATGCTTGAATTTTATTTTATTTTCCCTAAAATCAAAGAATTTGATAACAATATAATCATCTAAAGTTCAATTTCAATTTAATATTATGATTTAGTTCACTATCTAGATTCATGAGAAAATTTTATGATTTTTTTCTTTCATAATTCTCTCAATCAAGTGCTTTGCGATTTGTGAACCAACTCAGTTTCTATTTTTATTTTTCTTGAAATTTAATTAAAGATAAATTTCTTATTCACTTTTGTTTTATCTCCTTATTATTATATTTTTTAAGAAATAATTTCAGTATGGCCCACCCTAAAAATCATTACTGGCCTCGCCTCTGGTTGTTACACTTTTCAATTTGTACCATATTTCATGGAGTTTCACTTTCTGGCATTTTAGAGGATTTAAGTGCCAAATCTCTTTTCTTGGTGATATGATCACTTTTGTGTTAGTGTTTACTCCATTGTTAAAATTGAGTGGCGCCTTAGTATGCATGGTTGGTGGTGAAGTCTTCAGTCTTCCAATCAAGCAATTTTATGTACTATTTGGTTAAGTTAATCTGGAAGGACCATTATTAAATTTTTCTTAATTTACTCATTAGTTACTTTCCACTTCAGCACCGCAACAAATGTTGAAATCGAGTTGCCTGTACCAGCTGATGCAACAAATCCCAACGTTCGGACATCAATGGGATCTGCTAGATATGCTCCTGAGAATGATGCTTTGGTCTGGAAAATCAAATCTTTTCCCGGTAATAAGGTAGGATTTGGTTCTATCTATAGATTGTCAGCATGTCATATGTATTTGGCAACTGAGATTTACTTAGTGGCTTCCTTGCATTATCTCAACCATGTTTGTCAATTGAAATGTTTAGGAGTATATGTTGAGGGCAGAGTTTAGTCTTCCTAGTATAACAGCAGAAGAAGCAGCACCTGAGAGAAAGGCTCCAATACGTGTGAAGTTTGAGATACCATATTTTACTGTTTCAGGGATTCAGGTATGTCTTTCAACATCACTGTCTCCTTGGCCTTCCCACCTCTTTTCCGTTTGCCTCGTGGATGTGTTTTGTTTTGGTATAAATGTAACCTAAAAAGAGGGTTCTGATGAACTATGCTTCAAAGCTATTAGGCTTTTGGAGTCATGGATTGATATGTTAGCTTATCCACTGATTGAAAATCCTTGCACTTTTCCACAAATATCATTATTCCTTTAGCTCAGGTTTGTGCCTAACTGGATACTTGTGTGTTTGGAGATAAAATGAAGTTAAAGTCTTCTGTTGGCTGTGCATTAATATTTATTGTATGGATGCAAGCTTGCTGAACCACTCATAGTAGAGGCAGATTTGATAAAAGCATGTTCAGAACTTCCTCATTCTGGTCCCATACTTGAGTTATTATTGTATTCATATTATGTGTATCCCAAAAAATTTTTTAGCAAACTGTGACATGCTTTTCATTTCGCTTTCTTTTTTATTAAAATAAATAATATTCCCTTTTTGAAATTTGATTTTTGTAGGTTCGTTATTTGAAGATAATTGAAAAAAGTGGATACCAGGCTCTTCCATGGGTGAGATACATTACGATGGCTGGTGAATACGAGTTAAGACTGATGTAAAGGTCCATACTTCATTAGATGTAACTCTAAAGGTCCGTTCCAGGCTCTTTGAAGTGCGTAAATATATCATATAGCTTTGAAACTACAGAGGATAGAGACCTTTTTCATTTGGGAAGTTGTTTCTTCTCATAATCTTGCTTTCCGTAGTGACGTCCTTTGGTGATTTTCTTTTCTTCAAGCTGTGTGCTTTTACTAATCCTTTGAATATACCAGTTTATTTCGTAGGGATGCAATGTTCTTCCAAAAGTTTTTCAATTATTTTTTGCGGGAATTAATAAACATTGGTTGTAAAATTGATCAACAGGTAGCTTTCTTTGTATTATGGCTGTTGCTTTTTGTATCTAATCTCAATTTTAAATTATAAAATTTTAATACAAATTTTGAGACATTGATCTTTCACAATTTGATAATAGATATTGAAAGTTTCTGATATTGAAAGTGAAACTAGTATTTGATGTTGTTAATTCATCCACTATTAAACTGCAAGAGATCAATGGCTTAAAATTTATTTAAAAAAAAATTAAATTAATAGTTTAAATTAATGGGTTCAGCTACTGTACCTATGGAGTTTGGTACCACGTTCTTTTGTTTTTTTAAAATCCACTTTTGTCTTTATTAAATCCATCGTTAGATTTAACGTGAGAGTTGTATAATGGTTATATGTGATTATTGAGCCATTAATATTAAAAGCCCTTATTGTTCAGGTAAAAAAAGAAAAATAAAAAGTTTTATAATTATGACTTATAAGTCTACAATATTTAAATTTTTTTTATTCTATTGAACAAGGTTTTCAATTAAATAACTTATTCTTACATTTATTAATATCTATTTAAATTAATAAATTAGCCAATTTATTACATAGTTAAATTATGTATATTATTTACTAATCATAATTGATGATAAAATATAAATATAATTTTTTTTAATTTAACACGGCAATCAATTTCTTTTCATCTATGTGAGTAGGGTTCAAACCCCATATCATTTTTTTTTTATTCAAACAAGAGATTTTTATATGTCAAGTAGATGGAATACACAAAATATGAAAATAAATTTAATTTGATATTTTATGTAGGTAATGTTTTATTTTTTATAACATAATATTTAATTAACATACTAAATTATTTAATTATGTAGTAAAAATATTTTAATTTACTAATAATAATAAAGTGTTAATTTATGAATTTGTAAAATCATTTTTGTTTGTTTGAGTAATGAGTTTTGTATTTTTAGTTGAGTTTTTATCCTAAAATAAAAGGAGTAAATTTAATTGCATGTTTAAATAAATTTAATTAGTTTTTGTCCAGAAAATCGTGGCTTTCAGAAGCATTAATGCAACCGAAAATTTGTAGGTGTGGGACTAATATGTGAAAAATTAAAACTTTTTAGCTTTTTTATTTTTATAACAAATTATAGGACTCCATTATAGTTGACCTTGAAAACGACAAAAAAAGTACCAAATCCTGTAGTTTTGCCGTAATTAAACAAGCTTAAATCATAAAGTTTCTCGTTCTCTAAATTTATGTTTATGTTCTATAAATTCATTTCAATGTTTTTTCATTGATCACAAATTTAATCATTTTAAAAACAGAAGTTTTGTTTGATATAATTTTTTAAATAGAGTTTATTTAAATAAAGATTTTGTGAGTGAAGTTTTTACAAGTAGAGTTATCATAAAATAAAAAAATTAATTGTTTGATTGTCAATGAGAGTTCTTATGAAAAATTATGAAAGTATTTTAATAGGTAAGTTTTTAAAGTTATGTTATGAAAAAAATTAAATAAGATTGTCAAAAAAATAAATAGTATGTTAGATATTTTAATGTTTTATATAATTTTTTCTACTTTTACTATCAAAAGTTTAAAATTTAAGTTTTTAGTAAAAGTCAAAATAAGTAATTTAATTTTTAAAATGCTACTAAAAATAACCAAATAATAAAAAAAAATAATGACTTATAATCATTAAATAAATCATATCAAACCGATATTAAATCATCAACTTACCAATTATTAAGAAATAAAATATATTTTATATTACGTATTCACTTGACAAATAGCGTATAATAATCACGTGAAGTGGTGTGATAAATCTAATCTGATCTTGATGTTGGTGCTAGTTGTTTAACTAGTCAAAAAAGAATTGATTGATGCCCATGTAAAATTAAGGAGGATGTAGTTTAACAACAATTAATTAAGGAAAAAGAAAAAAAGGAAAATTCTGAAAAAGGACTCTAAATTTGTTAAAACTGACAAATCCACTTGTCAATGAATAAGATATACGCCATACAAAAGTGAATTCCAGATATGAATTCACAACCCCACTTGTCAAGGGATACGATGGGCGTTGTTAAAAATGCGATTATTAACGAGAGAAATCACGTGACTATGTTTTGGATTTAAGTTTAATTTTAAGTTCTAAATTGTTGTTGTTTAGTATTTTGATTCAGACGTCATATGAAAGGGTAATGGCATGCACTTAGATAGTTTGTAGTCCATGGCACTTGACCAATCATTGATGGATATGCATATACATTCATGACAGATAATAACAATGTAGGTAGAGTAATATTTGTACAAAAGTCTTTTTTTTTAAATATTGATAATATTTTTGCCCCACTAGCATTTAGTAAGAAAAAAATATCACAAATTAATTTTACACAATCATATTTAATTGAGAAAAATTGAATCTATGAGACTCGAATTATGAGGGTATTGTTTGGGCCGAGTGACATGATAGATAGTTGTAATCACATTATATTACATCATATTTCCAATTTTAATATATCTCAAGATTTTTTGAATTTTATCAAATGTTAGGTCATGAATTTACCACTAAGATATGCGTTTCATGTAGAGTGTACCGTTAACAAGTGAAGTCTAGTGATTATGATTTTAAATATCATATTTTAAATGTAATTTTTTTAATTCCTTAATTGCATGCATGTTACCTCGTTGAAGTCGCCTGCATCCTCATAAATGCAAGCCCACATTTCTTCCTAAACCGGAATTTTTTTTGCATAATTCTCATATAAATTACAACAAAGTAATGTCTCTCTTTTTTAAGAGTAATGGTTCAAAGTTTAGAGCAGGGTCAAGTTTGTTGTACAAAGCTTAAAATTATTGCGTAGAAATGGATGACATGGGAAAATTGAGAGCTGTGATGCGCTCTGACGATACGGTGAATTATCGAAATATTTCATGTTTCTCCGTACATGAGGTCTGTATTATAAACCCTACAACATGCATGTAATAATAATAATAATAATAATAATAATAATAATAATAATAATAATATTATTATTATTATTATTAAAACAAAATAACAATAATAATGATGATGATAATTAGCGTAATAATAATAACAATAAAATAAAAAATAGTAAATCACCAACTAAGAAATAGAGGCTTAATTGAGATTAAGGATAAGGTTAAAAAAGAAATAAAGATAAAAATATAATGGACTATTGTGTGTGGTAATTGACATTAAAATATAAAATTAAACAAAATTTATTTATAAAAAAATTATGGAAAATATTAAAACACATCTGAAAATTAAAATTACAGGCAGTTTGAGAGAAATTGAGAAGAAAAGAGATGCCCAAAAAAAAATTAAGGCTCTATTGATAGAAAAATAATTTTATAATGTAGTAATTTGCTGTCCATCATAACCTTCATGCATGTTTTCCTCACAACCATTAGACAGAGAGCGAACAATTGGTATTTTTTTAAAGTCAACAGTACCCATGGCATAATTTGAAGCGTCTGATACAGTCAAAGAATAGTTGAGATTTACAGGGTTAATGTGTGGAATGGGTTGATCGAAATACAAAGATTTGAATACTACAACTTGTTTTACCAACCATTGTCAAATGGGACAATCGTGACCATTGAATCATGAACATATGAGATTGAGTCAAAACTGTCAGCTATCCCAAACAATCATATCCATTGTATGCTCATGTAATCATAAAATCAGTTCTGGTAAACAGAAACGGTCAATCTTTTTTACAGAAGCACAATTATAAGGCGGTCTTGATTAATGTTAAGGTTTTCAAACATGTTGAATAAAACATTAACATCTGTTTATTTTTTTGGAGAATTAAAAAATGTGAAATTAATATTTTATATTATAGACAAAAAAATATACGTAATTAAATATAGTTAAGACATAATAAATAAATCAAAATATGTTACATAAAAACAAATATAAATTGTTAATACTTATCCACACACCATATTAAAAACTGTGCACAATTAATTATTGCACAAATTATTTGTTTTCAAATTGAATGAATAAAAGAGAACATATTTTTCCAAATAATATGTTGCGAGTCACTGACTCACTGGCTTGGTCACATAACATTGCCCATTATCAAGGCATTTTTGCAGCTTATCAGATGAGAATAAAGCAACCGTTTCAAATTTCAAAATTCAAGGTAGACAATTTTTTATCGAACAAAGTTAATACATACGAAAGAAAGTTTCAGGAGTTCTCATGTTTATAATTTTTTTTAATAAAAAAAATGCGAACAATTAATAGAGTGCAAATTTGAGTAACGAAATTTTACTTTTTAAATACTCAAATACACCCAGTACTTTCACACACACTTGAAATAAACATTTTTCTAAGGACACACATTCTCTCGCATCTTTACGGATAACACAAAACCCAACTAAACACCCAAGAAAATGCTCTCTTAAACATTTTAAGAGCCCATAGATATTCCCTCTCTTTGAACTCTCTCATAGAGAATTCTCTATGCACTCCTTCAGAGAACTCATCACATAAGCTCTCATACACTACATTTTGGGGATGTTAGCAAATGAGAATTGCTTCTCTATTTATAGTTGAGCTTTGCCATTTAATGCATTTCAAAGTTTAAGAAATCGGAAGCAAAATGTCTTGAAAAACAGCAACTAAATTCTTCCTTTTTGACAAATCATGCATGCAGCTCCAGCTCCGCTAAATTGTCAATTTCTTTCAGGAAAAGCATGCGGATTCGATGCATTCAAAATAAATCTAACATGTGAGTCCCTTTTACTTTTGACTTTTCAATAGTTCAGAGTTTAAACGATCTAGAGGTTCATATTTTATTTTTATTTTTATTTTATCATATTCTAATTTTATTTTATTTTCCTTGGAAAGTGAATATATCACTTTATTCCTTCTCTCACAACACACACACACAAAAGTAGGTTTTTTACAGTTGTAATCTAAAAAATAGATACAGCTTTAATTTCTTTATTTTTATTTTTTTAAAGGACGTAAATTTGGCTATCGTTCCAATGTTAAATAATATTTAAAGCTTTTAGTTAGTTGTTATGAATGGAAGAAATCATTTAAAAACATGAATCGACTGCATTTGTCATTTATAAAATGAATCATTTGTACTAGCATATATTGAATAATTAATTAAGGCCTTGGGTAATCAATTTGATTCTTTGTTGCGAGATCTAGTCATCTAGGGATGGGAGAGAAGCTATAAGGGACGAATATTCTTTTGAGAAGCTTTTTTGTTCTCCCCTCTTCGACCCTTTTTTATTTTTTGGTATTAAGATATGGTAACATTAAAGTTACAGCCGCCATAAAAGAAAATTATAATTATATAATAAAAATTAAATAATATATAATAAAAATTAAATAATATATAATAAAATTGATTTTTAAATAATAATTTTAATAAAAATAGTGAAAATATTATAAAATTTCCATCAAAAAATTAGTTGATTAAATGAATTTAATTAGTTGCTAAACTACAGCGAGCGTTTATTAAATACTTTAGTGTGTAACTTCTAAACTATAACTACTTAAATTTAATATCAAAATGTAACTTAATCTTCATGGTAATATGACCAACTGATAAAATGGAGGAGGCAGAATTGTTAAGTGCTTTATAAGATATTCATCACAATATGTTTACGGTGCGGATCTTATTACTGAAACTTTGTAACAATATCAAATAGTCAATTCAGTACCTCGTTTTCCTTATTCTTTATTAATTCTTCATCGATCTCCCAAAAAATAATTATATATCATAGAGTATTCATTAGAAAAGTATTCATACAAAAATTGGATCTCAGTTACAAATTCTAAAATGAAGCACATATTATATATAAATTTTCTGGAGAATGGATTATATTTTCCGATTAATTTTCATTTCTATTAGTTTTATATATGATGATGACACGTAATTGATTCATTAAATTTACGTACTTTAATGGAGCTTTAACATCCTTCAGAGGGAGATTCGAAGTTGACGCTGCCAAAGCTTCCTCCTAGCTGTTGTCTTCCAAGAGGCTGGAAAGTGGAAACGACAGCAAATTAATTAAGAATATATCAAGATTGATTGCCCATGTTACCTTTACAGGCATCATGCTAATTGATGGAATCTTACCATATTGATTCATTATTATAAAATAAAAACATAAACTGTTTAATTTGATTTAGTAATAATTTATAATCATACGACCTCATCACACAAGGGCTCTCGAATTTCCCATGCCATCCATTTGTATACAATAACTAGCTTTGTCATATGATATCAGGTGGTTTATATTTAGGTTGTTAATGTCGCTTGTTTTATACGTGAACAAACAATAAATTAAATCTAAATATGAAGGTTAGGGTTTCAACTATTACCCTAATATTTTCTGTCGGGTTAATTTGACAACTTGTCTACAATTATCACAATATGTTATTTATTAATGTTTATCATATAAAGATAAAATTATAATTCATGGTGAACTAATAAACAAACACTATTGACTAATTGGTGTGGTAGTTACATATATAAATAATTATATTAGTTGAGACTCAAATGTTAGAATAATAGGAATCCTAACATTATTGAAATCCCAAACATATAATCACAAAATTGATAGTGTGTATAATTCATTTTCTTGTAATGATAGCTTGGAATTTATTTTATTAGTTTATACAGAGCGTGGGTCCAATTAAACAAGGGGCTGTGCAGGGGTTCATAATAAGCTAAGTGAGTTCTCGTACGTGCAGTGTGAATACGCAATTGTATAAATTACCTCAGTTTGGTAACCCAATTGTAATCTAGATCAAAGGTTTTTTTTTTACCAATTAGTACCCACAATTGAGACATCAAGTTATAGATCTTTTAAAAATTTCATTTACGTTTAAACGTTAATCTTATTTAGAAAAGTTGATACAGTTGACCAGTTGTTGAAGAATAAAGATAGGCTTTATGAAAAGAGAAAGAGTGTCATAATACAGTTTGTCAGAATCCATTTCTAAATCTCGGATTTGGGAATGCTTGAGTTCCATATGTTACCTTGTTGAGGTCGCCGTCGAGTTAATGATGTGTTCAAAGCATGTTAGGATGTTCTTACTTTTGATGCATTATGGCTCAAAATATGAATTAGGGTTAAGTTCAAATGGCCGAAGAATGAGGAGAACCATGCACTCTCACAAGATGGAGAATTTCCGAAATATTTCATATATGTTACTATTCTTCAGAATTACACCACATTTTCGTTGGGAAATTTTAATCCCACCCAAAATCTTATAAGTAAAAAGTATAAAATTAATAATAAATAACAAATATATAAAGAATAAAATCAATCACACAACATAAGAATTTACGTGAAAAAATTTTATATTAAAAAAAATCACTATTATCAATGATAACGAGAGAAAAATTTGATTACGTAAAATTATAATCATTCTAGTATTTTTTCTCACACCCATTTTTTCTCACACCCAAAACTCCAGTAACACTTAATTTCTCATTGGACCTATCGTTTATTTTACACTAAAAAAACATTTCTCTCACACTAGAAATGTCTAGTTGCAAGAAAACGATTGTTGTGTAAAACAAATAAATAGATTCAGCCTCCCTATATATAGTAGTTACTTTTTACAAAAGAAGAATTCATTTTTCGTATAAGTTGTATCTATTTGGGAAAATTACTTAGTCATCTTTATTTAAAAAACAGACAAATTTCTTAACACAATCCAATCCTAAGGTATATGAAGGTGGAGACCTACTTTATGCAAGTAATATGGAGGTGGCAAATTTTACAAATACGCAATATTACTTGCATACAATACCACAGCCCACAGGCTTCTAGTTTTAACTAAGCTTTACCAATTCTGCAGTTGGTCGAGAACATATATGTATCACTGAAAATTTTATAATGATATACCTCATTTTCCTTTTACTTCTTTTTTTTTTTTTTCCACTTATTGTATCCTGGAAAATATCAAACATGACGAACCTTGAGATGCTTTTAGAAGATCACTATGCAGAAGCATCAACCAAAATTATTTCTACATCGATCTTATAGCAATTCTACCTGGAATTGATAATCAACTAAAGCGGGAAAAAAAAAAGTAGACTCCAGCTCATTATTCTACTTGTTCATGATGAACTCCAGGACAAATCAAAACTAGTAGAGCTCTTACAAACAGATCAGTAAAATTGTGTCGCTTTCTTCTTTTACAC